>CM014081.1:32406544-32859044 GCA_004119915.2 Collichthys lucidus
ATTACAGACACATACACAAAATAAAGCAGATTCAAAGCATTAGGGTTATTGTTCATTGTCCATTGCAGCTTCAACCAAAAAGTTGCTTAGCAGCAACTCTGCGTCTCTGCTTTCCCTGGGTTCTACCCTCTAATAGACGCATATTAAGTAAGACCCACCTTCTTGCCAGCTGACAACCAATCACAGCACAAATGACAAGCTGTGAGCATGATACGATTAATAATAAAACCAAGAGGCCAATAATAATTAAGTGGCCAGTCAAGTCTCAACATTAATGTGACGTAATCAATTGCTCAGCTGTATATGCTTTATAAATATATCTGCTGTTTTTCTACTTTGCTATTTGTCATGTCATGTTATTTACTGTTTCATGCACATACAAGTGCAGTTTGTTCTCATCCATCCAGAAGAACTAATCAGATATTTTACTAAAAGTGATATAAATGTTTTTTTAATCTTTACTCTCACAACTATGAATATACTGCATGTTCGCACTCTCACATTAGCTGATAAGACTACCTAAAAACCGAATGTTATTTAGAGTCCTATGCATGAGTAATCCTAGTTTTAAGCACTGGACCTACCGCAGAGAGTCAAACTTCAGACACGGGTATACAAAGAAAAATACATTACAATGCTGGACAGATGTTTTGATGGACAGGACACTGCAGTGTGAAACTACAACATTAAAAAGATGGAGATAAACAGTAAATGAATGAAACAGATAAAGTAATTAAAGAAAAATACATCAGTGTCATCCAAATTAATAAAGTAATTCTAACCTTTGTGGATGCTCTGAAAGTAACACATTTAGTTGTTTGTTTGTTTGTCTTTTGTCTTATTTGTGTAGGTTTAGCAGCCGCGCAATCCTTATTTGAATGTGGCCCAGTGATGAAGGGCACCAGCTCTGTGTGTCTGTGTGACTGATTCCATCTTGAGCTTTGTTGGGTTTAACTGAACCCTCCTCACATACACTTGAATTTACACACACTCATATGCACTCAACACAAACAAGCAGTCCCCTGCCTGAAACACAACACAACGTTGTACACACATACGCATCACACACACGCTGAACAACTGGGTTCGTCTGTAATGACAGACACTCCTCGCCCACAGCGGATTGCCGGTCTGACGACTTGCCATTTCACATCACTCTGCGCAGATGAGCGAGACGCAAACATGATATCGCTCCAAACCATACAGATGGAGAAGCAGATAGACCTACTACTACATGGATGTAGATGATGTTTATAACAAGAAAAAAAAGAAAAAGTCTCATGACTTGAGTGATGCTGATACTGTGACACAGCACATCTATTCTTGCCAGAGACTGCGAGAATGGAGACATAGATCCCTCGGGCCTTGGTGAAGATGTCAAAGCTGGAGGCAGGAGGTCGATCACAGCGGGCTGGAGGTTAGAGTCAGCATCAGTGAAAGAGGATATTATATTTTGAGAGGTTTTACCTCGTCAGCACCACTCACATTGTAAATTCACAGTGCATTCTTTCTGGGGTGGCTTAAGGCTGCTAAATAAGCCCCCCCTCCACACCATCACCCCTCCCCATGTTTTCACCTCTGGTTAACTGGGTTACATTTAAAATAGTCTTAACTCTGCAAGGTGGCTGATCTTGGATTACAGCGGGGTGAGCTCAGCTGAAGTAGACTTAAATCTCGGTCATCCACTTCAGATGTGCCAGGTTAACGCAACAGCCGAGTGCTTTAATCTCCGTCAGAAGCGGACTGTACATTTGATATAATTCAGTAAGAAGGTTTCCCTGTATTAAATTCAAGCAATGAACAATGAAATCAGGGGCCTCCCGGAAACTCACCATGCGCGCCATTTATTAGGACTCACACGGTGGCCTGGGTTTGATTCCAGCCTGCACCCCTTAGCCGCATATCACGCCCTCTCTTCACCCTCATTCCTCATCACTATCTACTATAGGCTAAAAGCCCAAACGAATACTTTAAAAACAATGAAATCAGCCGTTATTTTACATCAATACTGATTAATGAGAATAAACAGAGATTCATCTTATTCAGGCACTGAAAGTGACACCTCATTGAATTATTGAATTGTAGCCCCGGCCATGCATATGTAGAGAGAAGTTGCTTACTGTCTGAAATGCATATGACCCTATAGTCATTAATTAGTTACTGTATCTTTCTGAAAACTCTTCGTCCCGCTCATAAAACACACACGTTCCTTTTATAGTTAAAAGAAACAACTTTTTGATTACATAGAATATGACATTACTTTTTCTCAACTGTTCCATTCAAACTGTTGTTGAGTCATGTTAAATAACCTAAACTGTGGCAAGAACTTTATATAAGGGAAGGAAACTTGTCAGTCGACAACTCAACAGAACCTAACCCCACCTAATCTTTTCCCAATTTAAGAACATACAGCATATCCCTAATCCACTGTGCAAATGTGAGAGGATTACAATCTCACCGTCTATAATCACAATTTCTCGCCCTAGGTTTGGCATAAGAAAAATTAATTGCTAAAAATTTGATGACAACATAGATGACCATCCCAAATCGTGTGAATTAGACTGGCACTGTGTATTTTAATAGATGTTATGACTGCAGAGATTAAAGAGTTTAAAAAATGGTTTATTAGTATTTAGTGAGAGTGTTTTGTGGTGTTTGTATTGCATGTATACTGTCTCATGGATACAATAATCTTCACTGCAAACATTTAAAAAGCCATTAGAAGCTCAGATAAACATCTCATAATGTAATCAGACAAATTAATTTCAATGCCATTTTATTAACTATGTTGGTCCCTGATAAATATATATTCAATTAGCTACATTTTGCAGCATATCAATCTTCAGTTCTAATAAATTATCTTGCACTGATGATTAATGGGAGCCAATTTAATTAAAGTGTTCTCAAGTACTCTCTGTGTTTGTTTGGCTATAGACCACGGGTCTGTGTGAGGCCGGGTGAGATGTTTTCTTGTGCCTTGAATTATTCTGAAGTTCAATGAAATGTTGGCTGGCATTCAGTGACCCTGCTAACCTTGTATGCCTTTGCTTCCTGGGAGATGTGCTCCCCCCGGACAGATACGGTCAACACGGGGCCCCTTAGAGTCTCAGAGTGGGAGGCGATTAGGATGACCTACAAACACTGGATGTTGTTGCCATAACTCATGCGCACACACACACACTGCCAACACACACTGAGCAACATCAGAGTGCTGATTAGCGTCAATGCTGGGTAATGAGAACAGGGCTTTGTAAAATTAAATAAATAAAAAATGATGAGTCTAATTAGTGACACGGATATGCTGTTAAAAGACTATGATACTTAGGGAGGATTACATTGTTGTATATCTTCACCCTGAACACAGAGAACGAATAAGAGATGGGATAACGAGTTAGAACTGCTTGTGATATACTGTGACTGCATACTAAGTGCTCCAAATGAGAATTGGTCAAGGTACTTACTTTAAGCTGGGATAGCAGCAGAGATATACACATCCCACCCACTGAGATGATGTTGAGTGTCCTTATTATTTGTGCAGATATTATTCTGATGTCTGATCACTCCTCTGTCAGCAGAAAGATGATGTATACAATTCACCGACGTGGGTTTTTCATTCTTCTCCTATCATTTCGTTGTCTACAGTAGCTGTCCTTTTTCAGCTTTGATAAGAATCATTTTGGATTCTGTTGATGATGGACACCGAAGATTTTCGTGTCTATCTAAAATAAAGATGCTGTCTTCTTTTTTTAATCATCAGTAGCAATTTGGTGAGGCTTCAGATTCCAGCTGAAAGACCAGATAAAACAATAGAGTAGAATGGATCAAAAGTGTTTTGTTGTCGAATCACAAATTGACTGGACTGGACCAAACGTACAAACTAGACTTTAGCACTTTTTAGACAGGAGGCATTATGAAGACTTCAAACCAAGCTGCAGCACAACAAATATTGTTTAGTGTGTCTGATCATAAAATCCCTGTCTGAACACAAGACTATGTCCTGGGAGCTTTGTGTAAAAAAATAATTATTTTGTTGTTACCTTTTAAATGAACTAAACTAAGGGATACATATGTTTGCACTTGTTGCTTAGTTGCTACAAAGTTTGGGTTTTTTTTGTCCAGGGTTTTGCGGTCTTTGAGAACGCAGTACAATGGAGGTGAATGGGAATTAACCTGAGGTAATCAAACACTTTGGAATAGAAGTGAGTTGAGAATTAGTTGCATTTGAAGCAGGAAGTCCACATCCAATCAGAGTAATGATGGACTGTAAAATTGAGACTGAGACGGCCTCACCCAAAGAAATTTAGCAAACTGGACTGTCTGGACTTGGTATTGCCCTAGTTTAGTTGGACCCTTGTCTTGGTCTCAACCCCACAAAGTATTGTCTTCAACTCACTCTGTTCTTGTTTATAACTTGGTCTTGATTTAGGTGGTCTTGACTACAACACAGCTCAAGACCAATCATTAATAACAGTGTCCTGATTACTCCTGATTATCTACAGAACACTATCAGTGATAAAACAAGCCTTCATTGGAACTATTTCTACAAATAGTGCCTTGTCTTCCATTAAAAGCATGCTCTGTTATTTTCCAGTATAATGGAAATGCTCTTCCACTGATGTATAAAAACACATTGCAGTTATATTTTTTAAATATTTTTTTCAACGCTGCTCAGTGCTGCAGGCAGGAACCTCTGATGGATGTCTCAGAACCTCTGCATTTAAAACTAGACACAACTAGAGGTAAATTAGTTTTATTTTTCTGTTCTCTTTTTCTTTTCTTTGTCATCTGGGTGAACTAAACCTTAGGCCCAAAGGGAAGAAAAAATACAGCAACTCAATACCAGCAACTCCCGGTAGTATAGATGTTTATATCAGGAGAAATGCAGAATGAAACCTTATTTTTTTGACGCAGTAGATGTCTTAATTTGTAATGAAATTGCCGAATGTAAAACTTGTTGTGATGAACATCTGACACCTGATCCTGATTTTACTTGCTTTAAAGAGCCTTTATTTTTTATTTGATTTGACTTGCAGTCTAACCAGAGTAGCATGATCAGGAGAAACTGAATTAAGCTTAAATGTTCTACATTAATGCTGAAAATAAATACCTACCATCACAGATGGATTATCATGACCACGGGCCCTGGACACAAACTTTCCACGGGCCACAACACCTGGCAACACTTGGCCTCTGAACCATCTATACCAGCACTGATGCACGTATCATAGCCACACAATGATGGACTTCACGTTTTCATTCTCCACACACACTTGTTAATTCACAGCACACACTCATACTCGTCTTTGCTGCACATACATGTTGTAGCATCCGCCAGGACGTGTTGACGAGATGAGGTTACCGTGACGATGAGTTTGTTAGAAAAACGTCCGTTTATTGCCGGAACATTAACGGTTACTGTCGGCTGTAACCAGGACAACACCACACAACAACAACAACTTCAGCTCAAACTGCTTTCACACTTCCCGCCCCTTACCTCATCCTCCAATCACATACCAGCCTTAAACACATTTAGACATGAAGCAGACTCACCTGTATCATCTTCTTCTGGCCTTCCTCGATAAAAAAAAGTCCTGGATAATGTCTCAAACTCCAACTCCCGGACCAGTTCGGCTTCTATGGCCATGAGTGACAGACTGTTCAGGCGTCATTTTTGTCCGAAGTTCATTTTTAATCCTGGCCATTTGAGCAAACGACCGGTCTCCGTCGCAGTTTGTGACAGGAAGCGTCAGGTACAGTCTCACGGCGATGTACACATTAGGAAATGTTGACTGTCATTCCCGGCCGGCCGCCTCATCCTCCGCAGGCGGACGTAGGTCAGGCTTCGCTGTCCGGCTGCTGTCCGCCGTAGTTCTGGTCCCAACGGTGTCCACAGGAGGCGGTGCCGCTTCACCACGACCAAACGTCTCCGGTGAACTTGAGCTAGCAGCGTTAGCATCCTGCTGGTCGTCTAAGCGGTGAGGTGTCGTCCTGGCTCCGCTGTTTTCAGTACCATCATCTTGCCTCGGTTTACTGGTGAAAAATGTTGAGGTGGTGGTATTTTCTGCACCAAAGCAGCGTCTTTGACTTTGACTTTGACTTTCTTTTTCTTTCTTTTCTTTTCTTTTCTCTGAACCACAAGGCGCCCGCTTCTCCATTTAAAAAAAACGCGCATTTGACCCTGGCTGGGGTGACGTACGTCATTGCGTCATCACACGTTACTCGTTAATATAATTTCTGAAACATTCAAATGATTATTATTTTATTATTAAACTACATTTTCAAAACCATATTATTTTTCTATTCTACAAAAAAAAAAAACACACTCTGAAGGCCCAGGGCCCCTATTGGCTCTGAGGCCCTGAGCACACGCCCACTTTGCCCATGCGGTATTCCGTCTATGCTGCCATTATGGAAAGCTGTTTGAGCATTTATTTAATATCCTTGATATCGGACTTAAGGTCCAGGTACTAATAAGCTTTTTGTCCTCACTAGTAAGACGATTTTGCGCACTAATAGAACAACTTGTTACTAGTAACATTTTTTACACTACTAGTGCCACTTTTGGCCTACTAGTGTGCAATCAAACCCTACATGTAAACTACTGTGCTGCACTAGTAACACCACTACGCCCTACTAGTAGGCATGTGTTACGCACTAGTAGCCTCCTGGACCCTACTAGTAGGACCAAAATGTCCACTAGTAGCCCTACTAAGGTATATTTTACCTTACTAGTGCTACTAGTAACAGCGAGAATGCCCACTAGATGTACTAGTGGGGGACTTTTGCACCTTACTAGTAGTACTAGTAACATCAAAAATACTCACTAGTGTTACTAGTGACAGATGTTTTCTTACTACTGTAACTAGTAGAACAAAGTTTGTCTTACTAGTGAGCCTCCGAACCCAACATGTAAGGAGTTTGCCTGTACTAGTATGACACTATACACTACTAGCACACTACTAGTACGCAAGTGCACACTACTAGTGCGCGACTTCATTCAACTAGTAAGACATTTCTGTAGTAGCGCACAGTTGTCAACTAGTGCAGTTTTGCTTCACTAGTAAGACGTAGTTGTCCTACTAGTGAGCAGAAATGTGTTACAAGTTACAGAAATGGCTTACTAGTTGAATGAAGTCGCGTGCAATTGCGCACTAGTAGTGTATTGTGTCATTCTAGTACAGCCAAACTCCTTACATGGTGGGTTCAGAGGCTCACTAGTAAGACAAACTTTGTTCTACTGAGGTCAAAAATGCCTTACTTTTGCTACTAGTGGGCATTTTGGTGCTACTAGTTGGGTCCAGGAGGCTACTAGTGCGTGACATATGCCTACTAGTAGGGCGTAGTAGTGTTACTAGTGCAGCACAGTAGTTTACACGTAGGGTTTGATTGCGCACAACAGGCCAAAAGTGGCACTAGTAGTGTAAAAAACGTTACTAGTAAGGCACAGTCATTCTACTAGTGTGCCCTAGTAGTTCTACTAGTGTGCAAAATTACTAGTGAGAACAAAAAGCTTACTAGGACATGGACCTTAAGTCTGACATCAAGGATATTGAATAAATGCTCAAACGGCTTTCCATATGCCATTTCCTTAAGTGTTGAGGTAAGCTTGCTCACATCTAAGACTACTGCCACAGCGTGGGTTCACCCAATAAATAAAAAAAAACACTGAATTTCTTTTTTTTCCCTCTTTCATTCACTCAAAAATAGAAAAAAGGATAGAGAGCAAAAGAAAGCCTGAGGAAGAGAATGAGAGAAAAGAGAGGTAGCGCGTTCCAAGTCAATTTCTCCTTCCTCAGATTGACTTCAAAGCAACACGGCTAATCCTCTAACGCCTGCTCGTTAATAATCCGGTTAATAATCCGTTTAGCCGCTTTCATGCTGTGCTGTTTGTTGGCATTATCGTGCTGTGGAAAAGTGCAGGGAGGAGTTGTGGCGTTTCACTTTCACACATGCTTGCATGTACACCCAAGCCCACAACCCTCCACCACCAGCCCTTGATTACTGATGATAGATTACTTTACTCCAGCCGAAACAGACACAGCCAGACACTTACCTTAACAAGGCCTCAAAAAACACATTACTACATTTATATTTTTTATCCCAACTGTGAGTGTGTGCACAAAATGTTTCACTGCCCAAGGAAACATAGAGAAAATCGGCATGAAGACAGCTTCACAATTCACATCATTTGCTTTCCTCCTCATCTTCCTTAAACTCATTCTTCTTCCCAGTTTCTCTTTGATTCTCTGTCTTTCTTTATTTTTCTCTTTTATTCCATTTATTTTACTCACAGATGGAACTAAACCAGACTCAAAGTTTTGGACCGGTGATCCACCTTGGTTTTTATCTCTCATTATCTTTGAGACTCCCGGCCCAGTCTACAAGCCTGCTGCAACTGCTAGAACAGAGTGAAGAGATGAAACAATTAACTTCCATTTTCTATAATCAGCAGGGAGGACTTTACAGAACCAAAAAGAAAGAGGAAGTATGAAAATCATATCTACTGTAGCTTTTCCTCTTTATTCTTTATTATTATTTTATTATATTTGTTAAAAGCCTGAGGCTGCAAAGTGTAAGCCAGAAAGATAGATGGATGAGTTATAACCTCTGTGACGGTGGCTATCAGAGTCTGCTGTTGTCATTTTAATAAGATGAGTCAATTAAAATGATAACACTATCTTTGAATTCAGAGGGGAAACTAATTGTCAGACAAACGAAAATTAACCAGCAACTGCTGTGATCATCAATTCATTTAGGACTGTTTATAGTTTATAGTTAATGCTAAGAGTAACCAGCGTTACTATTACACTATGCATTGCATTTCCTCTCCTCAGCTAGATGCATATCCGGTTTTGGCTGACGTAAACAAAGCTGTACACAGTTATATTATCTCTGCATAGCAAAAGTTGGTGCAGGTGTGTGTAATTAGTGAAGTCAAACTGTCCGAGCAGAGAAGTGCAAAAAGAAAATGTCGTCGCATTTTAAAGAAGAAGTTTTTTTTTTGAGATGCTGGATTTGTTTTTTAAGTTTTGTTATTGTCAGCATCAGCAGCAAGGGAGGAGAGATGTAGCCACCTAGCGGGTAATTGTAGTGCATGTATTTGAATTAAGCTTTATGAGCATTTGAATGTGCTGCATCACTTGCTAAGCTACCACCAGCCTGTGTTTTGTTGGTGGTCGTCGGTTCATAGTGTTTTGTGTTTTCACAGTGTATTGTATTCATCTTTAGGTTTGCATATGTTGCTAACAAGCGTACACATAGTTACATAACAAAGAATATTGTTTAAGAATACAGTTTTGTCATTGAAAGGTGGTGACGGTACTATTTTAAATCTTAATTGTCAAAATGAACAATAATTAAACATATTTATAGGGTTTGAACAGGTAACTTTTGCTAAATGTCTCTTGTGTAGTCTGAGCTTAACATTCTTTATTCTTTGAACAACCCTATAGACTATGCCTACACACACACACACACACAGTCTGTAGATATCAAAGTCTTATTCGAAGGGTAAGAAAAGCACAACAGATTCAGACGATTATACAATAATCAAAACATAGTTATGCATATTATAGATCTTTTCTGCTGTATTCTGTCAGTGAAGCTGCGTAAGTCTTACACTGTGGACCTTTTTAACATGATTTGTAAATCTAATTTTGACAACCTCAGAGCAGACAAAGCCTCGAGCACCCCCCTGTGATCGTTGGTGCCCTGCTGAAGGGATCTTGGACCATATGTTGGGAATCACTGCTCAAAGATATGACTTAAGATTTTAATTCAATAAATTTATAATGATGTACAGAAACTTGGCAGACTTATAAGAAATAATAAATCTCTGAGCTTTGCAGCCTAACTTGCATATTACAGTCATGAACATGAGTGTATCATCTGTAATTTCTTATTGCAAAGGCAGTCATACTTTCACCATTGTGCATTTGTCTGTGACAGACATGTCTTCATCATGTGTGAGCTCTGTTTAATGAAATGGCTGATTTAGTGACAAGCAGAAAGAAGCAGATTTGTGTGAAGTGATGGAGTTGAGACATGTTTTGTCTTTAATTGAAGTTCTACTAGAGGGCAAGGCTCTATTAAAACCTCTGTGCTCAAACAGCAGGACTAGAGATATATCTTTTGTCGCTTAGGGGCATGAAAACTCATTTCACTGACTTTATTGTGTATCTTCAAGGGATACAAAAGATTAAGTTGATGATGGCAGTTCAGATTCTTCCATGATTCAATCATTCAATAAATCTTTGTTTTGGACCATAGTGTGTAACAGCAAAAAGTAAAATTCAAACATTAACGCCAGAACACTAACGTTAAAATCAGTAACACCATCACTAACGTCGGGTTATTTTACCCGATATAATATCCCGAATAAAATAGAGTTTTCATTAGGGATGCAAATTATCGATTAATTCATTAATCGTTAGTTGATTGACCATGGGGACCCTTTAAAAAGGCAGCAAAATTCTTGAAAAATCAGGTAATCCTTAACAAGAAATTTTCTAACAAAAAAAAAAAAGGGAACTTCTTCTTTGGTTCTTTGGTCCACCCCTTCCTGAGACATGTGAGCCTTGTCTGGTGAAGGCACAGCCTTTCTGCATCAAATTGTAGATAGACAAAAAATAGAACTCTATCACTAACATCAGGTGAAAATCACCCGAACACATGCCTCTTGAAAAAAACAGATGGGAAGAGGGAAACAAACATACCGTTAATGACATCAGTGAGCAGCCTGAAGCTACCCAAGGACCCACCATGCAACTCAGACAGCAGCAACACAATGAAAATCACATGACAAGAATTGTGTGGGTGTCATTTAAAAAAAGAACTAGGGAGTCGTTTTTTGTTTTTGATTTGGAGCCTTTAAATAATCCAGAGTATCTGATATTTGTCATTTATAATTCAGCTGCACAGTGCAGATGTGGCATGAAGTAGGTCAATTTTAAATATGGTTCAGCAATTTAAATATGTTTGAAAATAGAGCTGCCACTCACTAATTATTTTCAAGATAGGCTCAACTACTGATTTTGATTGACCAATTAAAATTTTGGCCTACAAAATGCCAGAAATGAATGGAAAAAACACAGTGTCAGTTTCCAATGGGACATCTTTAGATTCCTTGTCTTGTCAGATCCAAAAGTCCACAAGTTAAAGATATTCACTTAAGTAAAAGAAAAGCTGAAGCTTCAACGAGAAAATATTTTGCATCTGTGTCTACTGTAACACTGTAAATAAATAAAAATTCAGCTTTAAAAATCAGTGTTCAGGAACTTTATAAACAAGGAAGCACAACTTGGGTTAAACCAGGAAGAATACTCTGGTGTTGGATAAAATAATACACAGCTTTGGCTCGGGGGCTAAGGTTTTAGATTTTTCTCATTACTTCACATACTGCTGTTAGCAAAAATGACTGTGATAATATGAGGCCTGAGGTCAGAGTGTTCAAGACCAACGGCAACTGCATCAGCCTCTGAGCACTCGACACGGTCTGAACAGCTGCTGCATTTTAAATTTTTGCTAAAAAAAATGCTGCATTGACTTTCATATTAATCTCTGAATGGTCAGGCAAAGTGTAAGAGAGACAGAGCGTCATAATCCCTTCAGAATCCCAGCAAACCTTAATAGGACTTAATAAAGATGGAGATCATTGAGAAAACCTCAGTTGGATTGTAAATTCAAACACACACAGACATGTTCAGCTCAACTTCACTATTCTCAGTTTAATGATCCAGTAATTAGTCGATTGTTAAATAGGAGACAACTGCTCTGCCTATTGTGCTGTGAGCTCTGCGTCACCTGCGGCATCAACGCTAATACCTTACTAGAGCAACAGAGTGCAGGTTGTAAACAATAGCTGTTGTCACAGTTTGTGAGACGTCTTAGATGCAGATGGTTGAGTGCAATAATCTCAGGAAGGGATTGGCCAATCATTGACAGATAGCGAAGCAGCTATTATGAATCTTCTTTTGACCCTGTTAGTATGTTGGATAAATGCATATGCTGTCAGAGAATAGCTGTAGGTTTAAAAATGAGCATGAACTATTTGTTCAATCTCCTGAAATCACATTCACGTCATACATTTTGACAAGCGGACAAAAAAACTAAAACAAAACTTGACTACACTAGAATTATCATTATTATTTTGACAATTGCGAGAGATGTGTCATAGATCTTATTTTTAATTTGATTGATTTTGCATGTGAAAAAAACGTCAAACCTGCAAATTGATTAGTTGCTATTTTTTTAGTTGTGTTTGTCTTTGTATGCTTTTCAACACCAGAGTGCAGTGCCACAAACTGTAAACACATACCTCATATATTCTCACAGTGAATTTATCAGCCAGCCAACAAAGGCCAACAAAGCACAACAGCTTATAAATCCTCATAGAGTTGAAAGGAATCCGATTCAGATATTAATACCGTGTCTTTTACAGGACATGTCTGATCCATTGCTAATATTCGAATATTGATTTGTGCGGATTTAGTTTAATTTCATTGTCACTGATGTAAGTAATAGTAGTAACATCAACAACTGTAATATCAATATCAATTGATATTTCTCAGCCTTAGCCAATACCATGCCACTTTTAAATTAGCTGTTGCGCTCCCGTGAACGTGTTGTCTCTCAAGTAGACATGCCGACTCGTGTGTATTTTTTATTTGAGCTCCATACTGGCGGCGGGAAGATTTTCAATTATGAGTTGCTGTACTGGAAGAATAAGCTGTGAAACTATTGGCTAACCATTTGTATCATTTGCAATTAGTCTAAGAACTAAAGCCTGATTTTTCTCTCTCTCTCTCTCTCTCTCTCTCTCTCTCTCTCTCATCCCTTGGTTTAATTGGCATTCCCATGTAAAAATGTGAGAAACAGCGGCAGCCTTCCATTTAAACAGATTATGGATGGAACTGTTACCAGTGAGGGCCAAATAGCTCTTTGTAATCCTCACAGAGGACATTTAATTAACTGGCCTGTTTTGCTATTTTCTCTCTGTCCGTCTGTCTCACTCTCTGTCCGTCTGGCTTTCTTTCTTTCTTTTTATTCTGCAGACACACAGTCAGTTACAGTGCACGTAGGGTCAGGTATAATCAAACTCTTTGTTCAGAGGCTAAAAGCCTGGAATAGTTTGCACTACATGTTAACCCTGAAGGAGAAGTGGAGGGAAAGGGGAATGAGGAGTTCTGCATTATGCCTACACTACTGTCAGCACAATGTAGAGCAGGAGGAAGAGAGAGAGAGAGATTGAGAAAATGAGGTAGCAGAGGGTCAGAAAGGTGTTGATTGGGGTCATTAGAAGAGAACAGAAGAGGGGGGGGGGTCGGTCTGCGTTTCATTCATCAGCTATTAATTTGACATCCACATTCACAATACATTAATTTATAAATATATTTGGACATGATATGTAATGATATAATACATTAATTTACATATAGACCATGCATGGACCCAACCAACAGATTAATCAGGAATATTTTTTATTTTCTAGCAGAAAAAACACACAAAAAAGTTCAGCGCCCTGTTGTATGTGCACAGAGAGCTGGTAACGTTATCGATTTATCATTGAGCTCCAACAATTGGCCCTCGTCAAGAAAGCACTTAGCACAGTTTTGAACGTACACACACACACACACACACACACACACACACACACACACACACACACACACACACACACACACACACACACACACACACACACACACACACACACACACACTGGCCCTAGCCAGTCATCAGCACAGTTTTCGTCAGGTCAATCTCAATCAATATTTTGATCTCAACCAGCATTCTGTGCAGACCCACCCTCTCTGCTTCTGAAGATGCTGCAAACTAAACACTGGCACACTTTTTTTGTGGCAGCCTTAGATCCTTCCTCCCATTTAGGAGGGCGAGCATGATGTGAGATATCGCTTCTTTAAAAACTCATATGACTCATGATTCACTGACTTGACAAAAGGGCACTTCTCAATTGTGCTTGTGTTTGTGTCCCGTTTATTGTGCTATAAACACTTTGCTGAGGTTTCCATGATCTCTTGTGTATCCTTGATGTGTACTTTCTAGTGAATTAGTGTCATTTTTGTAATTTGCTCCACAATGCACTGTGCTGGCAGACAAATTCCGCACAGAGATTATAAAATTAAACTAATCTCATGATGCACAGAGACGATAGAAATACACAAACCTCTTTACATTTCTTCTACACATCTTTCCGACTCTCAGACAGATCTTACATGAATGCTATTTGACAGATGAAAGACCTGAAGTGCATTACTGCTCATTGTTCTTGGTAGAGACATCATCTTAAGCACAGAACGTACTACATAGAGTAAATAGAGCTTCAACTCATTGAGCAGAAAAGAGGGAAAAACAGGTCTAAACGGAGCTACGGTAGATCAGGCACTCAGTGTACTAAAAGTACTATATAGTTAGATTTTAGCTGATGGTTCACTATTCAAGCTAAGGCACATTTGGAAAGAGTTGAGATCAGAGTGGTTCAGGCCGGATAGCATTTGAAAACTTGGGTCTCGTTGGTGTTCGAAGACGGGGGAGGGATTTAGCACTCCAGGATATCAGACTAAATGCACACGAAATCTTTCACACACCTTCTCCAACGAACTGGTATTAATAAAAATGTGAGAGCTTACAAGCCTTACACATACTTCTAAGCATACATTTGGTTTTGTAGAGTGAGTCTAGTGTGAGACGGTGAAGTGGAAATCAAACAGGCAAGAGATGTGCACTATCATGGTTTTAGGTTGTAAAAGACTACACCAACATCGGTGGGGTTGTTCATTTTTTGAGGGATTTATTTCAGATGTTTCTCCACATTTCATTTTGTTTTCATTGTGTAGCTCTAAACTTGATGTTACATTTGATGGTGCTGATGATAGTGGAGCTGTCGCCACTGATGATGGATTGCAGTCAGATGAATAATGACACTATGGCTACTATAAATATCCTCAGCCTAAGTCGATAGGTGTGCATACTAAAGATGGGGGTCACTTTGCCTTTATGCGTATATAAAATTATAGAAGTTTGGAGTTTGAACCTACACAGTTTAATGTGTCCCAGTCTTAACTTGGAACTCCAGTCCACTACCTGGCTGCAAGAATACAGTATTGTTTCCTAAGGGCCTTTCTAGGGTCAGTGGATACCTGGGGCTTAGTCCAGAAAGTCTCAGTCCATGCTTTGATGGATTAATTTTGTAAAATGTAATGGGCTGCACTGCAACATGTTGTTATGTGTGTTGAGAAGTACATCTGTATTCATACAAGAAACAAAATATTTACCATTGATCTCTATAAATGCCGGAGATTTAAAGTTTTTAGCTGACGACAGATTATTCGTTTTAAGATATTTCATAGACACTCGGGACCCATTCAATGATTTTCCAATTTGTAAACATTATTGAATGTGTGTACAGGTCGGCAATACAGAGATAAGCTATTAAATCTTTCCATATGTCATTATATTATGTGATGCTTTTTATGTTGTTTCATTTGAGGCATTTCGTTGATAATAAACAGAAAAACGGGATTAGGATATTTGCAACACACAGCAACTATAAACTGTGTATCAGGCAGCAGTTTCCAAGATAATGCAACTAATTAAGATTCAATTTTGAACGTAGAATGTTGTTTTAAACTCCTCGTCTAAAGGCTTTATATCATTAGTCATAATCTGGTGCTGTCTGATTATGTTATGTTACCGGCGTGGCCGGGTAACTGGACTGGATTGGATTATATAGCTGATACCGAACAGCCTGGGTTTAGGGTACTTGTGTAGATGGTGCTGCTGGGTCTGCTGCAGGTGTCGAGTAAAAACTGTCTCATGTTTCTGAAGCATGGAATTTACCTGTGAATGCACTATAAAAAGTGAAATGTGTTCATGGCTAAGAGTAATATTTTCCATGTGTTTTATCGTAGTATTTTATATCCACAACATACAGATGGGCAGAGGAAGAGTAATTCATTCCTTTCAGTAATGTGAGTACAAAAGGTAACTTAAACGGGTGCAGCTTCTTTAACTTTTCCAGCGGACTGGAACCATGATGAGGAAGTAGGATGGCAGACAAATATACTCAATAGCTGCCTGAATTTTATGAAGATTGCACAGAGCATGAGATTTGTACTACTCTTACAGGACTGAGCAGCTCCAAACATAACCGAGAGGCAAAACAACACTGTGATTAAAACAAATTAGAGTATGCGCAGAAATGTCACGTCTCATATTCCAAAATTAGCAGCTTTCTGCTCCTAAATCTGTTTTGTCTATCCTCCCTTTCCAAATGGCACATTCCAGTGTTTGTAAAGTAGCCACCAACACAGCAACACACTGTCTAATTAAAGCAGATTCAGTATTCCAGGAACAAAATACACAAAGAGGCAAAAACAATTAGGCAATCTGAGGCATGAACAGAAAAGTATAAACATCAGATTTTAATGCCAGTTAAAAGAATCAAACACAGTGAAAATCTAACAAAAGCCAAACAGGTGTTCTCAAATTTGATAAGGATGGCAACCAAAGTATGATAATTCTGCACCGATAGTCCAAAACAACTCTGTGAGTAATTATCACCACGGCTTCTTTTCATATTTTGGTAAAGCTGTTGAAGCGAAAAGTTTTCTAACTCTGTTTGTCTCCTTTAAACTTTGTCTCTAATTGAGGCAGATCTCTGCAAAAAAATACCCAGACAACAAAGAAATGATGATCTTAAACTCCGTATGAAAGTATAAACATGAACTTAAAAAAACGAGGAGAGCCGAGAGCAGAAGCATAAAAAGCTTTCTGTCCATTTGCAGGGAAATATAAGGGTGGGTATGATGGCTGACTCCCTCATTAATCTACACACAGTACCCCATAATGAAAAAAGACGTTTTTGCAAATTGATTAAAAAGAAAAACAAGCAAACAGAACTTTTATTGGATTTGCCACCAGTGGTCCCCAGACAACATCTCAAAGATGAGCCAGATAAAGGCAAAGATAGAGGCACCTGGGCCAGATTTCAAGATTTATAGCAACGGGGTTAGAAGTTTATGTTTTAGATTTTTCTTTTTAATTAATCTGAAAACAAAAAAACTCCTACAAACAAAACAAATGACAAGACGCAAGCTCATTCCTCATGAGATAAGTGAAGTTACACTACAGGATCTAGGCCACAGCAAAAGCTGCTGTTCATCTGTGTTAGTGCTCACATACCTCCAAGCTGGTTTTTTAAAGTGTTAGATATACTTTGTACATGAAAGTGCAAACTCAACTGGCACTTCATTACATACTACTTCTTCTGCTTCAATGAGCGTATATACGTCTCATATCTCAATGAAAGCTTGAATTGACAGTTTTTTTTTAGATATAATGGGTGTAATAAATGGTGTAGCCAGCTAGAAAACACTGGTCTGTCTGCTTTGTTTCACAGCTCAGTTGCTTTGCAAGAGACAATTGTCATGATTGGGCAGCGGCAGCAGCATTGGACGCAGCAGGGTGGACAGTTTTCTGTCTGTCAAAACAAACAGAGAGTATCCGAGACTGCTCAAAGCTTGGGAAATGAGAGAAGTGTGAGTACATACGAGTGAGTCCACTAATTAACATTCAGACAAGTTTCAGGATTTAAGTCCTGTGCACTAAGGAAACTATAACTATATGGAAAATTTGACATCTTGATTATAGTGACCAAAACGTTTAGCGCAATATTCTTAATTGCCGTGCAGGCAGGATTGTCCTCCACCAGCTGCCCCTCTGCATTCCTAAGAAACCCAAAATACACGTAGACCTCCAGATTTCATCCTGATAAGGCTGTTGTTACATATCCCTATAATCAACCGACATAATGAGGGTTAATTGAAACATAAACGCAAATTTTTATCACGTAAAATTTCACCGAGATTTACCGTAATACCGGTAGTGAAATTACCTAAAGGCAAATCAGAGATCGCTTGAGCTATTGATATATATGGTGATGCTTGAACACAAAATTTTGTCATGAAAAGCACATGCATCAGAAAATGGCCACAGGTACGTATGTATATATAAGTTGGGAGATCTTACCACAGCATATAGGTTTTACTATTGCGTCTACTACTGTTTCAGTCTTTGACCTGGTGTGAGGTACAGCAAGCAGTTAGGCCCCCTGCTAGTAGAGTTGTAAAATGTTATTTGGTTGATTGAACATTAACTGAAGTGTGTAGCAAAGTTTCCAGAGAGATCAATGAACAAAACCCTTTATGCAGATTGCATTGTTGTCGACGGGTGGGTGAGACACAAGTTTTAGTGTCAGGAAATCTGGATTTTTTTTCAGTGTTGAGTTGAGTTTTGCAGTTTTTCTTATTCTTCTCTTTCTTTGTCATTACTGTGTTTTCAACAGTGTGAAGGCTAAAACAGAGTTCAAAAACAGGTAGCATTCAATGAAAGCTCTTTTACAAGCAAAGTTATGCAGCACATCAGAAGTGTTTGAGGTCATTTTATAGTCTCAACGTTATATTATAAAAAATAACCAACTGTATTTATGTAGCTTTTTTTAAAAACAAGGTTACAGTGTGCTTTACAGAAAAGAATGAAATGAAAAAGAAAGAATTAGTTAGTCTGACATCCACAATTCAAGATGGATCAAAGTACAATAATCAAAGAAAACCATTCAGCTATCAGGACATGTCATGAATTTAGGAACATAAGTCATCAGGGTTGAGAGCTCTTATATACGTAACATACTACTGTACCAGAACTTGTATATCAGGATTATTAGCTCTTGCTGTCCTTCCTTTACCCAATCTACACCTACAACACACACACACACACACACACACACACACACACACACACACACACACACACACACACACACACACACACACAAATATATAGTTTACAAATACAAGACCATTTTAAACTTGATGCAACATATTTCGAAAAAGTTTGGACAGGGTCATGTTTATTCCTGTGTTACACTTGTGTTGGGACTTGCTTGATTATACGACTTCAGTTCTGGGTCTCCATTGTTGTGTTCTGAGCTTCATAATGCATGCACATTTTTCAAAGGTGCCTGCACCATTACTACACTCATTATTACAAAGCCACAAGTTTGTGATCATTGCAGATGTGTGCTGCTTAACTTAGAGCTGGTAAAAGTTTGGATAGTCCATTTTTTCTTTGTCCCTGAGGACATGATGCTCATTTCTCAGGAAGCCTGGCCAGAGTGGCTGAAGACAGAGGCAGACTCAAGGCGATTTGTCCCAAAAAACTCAAATGATTGCAACCGTGTAATGAACAAAACCCAGCTCATAGAAACGTAGATTACAACTAAATATCTCGTGCATATAGCCACACCTGATATCTACTATGTTTTGCAGACAAAACAACAAATGCTTAAATGAGTTCTGTTCAGCTGGCATTACCTCAGATTGTACCACTAGCAGAGGTCACTCCACTGCTTCTACTGATACAAGGACCTTACAGAATTACAAAGTTTACAATAGGAACACGTTTACCTCATTTACCTGAATATACATTGTAACCATAAATGAAATGATATGACCCTAAATAACTCCTAAACTAGTTTACCTTCACCCTGCACTTGGACTAGTCCAGTGACATCACAATTATGTTAGCCAGGTTATGAATATAGGAAGTCTTGTAGCAGTTTCTCTTTTTGTCCTTAGACCACATATGGTAAGTAACAAAAAGAATACCTTAACTTGTTGGAACCAGAAATAAACCGATAAACTACAACTACATTTAACAATATTTGTCTTTTATTCTAACAAGGGCTGCCACAAACGATTATTTTGATAGTCGACTAATAACCGATTGTTTTCCGATTATTTTTTTCGATTAGTCGACTAATCGCATCATACGTAAATTGATTGTCCCGGAGAAGGGCGGGCGCTGTAAAACTCGAGGATGGAGCCGCAGAGTCTTTCCATGCCGACCCAGAGCCACAAGAGAAAAGCAAAGTAAAAAAGAAAACGATGCATCGACTACTGAGTTAGTTGTCTGCGATTTTGTTCGTCGACATAATCGTGACTAATCGACTAATCGCGGCAGCCCTAATTCTAACCAAAGATGTTGAAATGAGATTTAACAAAATGTTACAGCAATTAACAAGCATGACTAAACTAAACAGTGTGATATGGATGATACACTGTGTATACACCCACTTTGTCACACAATTATTGCCAAAAATAATTGGAAAGTGAGAGTCTGCTGTAGTCTGAATAGTCCACATTTCAGTCAGTTCATCCCAGAGGGGTGTTTCTGGATGTTGTGGATGGCTTTCTCCTTGCATAGTAGAGTCTTACCTTGCAGCATTGAACTGTGTCAGCAACAAAAGTGTTGAGCCTGTGTCCTCTTTTTGGCCTCGTCCTTTACATGCAGATCTGGATGTGAAGAATTTGTGATATTGTGTTTTTTAGAAATTAATCAACATAAACAGTGGCAGTAAAGTGTCTATTTGAATATTGAAAAGTTTCTGTATAAAATTAATTAAGCAAAATGTGCATTTTTTTTAATATCTTTAATATATTGTACATTTTTCCTGCCGTTGTGAATGAATCATTGACAGTGACACAGTGAATGAGTCCTAGGTCATGAGTGATGATTCCTCTTTGAGCTGGCAGCGGTATTGCATGCTAATGTATCTCAAATATAAGATAACATTTTCTATAGATCTTATTGTTTCTTGCCCACTTGAATTAAGTGTTCTCTTTTTAATTTTGGTCGAGTGAATAAACTGTCCAGACATTTTTAAAAGTAATTTACTGCTTCCACTACATTTGCTCTTGTCAAACCCCCCGAAAAGCTTGAAGGGGAACTCCAACGAATTAACACACCAAAGCCTATTTATATGTCTTGCATACAGAATGGCAGCGATTAGCTTAGTCACCACATTAAATCAGCAACTAATTTAATAATCAAATAATCATTTGTCTTTTTTTTTCTGCTAGTGAATATCTTTGGGGTGGACTTTTAGTCACTCTCTTTATTAATCTATAATGGCCGTTTTTCACAATTTCTTATTGTATAGACAAACTCATAAATCTAATCTGAATAGAATGGCACGTCGCCACCCGAAGCACATATGAAAAAGCTAACTAATCTCCTTGGTGTGAAATATGATAAATCGCCTAAAGGGATCACTTGTGTGGGAACTAGGGCTGAAGACTACAAATCTGAAAAAATAAAAATCATATTGCTCCGCCTCTCTGCTTGAGGCTGGCTGCTAAATGCTACAATAGCTGCTACAAACATAACACATCCAAAAGAAACTGGAGGTGGCATTGTGCATCATGTGTTTATAAAGACATACAGGTTGTGATTAGAACAAACAATGTCTAGAATGTCCAACAGTGTTATACTGTAGGTGTACTGTTGTATACCTGTGCATTCACAATGCACTGATGTCATTTTGGACAGTAAAGTTAATTGTTAAACTATTATCCTGCCTCTTTGTCACAATATATTGCAATAAAATGTTTTTTATACATACAAAGAATATTGGTTGATACAGTGGTCCCTCGTTTATCACGGGGGATACGTTCTAAAAATAACCCGCAATAAACGAAAACCGCATTTTACAGTTATTATGCATATTTCAAGGCTGTAAAACTCCTAACCACACACCTTTATACACCTTTTTACACGCATTTTATACATTACTTCCTTAAACAGAACGCACAACACATGTGCGGTTCTCACTTAGCCAATTTAGGACGCAGAACACAATGCGCGTTCATACTGTACAGTATGCTGTAGAAAAAAAGCATGCAAAATTACACTGAAAAAAATCTGCGAAAACAGCGAGTCCGCGAAAAGTGAACTGCGATATAGCGAGGGACGACTGTATATCAATTTTTTTTTTTATATTGGGATTGTTGCCACTAAAAATTCAGTATTGTCAGGCTAGTACATAGTGGGGCTTGTCCTTGATAATTGTTGATAATTGACAGATTAACAAACTGGCAGCTATCACTTAAACATTTACATCAGTATAATCTTTGAAAGTGAAACTAAAGGTGAATAGGTGGCGGACACTTTGACTTTTCAAACACTGATAATGTGATTTTTGCACGCAATGAAAAGCCAATGAGTTTCCAAAGGCAGCCATGATGAAAAACTTGCTAACTTTTTCCAACGCCGACTACTTTGTGTTCTGATCATAACACGAATTCATTAGCATGAACAAAAAGAACACGACTTCCATTTTTCGCTAGAGGTGTTTGTGTAGGGTCTCGCGAGGCTGCATGTGCTCTGAGAACAAGATAACAAGACAGTGCTGTGAGAAAATGAACACATCGCAATGCTTGGACTCGCAACCTCTTGAAGGAAATGAGGTCTGTGGCCAAAGAAAAGCCTTCTGTAGCAATATTAGTAATTGCAGGTCCCACTGTTTCTAGGGATTGCAACATATCATTAGATCCAGTGAGATGCATTAGTGTGAGGGATGGCGATAGCACCAAGCTGTATCTCCCTATGGTCCTTCATTAGCCACTAATCCACTGATGATCGTTATTAGTGAGAAAGGTGTGTGTGCACTTGCATGTGTGTATCTGGAAGATGCATTTTGGCATAGTGCTCTGTATATTAGCCCAGTGATTTATTATCTGGGTAATGCCGTCCCTTCTTCCCCAAAGCTGCATTGTCCTTTTGCCAATTAATTCTGAATCTGTTACGACCACAGGGAGGAAGAGAGGGAGGGAGAGGGAGTGTGTCTGAGAGAGGGCTGGAGAGAGACGGCGGGAGAAAAATACAACAACAATACATTGGTTGAACTCCAGAGTCAAGTGCAGTGCTATGAGTTTTGTAAGATGTGGCTGTTTAATTTCGCTCCTCTGTTTTCTTTTGATGTCCACTTATGTTTTTTTCATTCCAATGGTCCCTTGTCCCCCTATCTTCTCTAATGCCATTGATTTATGCAATCGCTTGCTCATTGTTTTCTCTTTCTCTTATTTCTTCTTCTATCTTCCCCGTTTTCGTTGCTCTGCTGTTTCTATAACAACCACAGGGTCATTTCTCAGCTTCTGTGTTTCACTCTTAATCCTGCTCATGTAACACTCAACTAACAACTAATCACTCAACTCATTTGTCTCGCTGTGCTCTGTATTACTTGATTGCACTCTCTCACTCAGAAAATGCTTTTGTTTTTCTCCTGCACTCTTCTCGCTATACTTCTTTCATCATACTGTATGAAGGCGTCTTCTCATCTCATCACCGCTTGCATCTGTTATTACAAAGAAGATGAAATGTAAATAGAAAAATCATTTAGACTGGCTGTGTGTAAATAATGTAAATAAGTGTAGGACAAATTATAGTGATGTGACATTTTGTTATGTAACCATTCCAGAAAAGAATCATCTCTCTCAGTTATGGGACCTGTTGAAAACAAAAAAACAAAAAAATAGAGCTGAGAGCAATCCTCTGACTCGAGCCCTGAAATTACTCCTCTGCTCCCCTGCTGTGACCAGCAAACACTGCTGTGCAGCTGTGTGTATGTCTGTGTGAGACTGTGTGTGGGTGTACTGAGTTTAAGTTCTTTATTTGTCATATGCACAGCAATTACAGTGAAGCGGTCGTTGGCAATGAAATCCTTAATTCTTGTGTTCCCTCCAACGACGCTTGTACAAAATGTAAAAGAACACCACGAGTAGAATGAGAGTTATGTATAAACTGTGATGTGAGCACGCATGAATTAAACTGTACCAGTATGGTGCAAGTACAGTGGAAATAATAAGCTTGAGGGCTCAAGATTTCAGCTAAGCCGTCCCTGAGACTGGATGCTACGACAGTTTGTGGCTGTGGGTTTCTGTTTGCATTCTTCCTGCACCACTCAGTGCAGAGGTCCTCTATGGATTTCAGTATTGTTGTGGTGATGTGCTGAACAGTTTTCATCACCCTCTGTGGTGTCTCTTGGCTGACGGCGGTGCATTTGCCCTACCGAGCTGTGATGCAGACAGTCAGGATGCTCTCAATTGTGCACGGAACCCAGGTTGAGTCTGCACAGCCTGAGGAGAAAGAAGAGCTGTTGTCTTGCTGTTTTTGTGATGGTGTCTACATGGTTGGTCCAGGTCTTCACTAATGTGAACTTTGTGGAACCTGAAGCTGCCAACTCTCTCCACACTGTGGGGTAAGGGCTCAGGATTGTGTCCCTTCCTGATGCTTTCTGTAGTTCTCAATCAGCTCGTTTTGTTTTGCCAGCATTGAGATGGGGTTGGTGGTGGCTGTTGTTCAGAATGTGAAGTCTCTGACCGCCTCTCTTTATGCAGTTTTAGCTTTGTGTGTGATTAGGCCGATGCTGGTCGCCTCTTCAGCAAAGTTTCCGATTGTGTTGGAGCTCCAGGTGGCCATGCTGTCCTGCCTAAACAGGGAGAACAGGAGGCAGTTGAGCATACAGCTCCAAAGGTCACTAGTGTTGAGAGTCAGGGTGCTGCTTGTCCACACAGCCTGGGGTCTGCCCACCAGGAAGCTCGGGATCCAATCAAACTGGTTGGTGTCGAGTCCCCAGGCAGCTCACAAAATTGGCATGAGCCAAGAGCAAAAAAGGCAATGGTAATCTATTGAGTGTCTGGTAAAATTGGAACAGCCATTGTCTATTAAACATTTGGCCAGTAGACAAGAAAGTTAATTTTGTATCCTGGTCCCATGTGTCTGAGCTTGATGATGCACTTGGAGGGCGCAATTGTATTGAATACTAAACTATAGTTAATGAACAGCATTCTCACATGTTTGTATGCAAATTGTAGTCAGTCGAATGAGTCAGGGTCGGAGAAAGTGATTGGAAAGTTGCTCACATAGAATGTGTTCGGTTCATATGGGAGAAATGTAGACATAAAGTCATGTTGAAGCATATAAATATCAGGATGGAACAAACAAAGCGGGGGAAAAAATAAAGCTTGGGTCTCTGTGGGACCTTGCTATGTTTTGCAAGTTTCAATATGATTGCTGCTTTTTATGGGTACAGATACTGCAGTACTAATTAGAATTACGAGTGGAGATGCTGAGATGGCCGCCTAAGTTTCTGTGGTCTGTTGTCCACCTGACACAGCCAGGGAAGAAATGAAGGGAGGGAGATTATAATTGTATAGGTGTAAGTAAATAAAAGGAGTTAATAAGAAGTATGATTTTGCCATTGTTATGATGTACTATTTCTGTTTTGGCATTACTTTGTGGTGGAGAAAACCACATAATTTAAGCAAAAATACACAATAATAATTGCAATAATTATTTAAGTATTATTATTAAAATATATTATTTTAGATTCCCTGCTTTAATTGCATGTCAACTTTCATTATCCTGTCTTAAATGCTAGGAGTTAGGGTGCACCAATGCTTTTGTAGAGACACCGGCCAATCCACCAGTGATTTTTAGGGCCCGAGCATGCGGTGCGAGGCCCTATTAAATTTCGTATATTTATTTTAATTTATTTTTTATTTTTTATTTTTCTTCCTAAAAGTAAATCGCATTTTCAACGGCCCATATCCCCCTGAAAACTCATAAAAATTTGCCTACCCCCCCATGTCAGGTGTAAAATTACATATTTTGGGGGTCTCACAAATGGACGTGCGCATATGCCTCAATAGCGCCACCTAGGTGTGCGTTTTTGCAGGTGCCCCTCGCCACGGTTTCGCCCACGTGTACACCAAACATGGTGGGAGTATGTAACATGCCCAGACGCACAAAAAGTCTCTTGGTGCCCCGGGCTACAGTGAAGTGTATGGCATCAAATTTTTGACAAATTTGGACTTTTCTGGTTTTGGGATCATTTCCATTTGAACGAACTTCTCGTAGGAATTTTATCCGATGTGCTTGAAACTTGGCGTGTGTGTTCTCAAGGCCCCGACAATAAAAAGTTCAAAATCACAACTTTTTATCAGAGAGCGTGGCCGTGACGGCGCGTCGAAGCCAATCAGCCCATCACAATTTCTAATCTTATTCAGTTCGTACATGACAAATACCTAATGATACATACAAAACAGTAGGTTTCTCTCTCGCTTTTATTGCCAGTAGTTTATTTTTATTTTAAAGCTGGCAGCACTGCTGCAAAGAGCAGTCACTGGGGGTAAAACAGTAGGCTATGTCTGGCTGATGTCACATGGTTTGCTCTGCTGGGTGAGTTGCTGGGCTGACAGAAGAACAGAATTAAGCTCCACACTGAGACAAACAAAGAGAAAAGGTGTAATAAAGACCCTGACATTTGGACCAAGCACCCTCATCCACCTTGTCTAAATCTGTCAGTAACCCAGAAACATCGGCTGTTTCTACTGATATTTCCAGTCATGTCTTTTGGTATAAAGGTATATGTACGTGCAGCATTGCATTTGTAACTTGAAATGTTTTGAGGTCTTTTTGAGCTCTGTTAAACTCTAGCATAAAAATAGCTTTCTGTTGTTACCCAATACTAGTGTGTTCTTCAAGTTCAATGTCACTTCCAGAAATCCAAGAAGTATTTCTTTATCTGAACTTTTAATTATTGTTCAACAACCCTATCAGATGTGACATCTGTCTTGAATTCACCATGTCAGTCACAATGATTACTCCTCTCTAATCTGCCTTCTTGCCTTCAATTCTTCCTCAGGTCCAGAGTGGTACTTGGTCAGAGTGGAGTTGACTGTGACGGACGTAAATGACAACGTCCCAGAATGGAGCATGGTTCCTGCTCCCTACCTTGCTGTGGTTTCCCCTGACTCCCCTGCTGGCTCGCTGGTCTACAAGCTCCACGCTCTGGACGGAGATGAAGGCAACAACGGCGAAGTGGAGTACTTCTTGTCTGATGGTAGGTTATTTTTTTCTTCTTTTCTGTTGCATGTCCTGTTGTTTAACATGTTCTTTGACAAAAAAGAAATTTCTTTTTCCAACGTGCATACCTTGAGCTATGGGTAGGTGGATAAGTGACAGGACCCTGGTGTTGTGCACGTTGGTTGACATGGCAATATATTTTGGCAGAATGATATAACCAGTGCCAAACAATATTTAACCTGGGAAAGGCACCACAACTGGGTTTTGAATCAAAAGCATTTGAAACATTTCAGCTTTGTGACATTACATTACAGTTTTTTATACTCACCATACGACCGTGGCTCAGTGGAAGAGTGGGTCGTCCAATAACCCCCAGGGTGGTTCGATCCCTGCTCTCGCTGTTCAAAAAAGATTGCCATGCCCGAGTTGCCCTTGAGCAAGGCACCATACCCCCCCCCCCCCCCCCCCCCCCCCCTCCCCCCCCCCACCACCACCACATCTGCTCCTGGGGCACTGTGAGTTGGTGTCCACCAAGTGAATCTGCCATCTATCAATTTTACGTTCAACGTGATCAATAACGTTTCTAAAATAAAAAAAATCTATTTTAAAAAATAACGTACTGTAAGTACATTGATTTATATACAAATCCTTTGAACAAACATTGTGTTCCCATTTCACATTGAATCCGAATCACACCAATAATGTACATGGTCTTAGATGAGTGTTTCATAATTGGTGTGTATGATACAGGGGGAATGGATGTATCACAGTCAACATGTTGTTTAAATGTTTTTCATGGTGCAGAACCAAAACTGTTTCTTTAGCTCCTTGAAATTTGAGTCTCTTTTGAGCCAACGTTCCACACACACACAGTTATTTTCCTGTGTAATGTAATTCATTTCTTTGCTACACAAAATAATAGCTTTTCTTATTGTCTGCTATGTAATGATTTTGTCTACCCCTTTTTTTGAATCTGTGAAACCACTGCCTTTAAAATGACGCTCTTCCAATTTTCCCCACGGGGATGACAGAGAATGAATTGACAGATTACAAGAAAAACAAACATTGGTGCTAGTTTCCAGACTAAACTTTTCAAATGTTTGAATTGATGTTGGTTTAATTATTTTGTGAATGCAAGATTGTGTGATAGAAGTCATCCTGCTGAGGTAGATTCAGACCCAGAGTCAATACGATGAATGATAAATGCAGTGTTGTAGTTTGGATCTTATCAAACCCTCTTATGTTACATACAGCTCATGCATTTACACATCCCAGTTTTTCTGCTCTTTGCATTTCACATCTCAACAGCTCGGAAAACTGACTGTCCAGTCACATTTCTCACTTTATTGGCACATGCTCAGCATGCATTTACAATGTTTTTTGACAGCCCCTGGAGGCAGCAGTATTTACACAGCCTTTTGCTTTGCGCTCCTTTGCACTGGTTGACTCTAAGCCTGTGACCTATGCAGGATTTTATTTGTCTTCCCTTTTTTTTATGCTGAAAGCCTTCTCAACATGAAACCAAAGAAAAGGATGGAGGTCGACGCAGATGAACTCATTATGACATATTTCTTTGCACCTCTATTGTTTATCTGCTCATTACTTCAGTGAGAAATACTCTGATCTGCTAAAATCTGTCATTGACTAACAGCTGAGTAAAAACATTGCCACTTAACTTTCAGTTCTTGTTGTCGCAACATTTCCTTCAAATGACTTCTTAATGTTTCATTCTGTCCATGTCTCCTTGCAATGGGTTATCTACTTTACAAAAAAGGTTATTTTCAACCTACCTTTGGTTACTTTTTATTCTTTTTAATGTTCTACTTTTATCTTTTATTTAGATAACTTGTCTTTGATCTATTGCTCTTCCGAATCTTGTCCAACAAATCCATTTATTTTCTTTGTGAGCAACAATGTGGTAAGATTATGAATTTTCTGCACAAAGTGTTGCTCCAAACGCCAAACCCATTTCTTTCATCTGCAGGTGGTGATGGTCGTTTTGAAGTAGACAGGAAGAGTGGCCAGGTACGAACTACAGGCCTTCCTCTGCAGCGGGACAGGGAGTACCTGCTGACGGTGGTAGCTGCCGACCGGCTCGGCAGCCGCAGCGCCCCTGCTGTCGTCTCTGTGGTGGCTGGAGCTCGATCGCCGCAGTTCACCAACGCTTCATTCACAATTGCCATACCGGAAAACACCCCTGAAGGACAGCCGTGAGTCGACACATGAACACACAGGGATGGAAATGATTAACATAGCCATAGACATGATTGATTCATAATTTCTGAAACTAATGAATCCTGTCTCTCGCTGTCTAATGCATCTTTGTGTGTAAGTAGATTTTCACGTTTAGCCTCGAGCATATGCAGGACATGAGTAAAAGCACTTCCTTTAGGAGACACACACAGCTTCTAGACTGAAGTGGTGCAGTTACGACTGGTGTCCTTGGTGTCTCATTATCCCCTTTAGATTCTTTCGATTGACTGACACATTTGGCAAACTAGTAAAGTGGATATTCCAGTCGGTTGTGTACGACGATTTTTATTAAGAAAACTATGCAAAGGTTGCATGGCACGTCTCATAAATAACAAGCACCAATATTATTATTACCCCCGTCCTCACTGCCTTGCTGTGCCCAGTGCTACTTCATTGGTGCAGAAAATACTTGACTTGACTACCGTACTTCACTTCATCTACTCTTTGCTTTATTTTTGCGCGCTCTTGTTTTTGCTCTACTTGTCCTTGAGTTGCTCCTAAAGCACTGAGTGATTATTTTATTATTAGTGGATCTCTAACAAGATCATAGTGTCATTATTTTATTATTTCTTTTCTGTCGTCCAAATTATTAATTCCAAAACAACTAGAACAACTAAAAAATGGGCAAAACTAGATATTGAAGGTTTTCATTTTATTTCCCATGCAGCTCTTACCATGAAATTTAGACCAGACACTGGTATTAATTCTATACAACAAAAGGTGAATCATGAAGATCATAGTGTAAAAGGCCTACACCATTCTAAGATACAAGACCATTTGGAAGACAATCATGTAACCATACAGATATATATTCTCAACTTTTCTACCCCACCATCAATGGTGTACTTTTCCTCCATGGCTCCTCAGGTTCCTGGTCACACCTGCTGTGTCCTTCCAGAAGAAACCAATCAGCTACAGCCTTCTCATCAATCCCAGCAGTCTCTTCTCCATCTCAGCAGAGACTGGCGAAATCAGCCTGACTCGCCCTATTGACTATGAGGGCGACCAGCATCGCTACTTGCTTTTGGTGCGAGCCAGCGAGGGCCTGGACAGCATGAGCAGTGCAGCTGAGGTACGAGTTTTTATGTGTGTGTGTGTTTGTGTGCATGTGTGTGTTTCCAAGTCAGAATTGCACTGACTGGTCTTCAACAAAGATTTTTGACATTACAAGTTTGTCTCGTCAAGTTTTTGCAGTCTGTACAGAATACTGCAAAACAATATCTGACAAGTGTTCAAATTAACAAATCCAGTGGGGTGACGTCCTTATGTCATAAGTGTTTCTCATGCAGCACAGCTGACTTTGATCTGCTGTGTTCCAAGATATTGTCACTTCATGGGAAAACTGTTGACCCAGTACAGTGATAGTTGGCTCCAAGACAGCTGTTGAAATGTGGTGATTATGCTACATCTCGCAAATAAAATAACCACACACGGTCATAAAATTTCAAACTACTCTAAATTATCCTTGAGCTGGTCAGTGCTGTTGGATTTTATGTTATTGATTTACAGTTGCTGTATGGGTGGCAGAGCTGGGGACTCGAGTTGCACTAAACTGTGACTTCAGACTCGACATGGACTCGAGGATTGAGACTCGCGAACAACCTTCATTTCATGTCATTATTATTGTTCTCATTATTTATCTGTCATTCATCTTTTTGTATGATCTCTGGCTCTGAGCTAGATGTAAACGCCAACAAAGCGCGCATCTTCAGTAGTTCAGATTAGTTCAGTATCAGACATTGACAATGGCAAGAGCAAAAAGTTCGCCAGGAGTTCCTTGGATCATTACGTTTGGATACAATGCCTTCACACAGACAGCCAACAAGCGAAGGTCAGTGTGCAAATACTGCGGCAAAAAGATACAACACTGTGGTTCAACTACATCAAACTTCATCCGCCATCTGAAAACACACCCTAACCGGTTTGTCACTCGCTAACGTGAAAGACGTTAAAATGAGCAATTAGCCATCAAACTAGCCACAACAAACTGTGTGCTGATGCTGTCAACAGGCAGATTGCATATTTAGACAGACTTTGGGTTAACATTTCACCAGGTCTAGGATGTGTCAGAAGATTAGTCTTAGTCATACCAGCCAACAATTGAGCAGTAAAATCTGGGAGATTTTATGCTAATAAAACAGCTGCCAACACTCCCATGTTTCCCTGGTTCCCCCCTTTTTTCGAACCCATCTCCTGCTGCACTCCCGTTTTGTCATTTCTCCCCTAATTGACAAGCCGCAAATTTGTTTGTTGATAATAACAATAAAAAGAAGGAGCGCATAATAGCAAAGGTTTTATTTTGAAAGCGCAGACAGGAAACCACCACAACTCCGTTAGTTAATGCCACTAACTTAGTGGCTTAGCTACTAATTAAAAAAAAAACACAAAGTTGCGTTAACTATAGTCATTTATTCATATATATATTAACGGTAGGCATTAATACAGGGCCAGACTCACTGATATTATTGCAGCTACTTACACACATGACAGTTTCTAAAGGAAAATGTTATTATTGGAAATGAATGTGCAAACATGAAAAAACATTTATTTTTATTAATCGACATTTTCTTTATTTTTGGCAAACAATAACCAATATTCAGATAGATTTTGAATTCAGTGCTACATGAGTTGTTAAGGGATGAAAGTATTGTCTTCAGTTAAAACTAAATAGACTTGTCTGTCTGGAATGAGCGCACAGGACTTCTCAATTACTTCCTCATGTTGTCAGGAAATAAGAGTGAACTGCGGCTGACTGCTGAAGGCATCTGTGCATCTGGTCTGGTTTCTATCGTTATTCTGGCCTCAGGCTAAAACATGTCCTGCTGAACCATCTGTCCTCAACTGCTCTGCTCTGGGACCTAGTGGACTACAGAGCATCAAGAGTCTGTGTGGAGAGAGGGAGTGAGTGAAGAAGAGCAAAAGAAAGAAAACAAATAATTAGCAGTGAGTTGGTGTGTGCCCCAGTCTGCTCACACTGATGCCCTAAGTCGCCAGCCTCAGCCCATGCTAAGCTTTTAGAGCCAACACCACCTGCACACTGCAGCTCCTTCCCTCACAGCTGCCACCTGTACAGTTTAACACCACCCGACAGAATCTGTGTGTGTGTGTGAATACTGAACACATGTCTGTGATGCATCAATGTTTGATTTTAATTCTTTGAATCAAAAATTAGTGAATCAAAAAATACATTTTAATGCTGCGTCTACCAGAAAACATTTTACCAGCCAATGCGTGTGAGTGTTTTAGTGTTCTGCATCAGCAGCAGCGTAAAAATGGTGTTGCAACGTTAATCTTGTTGACAGGGTAAACCTTTTACACATGCTCTATGCTTTATATTGGCTTTAATGCCCCTATACTTGCTCTTTGCTGCCGTCTGAGCTAAATTACAGTATCAGTCATTATATCACATTGGAACAATTGGGAGGATAATGGAGGGCTGAATGGCTACAGCAAAGCTTAAGTGGTTTATTGATATAGTGAATGGTAGTGACAAGGCATGATGCACACTCTCCACACTCATCTGTTCAAATATTCGTTCCATTGACGATCCCTAGTGTTTTACCAAAAATAATCTTCATACCTTTTTAAACGTTTTCTTGGTCATCTGATCTGAAAACAGAAAGTAGCCAACTCTGCGTGAAATACAGAGCCCCCGGAACGTGGACCAGTTTCTCCCCACAGTGGGTCTTTCTTAGGGCATGGCTCAAAAGAAGAGGCTCCATACTAATACTCAGATTAATAGTACATTACATCTGACACTAACATATTAGCACGCAGTTAAAAATACTTAAAGCTAATGGTTTACGGTTGAGAATTGTGAGAGAAATTGTGATAGTTGGATAAATCCATAACATAAATATAGACAAAAGCTTAATTATGAATGACCCTTAGTCTTTTACTTGGAACATTTTTGTAAACAAAAAAACGACAACATATAAAATCCAGGATCAAACAGTGTTTACTAGATGTGTTGGTGTAACTGATGGGTAATTTCTTCTAGAAAAAAAAAAAGGTAAGACAAAACAATAAACATATACTGTGCAAACATGACAACAAAATATGTCTCATCATGGGCTAGAAAGGAACGTGGTATTTAGATTAAGATGAAATATGCACCATAGACAATTTTTTATAGATGTTTTTTTATAAAAGTTTAATAAAAGGAAGCTGCATGCTCATAACTGCAAAACTTTTCTTCACGTCCTTCAATATTTTAGAACTTCCTCTGGTTAAAATACTGTCTGTTACTGTTGGAGAACGTGGATATGATGCCACTGTAGCTCCCTCCACATTGGCAAGCATGCAACAGTCCACTTTTTCCACTTGTACATTCACATGGAATAAGAAAACACCCAAAACACAAAAACACAGCTAAAATGTGCAACAGACTGCGATCCAGAACGATTTGAGGCATATGTTTTAACAGACTGCTGAAGGATGATGAGGGGAAGAAATACAGTCAAGTGAAAATGTTAAATAAAGATACTTTGTAAAGGGCAGTGTAATTTTAGCTAACTAAAAACAACATAGACTATCTATTGCTATGTCTGCTACATTCTGAGATCAGAGATGGCTTTTACAACATATTGTTTCCCTCCAGATATCTCAGCTCCATCCATTCATAACTGGTAGTCATAATGTATTATAAGTCCCATCAGTCAACCTCTATAAGACACTGAAGACACATTAAAGTTATAATTCATTATAAGTCACATCTATATATATTCAGAACACTTTTAATCTGTACTGATTAAAATAAATAGTATGGTATTTGTATGGAATTCTACAGTGATTTTTACTAAATAAAAACAAAATGTACATCCATCTAAATGGAGCAGCTGGAATTGACCTGAAGGTTTTAGGATTAGACTTGCAGCACACCCATCAAACGGCTTTTGACTCCGTTCTCTGAGCTTCGCTTCTTTATTTTTATTCAAAAACAAACTCCCTCAGCTTTACTCGCCTTAAGGCGGGCTCATATTCCATAAGACCCACCGCCTTGAGGAAGAGAACAACCTAAAGTAAAAAGTGACGACCTTTGACCATGCTAAAATGTACTTTAACCTATGGCATTTTGCCAGTATTCCATGTGTATTCTTTAATAAAACAAGTATGTTATCAGAACTGCTTCCATTTGTAAATGGTTAATGTTGATCCTGCATACGACGCTTTAAGGCATTCTGTTTTCCCCTCTTTCTCTAATTAAAGTTTATTATACATGTTAATAGAGGGTAAAAATGACTGTAGAAACCATTTCGATATGTGTAGCCATCCCTTTTTTGCTTTTGGTTTTATTCTGCTTCTCAGCAACCTGTCCCTGTCTGCCAAAATAGCGAACAGAGGTGGTGTATTTGTGTGGACTGGAGTCACTGAGCATGACTTTAATTTGCAGGTAGTTTCCAAGTTTCTCCCTCCAGGAGTGATAGCTCATCGGCACCATTAGTTACCTAACCAGCCCGAGACCTGCCTGCAGCTGCCAGTGTGTGTGCATTCGCACACGTCGTGCGTACGTGTGTTTGAGCTCATCTTGCTTTATTACGGCTGACTTCCCTTCTCTTCTCATTCAATCTTGCTTTCCCTCAGCCTTGTACACACATATACTGTCCGTTTATATATCTTGGCGAAGCTTTTGCCATTTCCTGTCATACTGGCACATGGACTCACTCACTTTGGCATGCAAACACACACACACACAGCCAAACAAAGATTAACAGTCATTGGCAAACACACAAATCACCTTTGGGAGTTGACATGTCAGATTTTATTTTGTTGTCCATTGCTTCGGAGCTGATCTTTGCTTAAGGATTAACTAATATCACAGAACTTAATGTCAATGGTATTTACACACCATTCACTCACTGTGTGTGTGTCAGAGAGTGTGTACCATGTTTATATGGAGGAGAAGAAGTAGAGCTGGGGGTCAGTGAGGCTCATCTGCCAGCCCATGTCTGTATTTATTCCTCCTGAATGCTGCAAGCCGGCAGTCAACATCTGCTAGAAGGTGCTGCGTTTGCCTTCATGTCCCTAATGAACCGAACAGCTTTACAGTGTCTCTCTCTCTCTCACACACACACACCTATATGCTCACTCCATACAAATTCATCTTTGCACACTGATCCACTCTCATTTGTTAGCTCAGGGCTTCTGAAAAACTGCACAAGATTGCATTCTCCACTGATCTCTACTGAAGGGACCACAGTGCCGACTCTGCAGCAGCTCCCTCACTCGGGAGGGGTAAATAAACCAGAAGGATCAGGGTCAGGGCACGGCTTTTGAAGGAGGTTGGGATGAGGCTTCCTTTTGGTTAGGGATAGGGTTAATTTGGGTTACTCGCAGATGAAAACGACTCTGGAACCCGGAAAAAAAACCATTCTGGACGGCGCCTGAAGTAGTAATCCCAGATTTATTTAAATTTTCATAACACCAACCCAGTGTGACTTTTAATCTTTATATTTTTATATTTTCCACTTGTGATTGCCTGGGCAGCAGCACATGTAGATTACAATAACAGCATCACTGAAACATATAAACCAACATTCTTTAAAAAAAGTGTTTCTGTTGAGTAAGATGCTCCAGATAGACTGGACGGTGATATAAATGGATTTCTCCCAAAGCATAAACACACATCTATACACATGGCATGCATGTGTCCTTTTGTTCACGTTTCCACATTTTTTTCTCGTCAGAAGAATCCTTGAAGCGAGTTGAATTTCTCTGAAAACCGCTGGAATGATCACACCATGTTGACAGATTTTTATGCCGCTGGATTTGAAAAGTACTCTTGATTGGATTTCTGTGTGTTTCCAACGCCACATTTTAATTGAAAAAGTCTTGTGTGATGAAGTTTGGCCGCATCTCCCTCCTTTTTTCCTTCCTTCCTGTCTCTCTTGTCTTTGTAATCTCATCTCTCTCCCCTCCTCCGTTCTCCTCCAGGTGCGTGTTGTCATTGTTGATGAAAACGACTGCGTTCCCGAATTCCTCCAGTCCATTTACAGCAAGGATGGCGTACCGGAGACTGTGACCACGGCAACCTCCCTGCTGCAAGGTGAGATATGTGGGAAGATCTCAAAATGACCCCCGCATTGTGATTAAGCTCCCGTTAGTTTGTCCTGCACAGTGTCACAGAGGGCACTACTTTATTTGATCTTGCACCAAAAATACCCCCATAGTTAATTCTCATTGTTTTTGATTGTACATACTTGCAAAGGGTAAAAAGGATGTACTTGCTTTTTGCTGTTTTTCTGTTTAATTAAAAACTCCCACGCAATGTTTGGGCGTTTTAATTAAGATTAGATTAAAACGCATCTGATAAACACAATGAAGAATGCATGATGATGTTTAGGTGGAAGATACTGCAGCAGTGGGTTAAAATTCATTAGATTATGTTGATGTCGACATGAGATGCTTTCAGTATTCAATACAATAAAATAGAAAATGCATATTTGAAGCTGAAGCAGGTGCAGCACTGTGGGCTAATGTGTGCCTGTGTGGGGTTTGTGATATGTAAATGTCTGAGTGTCCCTGCTGTAGTGACTCTCAGAACAAAAGAAAAAGTGGCTGAGCTTTTTTTAACATTCGTGTGTTTCGACTGGTCAGGAAACCGAGTAGGTACTTGTCAGCACTGGCAGCCGTGAAATCACCGGCGTTTCCATCAGCACTGTTGCTCTCGCCTCTCCTTCCCCATAACGACCCAATTTCCACATGGAGATCACTTAAGTTTCATCCTATGTGTGGAAATGGTAATGGTAACTGTTGTTGGTACGACTTATCACAATTTGATCTGTCACAGTGTGACTTTAAGCCGAGAAGCCCGGTCTTTTTTAGGTTCTGACAGACTGCCAACGAAACCGAGAGCAAAGCTTTTCACACTTGTCTTTTCCTCTGCACTCTGCATCAAGAGTACTGCGTTAGCCGCATTATATTTCAAAACACATTTAAACTGTAATTATTGATCAAAATTGCACCATGAATAAAATATTTCCACTTTCAAAGCTGCTCAAGATCATCGTGTTTACAGCTGAAAACAAAGTAATGCTTAACATTAAGTAAACTGCTTTACTTACTGTAGGATAAAACTGGAAACCCTAACAGAGCTACAGTATTGACAAGAACAGAACACGAGGAAATAAAGCCCTGCATGCAGCACGTGAATTATTAATGACTGCAGTTATGACACCTAAATGGAAGTGCTTGTTAACTTCAGCCATAGGCAGAAAAGTTTTGGGTTGGATTCACGTTTCAAAGATTTTCATACTTGTGCTATGACCATTGCAATCATCATTATTACCATTACTCAAACACTGTGAGGAAGCGAGATACGTGTACAGTCTACAGACAACACAGTGTCACAGTACATAATAGAACAGCTATGAACTGTAACTGTCTTGCCAAAGTACTGATTATGTAGTCCCATTCCCATATGGACAGATGCTTGCCTGTACATCTTCTGGAGATATTTCTGCTCATAACTGATTATGAAATGATCAGTGTTGGGCACATTACTTTGAAAAAGTAATTAGTTACAGTTACTAGTTACTTACCCAAAAAAGTAACTGAGTTAGTAACTGAGTTACTACACTATAAAAGTAACTAGTTACCCAGGAAAGTAACTAATGCGTTACTTTTTTAAGTTAAAAAATGCCAAATAATTTGGAGTAAAGCAAACAACAGATACCCATACAGGTTTTAATGTATTGCACCTCAACACAATTACAACTGAACTTCAAGCATTTTCTTTACTTACAAATGTAAGCAGTTAAACAATATGACATGTTTTACACTTGACATGCTGCAAATTAAAACAAACTTTCACTGGCAGCATGTTTTCAACCACATACCTCCCTATCATTTTATTGAGTTCTTGCTGTGTGGTAAGTTTTGGGGTAGAAGCTGAAGCAGAAAAATCCAGCCTTCCTTGTTAGCTAGCTTGCCTTTATCGTGGGGCATGCCGGTGGCCACTAGCTTAACAGACGCGTGTGCAGTCGAGAGATGCTTCATTAAATTCGAGTTGCTTACATTTGACGTGGACAAAGTCTTTGGTCTTAGACACAGTGTGCATGTCACATGTACATTTTTACCTTTTACCTCGACGAGGTTAAAATACTGCCTGTACTTCCACCGTGAAAACGCTGTCTTAGACTCAGCCTCGGGACTCGCCATCTCATCTGACATGCTGTGTGTGTGTGTGTGCGTGTGTGTGTGTGTGCGCGCGCTACGACCGTGTGTTGGTTTGTGTGTATACCCGCCCACCGGGTGTCTCTGGTTGGCTCAACATGAAATCTCTGCTTTAGCCAATCGTCATTACGTATCCCGCCCTTACCAAAGGGAGAAAAAAAGGCATTCTTGTATGCGAGTTGAGTGAGGTGCCAGTTTCTAAACGAGTAGGTTGGTTCAGTAACGCGAGGTAACGGCGTGTTGGTACCGGTAACGGCGTTACAACGATAGATGAAGTAACTCGTTAGATTACCCGTTACTGAAAAAAGTAACGCCGTTAGTAACGGCGTTTATTTCAACGTCGTTATTCCTATCACTGGAAATGATAAATTTGACGTTTAAGGTTACAACTTTAACCTCTTAACAGTAAGAAGTAGGGGTTGCACGACCTTAGATTTTTTTAAGTCAACACTAATTTGATGAAAGTCGAGTCGACGCCGACTAGTCGCTGATGACGTCATTGATATTTTTAGTAATTTAAAAAATCACAGGAGGAGGGAATGCTTTGCAATAATCTGTATTGACTGACAATGCACAGCTGTTACACAGAATTTGCGCAGAACAGCATAGTAAAAACAAGCAGCAACTCAGCTGTTAAATTCAACAGTAACATATCTACACGTAAATCTACATCTCCCATAGTGGAAAAACAAAATACTGAACAAAACAATTTGGGAGGAAAACGACACAACACCTGCAAGCCTAGTCATCGTCACAGTCCTGCTCAGTCACAGTTTTGGTTTTTCGGTCCTGGTTTGCAGGAACACGAGCGCATCTACATGTGCTGGGTGAAGGCTCGCCCGCTGTCGCGTGATGGTATTACCAGCGAGTGGAAAAAATCATCTGTAGTGGCATTTTCGGTGCCAGCTTCCACCGGAAATGCCACTACTAGCTGCCGCTGCCACAAATTGAGCCAGCCCTCTCTCGATTAGAGACTAGTCGACGTCAAGCTCTAAACGTCATTGTGGCGTAGTGAAGTCGACCAGTCGACTAGTCTGTACAACCCCTCGTAAGAAGAGGTGAAAAGTTACACTAGAACATCTATAGTGTAAAGAATTCATGCTGACAAAACGAGTAATTAGTTATATTGTCTCTAACCATAATTAGTTTTAAGATATTTGTTTGTCACTCCAGCTGGCAGTATTTGTGCAGCAGTCTCAAAAAGGAAAATGTTGAAGTCTCTCTAAGTGGTGGCTTGCATGGATAGAGATAGTGTGAGAGAATAAAATATAAATGAAAACATCAACAAAAAATAAACAGTAAACAGAAGAGCTCTATTGATATTGACATTTTTTATTTCCTTGTCAACGCCTAATACTTATCCATAGTTCTTTATTCAGTGGTTTTTGCTCATGGGGATGTGCTTTGCCAATACTGCGTTTGAGAGAGTGAGAGGAGATGAGTGCTTTGTGGTACATGTCACAGTACTCCACAGCATTTTAGTGCGTGCCAAAGACCATCCTGTCTATGAATCGAGGGCTGAACAAAATGCTTGTTGTGGGCCTGGTGAGAGCTCTCTGCACACAGTGAAAAGTTATAGGGCACAGCATGATGAATACTGCACGGAGAGAGGTTGTGTGCAATGAATCCATTTAGCACAAACACAAAAACATTCATTTTCGGCCCAGTGTAAGAGCAGAGAAAAAAAGTACAGATTTTACCGGTGATCAGAAGATTCTTAGATGATTTAAGGGTAATATATGTAAAACTGAGACGACACATTTAACTGTTCGAGATATGTCATATTGTCTAAGTTCATGTATGCCACCACATGACTGCAGCTTTGTTTCTACAGGAAGTGAACAAACCAAAAAGAAGCTTACCGCAGAGCAAATGCAAAAAGAGAGTTTATCTGTTGTTCCAAAGAGAGCCTGCAACCACACCTGTGCCTCTTCAAGGCTGTACTTACACACATTAAAGCAAGTATAATGCATCATTATAGTTCATGCATTTGCCACCGTTTTTAGCCTGAGACAAGTACACCTTAGGCTGATCGGAGTGTCAGTAATAAAGCAGATATTTGGCCAAGTATTAGTCTAAAAAACTGGCAGTCTGTTTGTGCTAAAGGTGGAAGAACCTACCAACAGATTGACATCCCCAGAGCCATTCCATTAGCATTTCTAAAAAACACCAGCCGTTTATAAAAATAAATAAATAAATAAAACAAAGGTTTGTGAATAACAAAGGATCATTCAGCTAAGTGTCTGCTAAATTAGTCATTATGGAACACCCGAACAAACAATCTAGTAATTGCTAGTAAGTGAGTGAGGAGGTGAGTGAGTGAGTGAGTGAGTGAGTGAGTGAGTGAGTGAGTGAGTAAGAGAGAAAGTAAATGAGTGAGTGAGTGAGGTGTATGGTGTAGGAGGCACAGCGGGCGGCATCAACTGCTGCCAGCAACAGGTGCACCAAGGGAGGCGAGAAGTTTCCCCCTGCTGTGCTGCTGCTGTGTGTACGTGTGCCCACACGTGCATGTATATTTTTGCGTATTTGGGTTTGAAGATTGTTGTCTGTACTTTTAGGAGCATCTTTAGTACTATATATATCTAAATCTAAAACCGTATGCATCCCAGAACCTTTCTAATGTTTCCAGTTTTCAAATTTGAATATAGGCAATTAGCTTTTAAACTTGATGAGGTGGAAAATGGCTCACACAACATGCACATGCACCTTTGCCAAAAAAAAACCCAAAACATCTGTTTTTCTTATGCGTTTAAGAATTAAAATGTTTGAATATATGTAATAATAAATAGAATTCATTCTATCAGGTCCAGTTCTGAGTCCTAATATAAAAATAAACAACCACCTGAAATAAAGTCATGTCCCTTTAATTGATTAAACAGGCTAAAAGGGACGGCATTAAATTAAATGAGCAGGGAAGAATAGGAATCCAGCATCGTTCTGCTAAATCATGTGCTAGTAATCCTATAATCAGTTCCATCATGAGAGTGGACAAATGTGTACTTCCCCAGCTTGGGGGAGAAAAAAAAAAACTGTACCAAGCGAGCCAATTATCCTGCATTCCGTAGAGATCTGAGGTTCCTGCAGTTTCCATCTTCAGTACAAAATCATTATATGCCAGAAAGACATGGGAGATTCAGCTAGTAATGCACTCTGCACCCCCCCACCACCCTTCAATGTTGCGATGCCAGCACAACAATGCTGATTCAAGATTACAGTAGGATTTACTGATAAATACATGCTCAAACGCTGCTCTGAAGAGTAAAAATCTCTACTTAGTAAATTAAATATTGACTCATATGTGACATGCGTTTGACCACTGGATGGTATTGGACTCCGGCGCAGACACTCGTACTGCAGTTCATTTTCTACCCTTCATTGTTGGATAAAAGGTTATTCATCACTTTTCAGCAGCAGAACAGCTGCGCTTCAGCTACAGTTGAGAAAAATGTCAGTCCTTGTAACCGGTGCGGTATTGCAGGGTAAAGATTCACTTTATCTATATTGCAAGCCTGACATAAATCTAAATAACATAAATTACTAACACCATAGTGAGTAACAAAAAGCGTGGACGATTCTGGACAAAAAGTTGCCATTACCACACCTGATTGGATGGGGTTTTCCCACTGTGTATTGCGATTTCTTCTAAAAAGGAGGCTATATGACAAAGTAGATAGAGAAGCTATTTTTGCAGCTGTAAACCAATTCTTATGGCAATTTAATGATGAAACATCCTTCCCTCCTCCCAGTGTTTACAATACATTACAGAGACTTTTGGGGAAAATTCCAGCTTATCAACTAGCAGCTGAAAAAGCTTTGACTGAATAACTGTTTTAGGAATTTCCTCACATACTAAAATCTTTCACAATCACCCTGCCATCTCTTCTTTCCATGCTGTGCAGGCGAATGCACTACAGCCCAAACCAGGTTACATGTTAGGCGTGAACGCATCCTCACGTTCTGATTCTTCACTCATCCTGAATTTCATTAGTGCTCCTGTTCAGTAATTAGTAGTAACGGGTTGCTCTTCTCTGCAGCTGATGCTCTTTGTGGTTTAGGGCAGAAGAAGGCATATTTTATTTATTTTTTTATTTTGCAGCTTCATGGGGAAGGAAAACTGTGTTTTGAAGATGTAATTGATTTTAGTTTAGTTTGATGGTTGCACAGGATGCTGGGAGACTGGAGGCCACAGTACAGTACCACAAGACTTTAAAATCAATTAAATGAAACTGGACTCGTACTGAAATTAAACAAATCATGTAAATAAACAGTGACTGAGTTTACAAGCTTGCTCTTAAACGAAGATTTTTAGTTTTGTTGACATTTTGTTAAAATTGATAATTTGTGCTTCCCTGAGGCTTCATGGCAATAGTTTAGTTTAGTTTCGTTTATCAGTTGAAGTAAACAGTATTTATGTGTACGTCTGCTCGTGTTTATTCATGTGCATAGGTGTTTGTATGTATGGGCACATGAGCCAAATGCAATGTAAGGTGAATTGGAGAATTGAGAGTTTGATGTTGAAATGACTTGTTAGCGGAAAATATGCTTATTCAAATCCCCCGTGGTCTTTTTTCAGTTTTAGCAAGGCAATCAATTTGTGGCGAGCGAGTTCTGGCTTCATGGATTCCCAATGTGCGATAGTAGAAACAGAAATGTTGCAAAATGACGGTCGGTTCAACACAGTCCGTGCAAATAACACTTACTCTGCTTGGGTTGTAGACTTTTAACATTTAAGTCAGTCATCACTTCTGTTACTGTTACTGTTACTTCTGTATTAACTTAACATAAGAAATACTGCTCAAATATAATAACACAAGAACAAACTCGGCATTGACCTTTATGAAAGAAGGAATTATATTTCCTTAATTGATTCAGCTTCTATATCAATATTTACTTAACAAGGTAAAAGACACACTGAGATTAAAATGTCATCTTACTACAAGAGTAGGCCAAGAGGGCAGCATAAACATTGTTAGAACAATAAACATGAACAATACAAAGAGGCAAAGTATAACTATCAGCCATTAAAAATTGGTAAACACAATATCAAGCATAATATGCAATATAAGGTCAAAGGCAAATGATTTACATAAACATATTTCCTCCACCGTGACTATAAAAAGCGTGAAAAACAGAACACGGTGATCTAGCATTGTAATAAACCAATTTCTTAAACCAATCTGGATGGAGGGATGGATGGATGTAGATCTTGAAAAATATTTTTAAAATGGATTGGGATTTTCACCTGCTATCTGTTGAAATACTAAATCTATCTGTCTGTCATTTTGAAGAGATGCTAAACCTTACACTGGTACAACTACAAAAAAGGCCCAAAGCCTTTACTCCACCTGTATTACCTTCTCCACAAAAACTTCCCTGTAATTCAACGCCACGAAAACAGCATGCTCTGTTAACAAAAATTCACTCACACACTTTTACAATGTCATATATTTTTTTATTAGCTTGTATTGGACTAGTTTTGCATTTCATGTACCAGTACTACAAGAAGTGGACTTACTGACTTATTAACAGTACTTTTTCTTCTAATGTTTGTTATTTTTTATGTTCTTATCTGTAGTGTCCGCCAATGACTGCGACTCAGAGGAGAATGCAGAGTTGACCTATTACACCCTGAGTCCAGACTTCACCATTTCTCCACACGGGACCATTTTCCCTGCGGGGCCTCTGGACTACGAGAGGCCCAATCACCTGTACGAGTTTGTAGTGATGGCAATCGACAAGGGGGAGGTCCCTCGCACTGGCACGACTACAGTGCGGATTCGAATGGCTAACGTCAACGACGAGGCACCTGAGTTCTCCCAGCATATGTAAGTAAGATTGTCACACAGTTGTTCAATGTCAAAGAGATTAAAACTAGGGCTGTCAATTGATTTAAAAAAATGAACTAATTAATCACATAAAAATTTCTGTAATTAATTGCGATTAATCGCGATTAACTTATCGATTAATTAATTGCATTTTTCTGAGACTGAAGCTTATAATGAATATGTATTTATGTAAAATGATCAATTTAATGTAGAATAAACACAGAGAAGGTATATTTAAATTCATTCATTTTATTGGCTATGTTAAAGTCGTGTTACTTCTGTGGAATTTAAATTCGACTTTGCTAACTGTGCAAACTGTTTTTGTCCAACGATCTGTTGGGCAACTTTTTGAAATGAAATGTTCCCCCTAAAAGTCCTTATCCATCTTTCCATAGACTCTCCTTTAGTTAGGATAGATCATAGACATATAAATAGAAGCCTCATTGAGCAGGTTGGTCCGTTGCTGCGATACGTTAACGCGTCCGCTATATTGGATGTAGCAGATCTACCCGTAAACTAATACAAGCAGGGCCGGTTTTAACTATGGGCAATGTAGGCGACTGCCCAGCGCGCAGTCTCTGTGAGGGTTTTAAGTTAATGCCTCTTATACACCCATTCACACACACACTGATATATCTGGGAAACAAAGCTCTACTTTGCCACATCCAAAATGTCGGCGAAGTAAACAAAACCGTGTTAATTGCGCTACTTTTTTTTAACACGTTATTTTAACAGCACTAATTTAAACACAATGGTTTCATGTGATGCAGTGAAAACCTTATGTTAGTTTGACTAGGACTCTCTGCACTTGATAGCATTGTTGCTAACAAACAATCTGGGTCAATCTCTCTACGTTAAGTTCTTTGTTGTGCCAGGATGATCCAACTGGGTTAGTCTGCAGACATTAGCATACACAGTATTCCATTCAAGCTTTACAGCTGCTGCACACAGTTGGGTTTTCAGATGTAGCCTGAGGAAACAGGCCTTGACATCAACTGATTTTGAAAATAATCCTTAGATGCAGCCCAAGTTCAATTCCTGCCACCGTCTGCTAAAATGATTTCCTGTAGGTCAAAGAGAACGTATTCTCCTCCGCTTCTGATTAAGCGACGCGTTCCTCCTTCTGCCTTTGATTTGCTTCTGTCTTCATCCTGTAAAGATGCACTTTAAACACGCCTAAGAATAGTGTGACTGTACATTTTACAAGATAATGCATGTGTGGTGAAAATAGAAAAAAGATTAAACTGAATGAACTGAAGACTTTTGGACTTGGGCCACTTGAGCGATGATCAGAGATAAAATGCATACCAGTTTATGAGCGGAGCACATAAAATGCAGACGACCAAAGCTATTTGAGGGCAGAGAGGGAGTTTGTGTGTGTGTGTGTGTGTGTGTGTGTGTGTGTGTGTGTGTGTGTGCGCGCGTGTGTGTGTGTGTGTGTGTGTGTGTGTGTATGCGTGTCTGTCCTGCCTTGTCAGGTCAGCTCCTTACAGCTGCTTCCCAATTCAACATCGCAGCTGCCGTTACCCACAATTCCAGTGCTTTTTTCCCCCCCAGTGCTGCTGTGGTGCCTGCATCTTTTAATTGGTTGATTTTCTGGCAGAGAGCTGGGCAGATTGGTGAGGCAGGGTCAATCAGCCGTGCCCACCAGCACCCTCAGGAGGCCCTGAGCTTGCACTGTGTGTATGTGTGTGTGTATATGTGTGTGTACTCAGTAATTGAGATGGCCCCAGCAAAGTGGGATGTTGGTATGGACAGAGTGATGTAGTTATAAAGTGCATTCATGCATCATGCATCTGATATGCATGTGTTCATGTTGTTCACAGCGAGAGGGAATTCGAATGTGTGTGCGCGGGTCGTATTGATTTACTGTCAGTAACAGCAGAATAATCAGTTTTTCTTCTGTAGCCCTCAACCCTCCACTACAGCTGCAAAAACACTACTGGACGATCTATGATGTATCACTCGGACACACACACACACACATCTTCAGAGTCATACATGCAGGCACAAATGCGCATACATAAACGCACACACTCACAATTGCGGGAATAAGCAAACACATCTGTTCTATCTTTAAAAAAACGGATACAGCAGGGACAGTTTGGGAAGATAAAATTCATTAGTTTCCCTGTAGATATGTCATGTTTGCCCATTTTTTGTGTGTGTGTTGTCAATGCATGTGATGGACAGAGGAAAGGGAGAGAGTGTGGTCATTAAATCTATCATTATCCAGGCAGGGTCTACTGGTATCGATTCTTGGAGTTGGAAGCATACAATAATGAGTTTGTGTGTTTTTGCCAATTCTGGCTGAATGTCGGCTGCAAGTCTAGAAAAATAACCGCGGACAGTGTTATTTTGAAGTTGGAGTCATTGCTGCTTTTTGAAAGCGGGCCATGATCATGATGTAAATGTTTGATACAGAGTGCAAGAGAGAAAGCAGGAGGAAGAAAAGGAGACCTATTTGTTGTTTTTTTATTTCATGTCTCAGTGAGTTATGCACTCACATGCCCTCAGATCTACTCCTTCACTGCACGACTCTCGCTTCCTGGTGAATGACAGAATAGCAGCCTTTCATCTATGTGCTGTCACTTTGCCACCAGGACCCCATTACTGTACCTACCAACACCTTCCTGTTGCCACAGAAACCACCCCTGAACGCTTCTTGTGCTGTTCTTGCATGTGGGTCTATACACCTTACGTGTATGTACTTGTGTGTTCAGGTCTGTTATTTTTCTGTGATTTGTGGCTGCATTTTTGCGACTGCAGTAATTTGACACCTTTGTGCTAATAATGAACATTTAAATAATCTTGAACAGACACATTCCAACATGATACAACAGGTAGAATTGATTATTAGGGGTGTGTTGCTGCTTATCGCTGTATAGATGCAGTTCACAATGATAACTGGCAGATTTTGGAATCACTGATTTTTAACAACTGGCACTTGGTTTCTTGATTTCAGACAGCGGTGGACAAACTTCTAATTTCTGTCATCATCCATTTTTTTGCTGGCTGAAATGACGGCTGTCAATCGCAGACATTATCATCTGCGTCTAGGTGCTAATTAATTTAAACTCTTTGAGTTGGTTGGGAGTGCAGTCTGACCTGATCATTAGAACCCAACAAAAAGGGTCTTAGATATGAACCTGATGGCTGCAAACAAGAAATTATGAATGAAAAATGATGCAGAACAGGCTGAAACGAAAGCTACACCTACAGGTGAAATTCCAGCATAGGGCATGGAAATAAAGGAGCAGCCTTGTGTTGCAGGGTAGAGCTAGTTATGTGCTGTATTACATTATTTTATTTCTTTCAAACAGAACCACAATCCAGAGCTTAGATTTATGATTTGTTAGTATTCCAAAGCAGTACTTCCCATAAGAAAATGGTTTCATGACAAAGCCAAAATTGGCAAAATAATCTTGGCTTAACAAATCCAATACAAACAGTAAAAGACAGGATTTGTTTATTTTATTAAATACATTTACTGTATAAAGTACTTGTAGTACTGCAACCTGCATTTGACAGCACTAAGACAAATCAAATACAAGCAAGCAAATAAGATACTTTAGATTGGAGTACTTTTATTTTAAAAATGATCAAAATATTTTAGCCATTATTTATAAAACCTAGTATATGGCTGGACGGTGTATAAAATTCTAGAGGGCTTTTAATTTGAAAAGATAGAAAGTTAGAGACCCTTCATTTTCTGGTGCACCCCCAGAAGGCATACGCTTTCTCTGGAGCTGTACCCACTGATGAAGCTCCTTTTTCGGTCAATTTAACACACACCTCTTCAGCTCCAGGGGATAAAATGTTGTCATTTGCAGGAATAATATTACATCTGCAAAGGGGGGCATTCAACACCAGAAATAAAGTGTTTGAAAAGTTAGTTGTTCTTAAAGGTAACTACTTAAAGAGAATGAGTCTTAACTGCCAAGCCTTTGAAATAGACAGAGAATTTCAACAGGAAATCCTAAATATAGTATTTTTGTTGTTAGATATATTTGAGCTAGTTTCTATTCATCCTTGAGAGTAATGTTAGGTTAGCACTGTAGGCGAATAAATCTACTTAGCTGAACATACCAATGTTTGCAGCTTCTCATGATGAACAAAAAGTTTAATTAATTCCTTAAATGTTACTTTATTACAACCCCATGCACACAGCTCGCAAGCTTTACGGGACTGCCAATGACCAAAGTCACCGATATGATCTTTCTTTTAGTTTATTGTTTTGGTATCTTGGTATAAAAGAGATGGCAGCAGAGACATCAATATAACTCCTGCTCAGGCATCACCCGTTATTGTTTTGGGAGACGTTTTCCTCCAGATCAGATTTCTCTTAAACAAACCTTTATTTATCATTCGCTGTGTTTTTTTATTCCCTGTATTAAGTTAATAAGAGAAATGACATAGTCCCCACAGTGCAATGGTAACATTGACCTTAGAAAAACAGATGTTCACAGCAGGTTGCCAGGAATAAAGTATTCCCACTCTGTTCATCATGGAGGCATAAAGCATGTTTTGACATGTGGCCAAAGATGTTTATACGGTATATATGAAGAAAGTAATTCTCAACATGAATGATTGTTTTAGAAACCTGGATCCTGTTTTTGGTAGACCTGAATATGCTATTTGTAGAAGAGCTGCAACCATTAGTTGCCTAATCCATTCGTTTTTAATCGATAGTGTTGTAAAGAGAGATGCAGGATCACAAAACCATCACCCTGGACAGGAGGTGTGCCGAAAAACAAGTTGACTTTTATTCTTGTATTAAACAAACAAGGTCTTTTAACAAAGTTAATTGAGGTGCTGCTCTGCTCATAGCATTCCACACAAAAAAAAAAACTACTTACCACCCCAAAAATCATTCTCAACGTATACTTGAATATATTGAATGAGAATATATTGAATGAATCAAAGTTTCATTCAATATATTCAGAGTTTCATTCCATATATTCAGACTTCATTCAATATATCCAAGGTTTCATTCAATATATTCAGACTTCATTCAATATATATATATATATATATGTCCCAACAAATACATTTTAAATTCTGCAATATAAAACCAAAAATACAGTACATTCAGAATTAATCCATGAAATGTACAACATGAACAATTTAACTTAATTAACTGAAATATTTCCACCCATTCCACCTTCCAATCAAAGCAAAACCCCATCCCCTTTTAGTCTCCATAGAAGAAGCGTGGAGGATTGGAACCAGGTGACAAACAAACCATTGGTTAATTGAAAGCGATAAAAATGTATATAGCAAACAGTGAGGGAGTTAGCACTTCCTCACAGATAATATTACATATTTTTTTAGAAAAACATGTTTTCTAAATGATCTGATTTCTATTTTCAAATGTGAATATTTCTGATTTAGTTTTGTACGTGCTCACTGAATATCTTGTGGACGAAACAATACATTCCAAGACAACATGTTACGTTACAAGAACAGTGAGTTTATGAAGAAAATTATCAACAGATTAAACGACAATGATAATAAATGTAAGTTGGAGCGCTCCTTCAGCAACATGCATACTTTGGCAAAGTGTATCTTTAACTTTATATTAAGGTACTAGTTACTTGGAAATACATGATAAACTAGTAGTGATCATCTACATGCTAAAATTAGAGCAGAAGTCTGCCACCAGTAATAAAAATATATTATCACTCTCATCTTCCATCCCTGGTGACCAGAGGGAGGAGACCAGCAGAACCAGTAGAACAGGACCAGATCTAGCAGAATATTGAAGGCAACAGAGTAACAGTCAGACAGAGGAAAGTTCATCCTCAACAGCTGAGGCAATGTTGTTGTCATGCCTGCAACAACACAGGAATTTGTTTACTCTTAGAATTGTGTATTCACACATGCACATGTATTTTCAATAGTTTTCTATGCTTCATGGAAATATCTGTCCTCAAATATGATCAAAACCCAGCTGGATACTTGTGTCCATGTAAAAGTACTGCACCAGGTTCTCCCTTAAAAAGACACACTAAAGATTCAACAGATCGAGCTTTCAGACTCCTGCAAAGGTAAACAGACCAGAACCCAGCGGACACGTCATAGGGATATTGACAGAATCAGATATCATAACATTTGCTCACATATACTCATATCTAACCAACCACTTTAATAACATGGCATGTTTAAACTGTCAGAGCCCTCACTTATCTCGCTATGGCAAATACTACTGCTTCAGTGCTTCTGTTGTAGCCATGTGTGATACAGTTTATCCCTATACTGTTCACCGTCAGCCCCACATCCACCACGGCATCTACCCGAACGCTTTGAGTGGGAATTGTTTTGTCAATACTGTCAGTTCTTTCACTCGGTACTCAGAGGAAGTGACATAATTCAGGTGCCAGCTCTATTTACTTACATGCATGAATAATATGTAAAATGTGAGTAGATTCCTGATTAATAGGGAATCCGATCGGAAGAATACCAGCAAATAAATAACAATCAGCGAGGAGCAGTTGGTCATATCAGATGACGGTTTTGACTACTAAGCTATTCAACACAAACACGGGCGGCAGGGACTTGGCTTAGGGAACCGGAGGGTGGCTGGTTCAAGTCCCACATGGACCAAAAATATGGAAGGTGGACTAGTAGCTGGAGAGGTGCCAGTTCACCTCCTGTGCCGAGGTGCCCTTGAGCAAGGCACCGACCCCCCCCAACTGCTCACTGGGCGCTGGTCTGGCTAGCTGCCCATCACTCCACCATCTCTCTCCACATTTGCATGTCTATGCCGTTGTACTGCATGTGTGTGTGTGTCCGGGTTACAATGCATGTACATAAAAATAGAGTGAAAAAAGACTTTCCCCATTAAGGGATTAATAAAGTATATCTTCTTCTTCTTGTTCAAACACACTCTCACAGACACACATACTATTACTTCCTCCCTTTCCTCCATTCTCCATTATTTCCTTATCTGGATAAACTAAACAAACTAAATAATTAAACTCAGTAATTAATTTTCACAACTGACATCAGTCACTGGCCCTAAGGGACACATCTATTTTTTTTTTCCCCGGACCAACAAACTGAAACAAAAAGTAAAAAAAAGGTTAAAAAGTAATTGGGGTGTGTTGGTGTATGTCTGTGGTAGTTTTTTTCAATGATTGCAACATTGATCGGGCCAAATTAGAATTGTGGTAGAGCCCAAATGTGATTGCAAAAGGCATCTCATGGTCCTAATGTCTCGCAATGACACTCGCATAGGCAGTCCATCATGTTGCAGACACCTACAAGTGTCTGCCTGCAAACATTAGAGAGAGGTATTTGTTGAAGTTAGGCTGACATAAATGTCAAGTAGGAATAACCCCAACACCTTGTGAAAAATAGCAATGGAAGCAAACCATTACTTCGTTTAGCTTAAGGGTTTGAATGTGGTGGCCAGTAATATATTAGTCTGCTTTTGTGTTATGCTGGACACAGAGTTTGTGCATCTGTCTTCTTTCTCATCAGGCTCAACTCCCTCACTTCATTGTCAACAAAGACATAATTTCATTATCTAATGCTTTTTTTTTTACTTACTGCATTGAGTACTTGTGTTAGCACAATAGCACATTTTGGGGCTCAGAAGAGCTGATGACAAAGTTTCTGTTACACTGGTCCTTGAATGTACAATAAAGGATGATGAATTACCTTATATCAATTCAGGAACCAACAATTCCTACAATAGCAGCTGTTCTGCTTTAGCTTTTGTAGTACACAATCTCTAACAGCTGTTATTTAATCTAAAAGCTTTTTTTAAACTTATTTCAATATCTAGTATCGCAATATTACAAATAAAATGCCTGTGGCAAACTTAATTAATTAATTAATCTCTTTAAGTTTTTAATTATTTTAATTAATTGTTTTGCTCTGCAAAATATCTTATATGTCAGATAAAAATAATATCCAACAGCCCAGGATGAAGATTCTGCTTTACTTGCCAGCAACAATGAAATGTTATGATGAAGCACGCGTTAGTATATGCATTAATATGTACCTAATAGATACAATCATGGACTGTTACTACAGGTAGTTGTTGATCTGTAGGTACGTATAAATATAATGTATATCATGAGCTCCATCAGTCAGCGTCTAGTTTATAACTAGTTGATTAGTTAGCCTAATAGTCCATTATAATAATGTATGTTTTATGCTATTATAGTGCATCAGAAAGCTTTGTGTGGTCATGACCCATTATGAATGTCTTTCATCTCACTGTGAATGCAGTATAGATGAGCTATAGGTAAAAAGTGTTACTGAAATGTTAACTTATATAAAAAAATAATGAGGCTTGCAGACCAATAAAGGCCGACATTAGCCGTTGTTGCCGTTTCACGCTGCTTGTAATCACAGGCCTAATTGTAAGCCAGCTCCATTTGAATCTGTAATGATTACTCTGCCTGCATCTGTAATGCACGAGTAGAGTTAATTTGGGGAGTCAGGACAAAAGAAGCTTAGTAGCCTGTGTGAAAGAGTTGTGCATAAATTCAGCTGCTCAGACAGCATCTGTAATTTCGCCATCAAATTGCAGGCAGAAATGCATAAGGAGGCTTTAGTTCTTTTTGGCTTTCAGGTGAGATAAATACAAGCAATTATCTAATGATCTTTCAAATAGCTTCCTTAGACCACAAGTGGAAGCCGTTTGATCAATGTGCCCTATGTACCCTTAGAGAAACTGCATAATAAAGAAACGCCGCAAAGCATCTCCCCTTTCCTGACTCGCGTATTGATCTGCAGGGGTAGTGTGCAGCTTGCAGAGTGTGTGCTGAAATTACTCAACACTCCACACGCAGCGCGAACGAGTGGCACATCACTGATCTTCCCAGGCAGAACTAGTCCAACAATTGTTGAGGCAGAAAGACAGCAGTGACAGAACATGATCACAATGTTCAGCTCCTAATGAGAGTACCTTGTTTTCAGTGAAATATGAATATGCCTTGTCGCTAGGGTGGAGTGACAGATGGATATATGTTTATGTAAGACAGGCGGAGTTACTAGACCTGCATTTTGAATGTGCATGCACATGTGCACTGGCAATGAGTCACTGACAAATGACAGCAGAAAGAACATCGTTTAGTCTTGGCTTTTAGTCTCAATATTTAAACTAAAGTTAAAAAAAAACAGTATCATTTTGTCAGTTTGTACTGAAATATTGCATCTATTGGACAGATCAGTTTTTTCTTATTTAGTTGTTTTTTTCCATTGAATGGCATTTTCATGTGTTCAGCCATTTTTGTGTCAGTTTTTGTTCTGAACTAGATTGTGACCTCCTGTCCTTCTAAAGATCTTTGTTAAGATGCTGATCGAGCTTACTTCAGTCCAGCTGTGGCAGTGAAGTTTGCAATCTGCAAACCCTAGACAGGGATGTAACACTTGATATAACTGTATCAAGAGTGTGTGTGATTCCCACGTTTTTAAACAAATGAGGTGTCCATTTGGGAATTTTATATTGCTGCCCTAGGCTAGCCAATAGTTTTATTTCCAAAAAATCTAAATAGTGTGTCATTTAGACTTTTTAAATGTGTATGATTATTGTGCTGTTTTAATCATTAATTAAAGCTGTCAGTTTCTTAAAAATGCAAATGTAACCAATCTTTGCGTGCTTGCTTCAGAGCAATCCATCATTAAGTGTGAAAAGTGTGTGAAAACTCCAGGATTTGTAAGTAATTTATTAGTTAAAATGTTTTCATCCTAACACAGCTGGCTGGACGTATCAACCTATGTGAGATCTGCTATTTCCATAAGTGCAGCTAAAATTTGTCCCCAAGAATGTAGAATGTGACCCTCGTGTCAACGAGGTAAAAAAAAACCCAGCCTTTCAAGAAAAGTTTTGCTTTTAGGCACATCAGTGGTTCAGAGATGAATGTGTGAGGCCATGGAAGTTCAAAGCTGAAGTTCAAAGTGCTACTGTAAGATACAAAGACAAAACTGAAGCTGAGCTGCGTTTGGTGCGGGCGGATGATAAGAACTAAGACAAGTAAGCTTTAATGGGTACATACATAAAAGATACTGATAGAAATGTCAAATACAGACAGTTGTAAATATATTATGTTTGTCTACCCCTTGCCTATGCATAATATTCATACGATTCTATAGTATTTTATATATTTTACATGCATACATACTTATGCTTTTAAAGATGACCTAAAATAAGAATCACTGTTTTAACTTACTGAAGGAGCAGCTACTACAGAGTCTTTCTACTGTAGCCCAGAATAGACAAACTAAACACTGGCTTTAAATAGGCCCCTTCATGCATTTTGTGCATTTTGTGTCTCCTACACACTTGGGTGGGGGTGGGGGTTATTCCTTTGGAACTTCATTACTTGATGCCACTCGATTCTACACACAAGTCCTTGAATCATATCGCTTGATCATAGGAATTGATTAGGAGAACCCGAGAGATGCCTCCGTTTGTAGAAGATGAGCTTCCAATACTGTTGCTTCCGTTGTGCGTTGCTCAGGAAAACATTACTTAAAAGCTTTATAAGGAGAATTGTAAAAGCATTTTGCTGCCTAAGCTGCTGTCAAGGGCGCACTCTTTCCCCTGCCCTTTGTCCACTGATTTAGAAGCCAGCAATTGACATACACAACCTTATAATTTGATTAGTGTCCAGCCATTCAGGGTGTCCTCCAGGATAGTGATGAAGACCAGTGGCCAACACAACCAGGGAAATGATTGCTGTCATTCGGAAGATGGGTTGTGTGGTGGGTGGGGGTTCAAGTGACGCTGGAGGAAAATGTTATGTATGTTTTCACTGTATGTCCATATGAGTTATGGTGGTGACCAGATTTGAGGTTATTTTGAATTCTGCAAAGCATGACTCTGCTGGTTTGTATTTTTGGAGCCGTTCACAGCTGGGGGCTCATGATGAGAGCAATTAACTAGCTGGTGTAACAGGAAACTGACAATGCTACTTCTCATTAAACACATGGCACTTCAAACCGTTGATGTCTCCGGTACGTTGAGTTTGTTTAACATGTTGGAAACCTGTTCTTAATGTGTCAGAACTGTACACTTAGGATCACGTCTGAGAACCTCTTACCTCATGTGAAAGTCACAGTTGGGCTCCTTGAGGCTGTAGATGTAAACACTGGATGAAAATGGTCATGGTGTGCAACACGACCATTAGTGCACACTGAACAAAGTCATGACTTGCTATGGTTTAGAGATGTTTGTCCTGAGAAATGGCAGAAAAAAAAAAACATGTTAACACGACCAAAGCTGTGATTTTTGATCATTCTCATCATCTGTTATGGTCTATGCCAGGGGTCAGCAAATAAGTTTGGACCCAGGCCATTTTTTTTTCTGACAATTCCATCGCAGGCCAGGCTAACTTTAAAAATGCATTTAATAAAAAAAATTAATTTGCTTTTATGTGTCGTTATTACGCCCACTGCGTCTGTCATGAAACAGGCAACCTGCCGTAACTAATGTATACAGCAGCGCAGATCTGCCGCTGATGTGCATTCACATTCATATTTGATATTTGAGGGACACAGGACACTTTTATTTTCTACAGGTTACAGCACACGCACGTGCCAATTAGTGTTCCGACCTGTAAAGAGGCTGCGAGGATGTTCTGGCTGCTGTCACGTTATTTATCAGCTACTTTTCAATAAATGTTGTGAAATCTGTGGAATTGTTGTATTTTGACAGGAAACATGAGGTTTAAAAGATATATTTAAAAATATAGATAAATTTAGAAATAAATCAACGTCATCTAGCGGGCCAGATATAATTGATGGCGGGCCAGATATAATTGATGGCGGGCCGCTAATTGCTGGCCCCTGGTCTATGCAGTGCAATTTACCCTGAAGACCTTTGGTGCATGCCATTGAATGCGTTGTTTCATTTACCTTTGTTCCTTATCCTTATTTCTTCGTCCTTTTGAGGTATTTTAAAGTATTTTTTCTTTAACAGGATATTAGGCCAGCCCTGTTTGTTTGTTTGCACTAATTGAATTTGATATTCAAAGACCTGCTGAATAAGAAATCACACTAATGAGGTTATAATGCATAGTAAGGGAAAAGTACTGGTGCATTTGGTAGAACTCCAAATGGATTTACTTGTGACTCACTTATGATTCATATCAATCAATATTGTTCTGTAGCTATTGCAGCTTGTTTCCATATGAGCCTCTTTTGTTCTACTACAAACGTGAATTTGATGGAATTGATCTAAAGTTGTTGAATGTGTCTCTTCACAGCCACGGTCAGGACATGCGTCTTCCCACAGATAAGCATAGGTTAGGTGTTGATTGTTGTGTTTTGTATGTGTTTCATCAGATATCGGACGTTCGTCTCCGAGGACGCGGGCCCTAACACACTTGTTGCCACGGTGCTGGCGAAGGACCCTGATGGAGATGGGATCACGTATAAGATTACCACGGGAAACGAGGAGGGTAACTTTGTCATCGACAGCCAAAAAGGTTAGACATGTTGATTTTTCTTATTCTTCTCATTCCATAAGTATTAATGAATTTGTAAGCAGTACCAACAGATATGTGTGTATTTTCATGTTCCCACATTCCTGTTGTTATTTTGCTATTTTGCATAAATTTAGCCCGAATCATGAAATATCCACAAAGATTGCTTTTTTTTTCCTGCAGTTATTTTTACCCTGCCTGCTCTCCCTGCTATATATATGTACACTGTATAAATGTAAACGCTCCGCAGTTTGTCAAGTGCGCCTCAGAGGATCTTGACAATATGCTTCACATAGTGCATATAGTTTTATGTCCTTCACCGTGTTCATTATTCTGTGGATGAGGATGCTTCACCAGCCCCTTCTTATACTGCGGGAAGCTTTGTCAAGGATATTTAAATCCCTGACAGGTCGTGTCATGGAGACGTTAGAGTAATCAGCCAATGTGTGAGGTGCATTTCCACACTCAGTTTGTAACAAAATATCATCTGAGGTTTATAGTCACACATCTCAACCTCCTCTGAGGCAGGAGCAGCAATGCCAGAAGCAATGTGAAATGGGAAACGGCGTTAATGACGCAGTGTGTGTATGTGTGTGTGTTTCTGTGTGGTAAAAAGTGAGTGGTGGCAGTTTCATAGTGGTTCGACCCTTTTGTAAATTACAACCCCCTCTGAATCTGCATATCATATTATACGGTAATATGATGACTTTTACAAATTCAATTACTCAAAACTTCAAGGCACAATTTCCTCTGTTCACCAGCAATGACATTCACTGTCAGCTGATAGTGGCGGTCATTTTATCGAGCGGAGGAGAAGACTTGTAGCTTATAACTCGATTCCATCGGCTATCAGATGATGAGCGTGGGCTTTGCTTTGCCATTTTTTGTTATTGTTCGGCTCTAATTTGCATGTGGTCACATTGACCAAATTTCTGCCTGTCATCGCTCATTAAAGGTTAACTCTTTTTATTCCAAGTTTGCGTTCCCACATCGAACGGCTTTGTATTAAACGTCACATGTAAAGGCAAAGTTCAAATTCTGTCTGGATGTCAGACAACTTCTGATTTATGACTCCATGTACATTCTGGTCAGCAATTTAGATGCCAGTGTGCCTATTCACACTAATGGCATTTAGTCCACATTGATCGATTAAGCCATTTATTTATTTTAGTTATTTATTTATTTTTTTCATTCTTTATGCCCTATTGCCTTATTAACTGAACCAGTATACAACTACTGTACTAATGATGTAGTTTATAGTAAAATAAGTATCTTCATGTTCTGGCAGCACCAAATTCAAGGCACTTACCTCACAGAGAGCCTAAAGATTTAAGTTTTTAGGGTATTTATTTCCAAGCAATTTTTCTCACAGCCTGGTAGCAAATGTGCTGTGGGTTGATACTGGTCTTCTGCCTGCACATTGGCAACCACTGTTTAGTGTATAAAAAGTCTGAAAATACATCTTGATAGAGCCCGTGGTGATGTCTTCACATCGTTGGTTTGAAACAAGTAAAAAGTAGCAAAAGTTTAGATTATATTATCATCTGGAAGCAGCCAATAGACCTTAAACAATAGCAGCTGTTATGGATAATGGTAACAATGGCTCCATCCCAGTAAGTGAGCCAGAATGCACAATGCCAGGACCCTCAAACTGAAGCAGCTAAATGGAATTCAGCCATGATTCATTTCAGTATTTGTACCTGTGCTTTTCCCGCTGTAATATGTCAAAATATCTTCAGAGGAAAAGACCTGGGTTTGGAATCTTGATTATTGACTCGAAGGCCATGCCTCCCAACACATGTGGCTAATTAGATCAGAGCTCAACCTAATAAAAACAACAGTTCGTGCACACCCACACAGTCCCGAAAAGTCTAATCAGGCAAAATAAGTGAATGGTGGACCATGGGGTTTGCAGGGCCTTTTTTAAAGGATAAGCCTGGTGATATTTTTCTTACTGTCAACAAGTCCTAAACAGACAAGACCAAAACTATGTATATCCATAACCTGATGTACGCCTCTCCCTGTGCCACAGAGCTCCATTGTTTCCACAAATGATCGACACACATTAGTGACACATGAACACAGATACTCTAGTTTATTTTGGTCTGTAATACACTGACTTCACCGCCCTAAATACTCACTAGAACACAGAATATGTATCTGTCTGTTAAGGTGTAATATTCTTTGGTTTTGGACTTGGGCAAGTAATCTGAAGTCATAACCTGTTGGTCTAAAAAAACAAGTGTTACGACCATATGAAAAGGGTATGAAAGAAGTAACATAAAAACCAGATTTTAAAGGTTATTAAACAAAAGTAGTTTATTAAATGAAAGTTCAGATCGTTTTTAACAAAAGGAGGTGAGGCAAAAGGGAACTAAGGGGGAGCGGGTGCTGTAAAAAGAACAAACAAATATAACAAAAGGAGAACTCTAACAGAGGCTATTATAATCTAACGAGAAACCAAAACGAAAAAGAAAAGCCTCACTATCTAAAGTTAATTCCAAATAACAAAACACACATCCAAACAGCACCCCTGAACTAATGTCTCCAACAGAAATCTTCTCCAGTGTGATCAGTAACTATAACTAAAACTAATCTCTGCCCTGTCCCAAGCCAAAAATACAAAATCCTCACCAACTTCGAATACCAACAAACGAGGCGAGCTCACAAACACCAGACAAACAAATGAAGCCGCCACGATGCTCGGGCGGCTGTGGTTTAAATCCCGGTGATGCTGCTGCGGGGGCCCTCTCATTGGCGGCACGGAAATGATGCCGCACCAATCCCGGCCTTGCACAGTCACGGACACGTTGTCCCCGCCTCCTCCAGATGGGGCCAACCAGGGACCGGGAACCGCACCCCTGCATTTACCTATGGTAAAACACTGCACACCCACATATACACCGGGGTGAAACGGTGGTGGCCGTAACACAGGTTATCTGCATTTGTCCCTGTTTTCTGATATGTTAATAAAGAATTAATAAAATAATGCAGTATGGTAGAAGCTTTGTAACTGCAAATGAGACCAAAAACACAGTTTAGTGGTGGTTCGACTCAGCTAATTCCTTTGTCAGTCATGAATCTGGCCTCTGTACAATATGTGAGGTAAAACAGCCACTATACATGCAACACAAGTGATGAGCAAATGGACAAAATTCCAAATTTGCAGCACAAAACTGAGCTTGTTCGATCGTGTTTTTTCTGTATTATCACATTAAGCTCACCTTTACAAGCGATGGATTTTACAGTAAATCCACCTCTCATATTTAGACTCGTGCGCACAGGGTGGAAAGTCGGCGTAATGCCGATGCACACAAAGGCACAACTACACAATTTGTCTGCATCCAAGTGTGCGAGCCAAAGTGTGACACCATAATACGTGTAATATGATCCAATATCTTGTTTCAAAGAGGCCAATATTTGGTCATTAAAACTGTTTTATGATTCTCATAATGGAAGGCGAACACATTGGTTTCCTCCCACCCTCTCCAACCCCCCGTCTGATTCTCTCCCTGCTACTGATGAAAACCGTTTATTGCCTCTTCTCCCCTCTCATCGCCGCCCCCCTTACTCATCCTAAATGTCCGACAATCATTCAAGCGATTGTTTTCCTCCCTTCCGGCAGAGGAGCAGCTCTGCCGGCCTCCCCTCTCCATGTTAATTTGCCTGTAACTCACCCCAGAATACAGTGTGTTTCCAGGAGATTTAAGGCGCCCATTAGGATCTGAGCAGACCGGTCAATATGATGATCACGCTCTTCCTATTAAAACCCATAAATACAGAAACACCCGCTCCGTTGGAGGGGAGGAAGTATTTACTGACAGCTAAGGGGAAATGCTGGCACCAATAAATAGGCTTCGATCAACTCCCTCTTTTCTCGGCTAAGTTTTATGGCATTTCAGAAAAGAGTATTTCTTTGAGAGGGAGGCAGTAGGTGAGTTTTTTTTTCTTCTGTTGCCTTGTTTTATTTCTATTATTTAGTCTTTTCTCCTGAACTGCTTGCCTCCTATCTGCTGTTTGGTCTGATGTGCTGACCCGCATGTGATCCCAGCTTTATGTAACAAGCCCACGTTGTTTTGCCCTCATTCTTCTCCCATAGTTCCCTCTGGCAAATATATTGTTATTCTCTCTTTCTCTACCGTGCTATTCCACTTCCTAAACTGTTGTGTTTTATAGCGCCGCTTTCTTCTTCTTTTTTTTTGTCACTCTATTATCACTTGGAATTTTTTGGGCACGATACTGACTAGTAGAGGCACACACCCCTCGGTCCATCTCCTCCTACCCTCCACCCCCTTTCTCCTCCATCTTCTTTTGTTGTCTCTCATCCATCCCTCGCTTCGTTTTTATTCTTCCTCCCTTCCGGCTGCCTTTATGCGAAGTGACGGCTGCTCACTGACCCCCGAGGAAACATCTTCTCCATCTCTGATAAGAGATGATATGTGCTGGCCCTGTTAGCTGCAAGACACACACAAGCACACACAGACACACACGCACACACACACACACACACACACACACACACACACACACACACACACACACACACACACACACACACACACACACACGTGTACGTATTTTACTGCATTATAAATATTCATTTTTGTTTGACTTGGACAAAAACATGCGCACATGCTGTTACACATTAGACATATACTGTACACACATATTTAGATATACCCGGAAACAACCATAACATGAACAACCACCTGCGTGTATACATAGAATTACACACAGAACCAAACATGCATGTATGCATCACACACACACACACCCAGAGACACACACAGCCGTAACCCATACTACAGGGACACATATCTCATAGATTAGAAGAGACGCTCGCTGTATGCTTTGTTCTTGGAATGTCCTAAAACCTTTTCCATGTCCCATTTTCAACCACTTACCCAGCATGTGTTGCTCTCATCCAAGGCTTTTAGGCCCTATTAGATGTTTATGCCAAACCAGAGGCAGAGTAAAGTAGGGATCGGACTACAGGGCGCCTCCGGTGCTCACTGTATATGTAACACAGCAAGCAGGCTGTGGCCTCTCTGTGTCTGCCTGCTGCCTTTAGTGAACCGGTCACATTTATCTGGCCTTCTGTCTCAATTCATTAAGCATGAGTGCACTCCCTAGCGCTGTCGAAGCAGTGTGGGTGGAGAGAGAGTAGGGTGGACTAGTGCTTACACTCTTAATGCATATTTGGAGGATATACATGTTTGTTTGTTTGTTTTATGAATTTTATAAAATTCTTATTCAGCATTCTACCGAGCAAGAGTCCAACTTCTTTATTTTTTAGTATGACTACTGCTACTATGTCTATCCATCACTACTGCAAAACCTACTGCTACCATTACTGTGGCTACTTTTACTACTGCAGTACTGCTTCGACTGATAATAAAGTAAATTGTCTGTTCACTGAAATTACTGTAAAATTAGTTTTTTAAAAATCACTTACCAGAGTTGGTGTTAATCAAAATGCCTAGGTTTTGAGGAATATTTCTCTCTTCATTCCAACACTACTACTAAGTTGACTGGAATTTCATTTGAGGCGCTCAGGGCAATAAACAACAACATTCATAATCCACAGAGCGCACAGAGCCAACAGTTTTCATAGACACTTTCAACGTTAAGGCGAGTTTTCACTTTGACGTCTGTAGATTATTTATGGATCCGTTCACCTCCACTCTATCAGAGCAGAGCCAGAAATCTGTGGATATCTCAAAGTCGGCAAATAAAACGGGATGGCAATGTAAAACTATTTTTGACTGAAATGTCTTAACAACTATTAGATGGATTGCCATTACATTTATTTAGACATTTATGATTGTCCCCAGAGGATGATTCCTAATGTCTTTGGTGTTTCCCTGATTTCCCAGTAGTTTGCTGGTGGCGGTACACGCACCCAGTCAATTATTTCATCAGGTAAATGTGTGTGTGTCAGATAAATTGTCACAGAATTTGATGGAGCCATTTATGATTCTCAGACTCTTCTTATACCACCATGATCTTATCATTTGCGTTTTTTAGTGAACCAATTAAGTTCTCAAGCTCACTGATTTTATCATTATTGTACACTTTCCTGTGCATATACACAGTAAAGTACTTGACATGTTATGAAATTTGGTACAGACATGTCCCACTCAGGATGAATTATGATCCATTAACCATTTATTCAGCACAACTATTTCAATTTCTCCAAAGGTTTGCTCTTTGATCAAATACCTGCTAAAAATGTAGTTTCCACTCGCCTCAGCTGTGCTGATATTTACTACTCTGACCATGGTAAACCATTTGAACCTGCTCAAAACATTAGCCTGTATGTCAGAGCAAGTGCAGTCTCAGTTTAATTTAAGTGGGCTAACCTGTTTATAAAGCACCCGTGAAGACAGTGCTACTACATTGACACATGTCATGTATGGGCACACATAACACTTACTGTATATTAAGCCCCCATTGTACCACTTGCCATTATTATTCATATTAATACCTCCTAACCTGCAAATAGATGTCGACTTTAATGTAGTATTGGACTAATCCACATTTAAACAGTTAATTTATGTATTTATTTTTTGTGACTGTATGTATTGACCCAAGTCGATTGCTAGAACAATTGTTCTAATTTTGGCCTCATTGTAGCTCCTGTTTTTATTTATTTATCAGGATCTCTTGTAAGCCCATTTTACAATGCAACCCCTATCAGCCCTAGCCATGCACCATACAATAACCTATTTTGGTTTGTATAATGAGAATTTGGAAATAAAACATCCAGGTTTCTGTTGTTTGGAAATCGTGGACATGTTTTTTAGTAAAGGTGTCCAGGTAGGAGGTTTGGCTCAGATACACCCAGCTGCTGCTGTGGCCAAACTGGGAACTAACACTGAGTGAGTGTTGATTATTAAAAGTCTGGTCTGCATCACCAAGGAAGGAGCAGAGTGAATTACATACACAGTTTGTACTGGAGGAGAGGATACAGCGGTGTTGGGGTTGAAATGCAAAGAAAGGTGATGCAGGCTTGTGTACAGGTCATTGTTTATGCCTTAGACACTAACTATGCTGAATAGACTTCCAGTTAAATATTGAATTTGGCCTGGGTCTTTAAAAGTGTTTCCATCATGGTTTCTATTGAGCTCACAGAGGCCGTTTATGAGATCAATGTAGATCTGAGGAGAAAAAGAAATGTGCGATATTTTTATTGGCAGATTGTCACACTCTACAGCCAATGGCATTGTTTACAGCGTGCATGTGCGTGACCTGCATCAGGGCGGGATCTGAACACGGACCATCGGCGTTAAAGTTAAGCTGCTTAGCTAGCATGGCCTCCACAGGGCGAGGCCTTGGCATAAGAGTTCTGTGCGATTGTTCAGGGCCAAAACTGATAGGGGGGCCACACTTTCATTTTTTGTTGCTCACTCTTCACTCGGGGTACGGTGTTAAGTTGACTGACCGGCTCAGGGGCTGCCAACTCACACACAATGACTGCGAGACCCCACGCAATTAACTATTTTCACATGTACTGGCTTCATTCAGCGTTTCTCCCTCCCCTCTGGCACAGTGCGTTACTATGGCTACCACTCAGTTGTTCTGATATTGGGTATTAACAGTGAGTTACTATGGTTACACGGACGCTCTGAAACTGTGTCATCATTTACAAGTTTTTGGTTTGCATGAAGGTACAAAGTCATGAATATAGTCTTCTTGTTAAAATGAATTCCGAAAACCTGGTGTTGAGACCTTCCCTTTGATTATTAACGTTGTGATAGTCGGCTAATGGCAGAAAGGTGCGAACCTGTCATCAGGTTTCAACTGGAAAAGTTGCACTTGTTATTTAATCCTAGTGCTGTTTATTTAATGTATTATTTTCTGTTAAATGATGAGACATTTACTGGAAACAATAATAATTGGAAGAAAAATGAAAGATGTATTGAAAAGTTACCAAAAGTCATTGGTCAATACTACGTCAAAAAACGGAAATCAGGTCCCATCTTCTTGCCTACAGGTTTTACATTCATGTGCAGATATCTGCAGTGACTAGTCATATTGATGCTGCTGTCTAGTGTATTACTGTCAGGCACGGACTGATAATCTGGCATACCGTGCATTTGCTCGGTGGGCCGACAAGTCCCGGTATATAACCAGAAGATCACACAGCCCAAACACACTGTTGGGTCGGTCTTAGCTAAAAATTCGCCTGGGGAGGTTGCCTGGTTGTGGGCTAGTCTGGTCCGGTCCAAAATGCCAGTGCGGATTTTTTGACCCAGTCCGCCTCTGATTACTGTACTTACACAAAACAACATAACAGGTGGTTAAAGTATCCAATCCAATCAATCCACTTTATTTATATAGCACGATTTTAGTAAAGTATGGGCACAATTTGATGGTGGTTAAAAAGTGTAGGTGTTATACATACAGTACATCCTAATGTTGACTAGGATACTAATACTAAGACTAGAGGGCTTGGTTGAAAATATGTGTATATTCCTCAAAGGTACAAAGCATTGTAATGGTATTGTATCGAGAGGTGGTCCTGCAAATGCAGTGGCAGTCCTTTCTTTCTGGGAACAGGGAACATGTCCAATATAAACATCTGTTAAGGGGACAGTCTTGCATTCTTAGATTTATCTATGATATTAATATTAAGAACATTCAAATTTTAAGTATGTTTATTTTTTATATCAGTGAATCACAAAGGAGTATCGCTGTTTGGGACGGAGTAGCCAGGTTTCCTGTGAGCTTCACAATATATCAACTTGGCACTGGGAATAACAAACACACTAGAGCAAAGCCCTGTGATGCTGTGTTTTAATAATGTAGCACAGACTAAATTCTCACATAATTTAATGTGACAAATTCCTCAAGGAATTCGTGGATGGCTTCCTGTTTGCCATCTGCTTCTTTTGTGTAGCACGGTTCCAATGGCACTGGCTGATCCTCAAATGTCAAAATGTAGGCAACCTAGCAGGAGCCATTGAGGAATTATGCTGTTTGTACGTTTAATATTAAAGGCATTTGTGTTTCATAGCGGTAAAGACTCAAAACTCTGACAGAGCATGTCAGCACTGTGCCGCAGAATGATGTAAAATAAAAAATGGGTCAAATTTACAGAATGAATAAAATTGAAAATGACCTGAAACTGCAGGCATGTGGTGAATTTGTGTTAAACCACAAAATCCCCATTCCCTTAACTCAAAATGTTGTCCCTGTGAAATAACACGACATTAAATTAGGTTATGAGGCATATTAATTATCCACATACAAGCTTTAGCAAAATATCCCCTCAGACGTGTGGCTGGCTGCAGCCTGGCCTATAAACACTCACTTCTGGGCGTCAGTGTACTCGGCATAAACCTCTGCAGCAGCGTTTGCTGGATATAAGTGTATGTGTGCCTTTGTGTGTGTTTTACTGTGTAGTTGTGTGTGTGTATGAGCATATTTATGCATTTATATGTGTCTGACACAATGTATGTGACACGTCTTTCTTGAGGCAAAGCTTCTTCCCCCTTACACCTCTACGGCTGTAAATTGGAATCATCTTTCCCTCTCTCTCTCTCTCTCTCTCTCTTTTTCCACCCCCGTCTATTTTTATCTTTTTTTTCCTCACACACACACACACACACACACACACACACACACACACACACACACACACACACACACACACACACACACACACACACACACACACACACACCTACTCATACCCTTAACCATAGACAGCAGTGCCAGGGAACCATCCATTGTGACAAACACCGCAAGGCAGACACCCCCTCCATGGCAATCCTCCATCTCTTGTGCAACAACACATAAGGGACATACTGTACATGTGCAGTTCAAACATTAAAAGCTTGTACAGTATTTGTTTTCCTTTATCATTACTTCTAAGACACATGTGTCATGCTGGTGCAATAGCTATGGATGCACACACATAAAAAAAATCCCAAATCATATATTGTCTGGATGTAATCTGCCTCATATGTCTCCTTGCTCTGGTAAGCAGAGATAGAAGGATGAATAGTACAGGCACACACATGTATCTATGATAAGCATACATATGATTCCAATTTCAGGCTCTTGTGAAACAGCAACCAAATGAACACATGACAGCCGTAGCACCTGCCCCCTGCCTCTGAAGATAAGGAGGATGTAATAAGTGTGTCTGCACTTTTAGCCCACACACACAGACACACACACACACACGCACACACAGACAAAGTAAACAGAGCACCGAAGGGTGAGATGAATACAGAGTGGAAGAGAGTCATTCAAAGCAGAGAGTGGGATGCAGATGAGACGCCTACACCAGACTGAAAGAGTGAGTCAGTGAGAGAGAACGAGAGAGGGGATGAAATGGAATGCCAGAATGATGGCGCTTAAAGGGAATACCAATCATTTTAACTATTCATATGTTGTGTAGCCATAATTAATGAAATCTCTCTAAGAATGAAGAACTAAAATAAGAAAGACCGTTCTCTGTCTTGGCTTTGCTTTTTTTTTCTTTCTATATTTACAAGAAGAAACTAATGCGCCTTTGGAAAAGCTGAGTGTGAGGGATCATTTTCTCCTTTTTCTATGGCAACATGTTGATTGTGTTGCATATTTATAATTTCATTATTTAGATTTTACATTTCAAAAGTACTGTATCCACAGATGACCAGTGCATGTTGAGGCTTCACTTTAGTGAAAATACTGACGAGATGAGGGACATGGGAACGCTACTTTTGTTTTCCCTCCATCTTCTTTCCTACTAACACAGTTGATCTTCATGTGAGGATGTGAGAGATGCAAAGTCAGCCTTTGTTTAGTGTGATAAACTGCATCAATGTGGACCCAGAATTTGAGGCACACAGTTACATTGGCACAGTCCAGTGCTTTTTGCAACTAAGATTGAATTAAAATCTGTCAAATGTCATAACATAAAATGAAGCTTAATGTTGACACAGTTGCTCCTGGCTGTCCCTCAATGTTTCTAATGTAACTAATGTAGGGCTGCCACGATTAGTCGATTAGTCACGACTTAGAACAAAATCGTCGACAACTAATTTGGTAGTCGATGCATCGTTTTTTTTTACTTTGCTTTTCTCTCAAAGCTGCCGATGATTTGCAACTTCAATGCAACTTCAGTGAATTCCTGTGAATTCAGGGCGGTGTTGCAATTTTAACCAATAACCGTGATTTTTTTCTGCAACTTCTGCGCAGTCTGCCCGGGGGATTGAACTCGGGTCAGGGACGGCCGCACGGTGCGCATTTCCTCCGTGGCGGCTCTGGGGCCACATGGAAAGATTCGGGGGCGAAGGTGGCTCACGGCTCTGTCCGTGAGCTTTACAGCGCCCGTCCACCCGCCCCTCTCCGGGGCAGTCAATTTACATATGATCCGATTAGTCAACTAATCGAAAAAATAATCGGTGATTAGTTGACTGGGCAAGTAGCCACGTAGCCACAAAATGTGCTAAATGGATGATCAGCAGGCTAACAAATAAAATGAACACTAAAACAAAACCAGTAACGTTATCAGTCCATCATTGAGGTTCATCAGGTAGAAATTCAAAGTATGCACATGTTGCATCAAAATAAACTTTATCTACTCGTTCTTCTGTCCTGAGGTTGGGGACCAATGTAGTGTAGCTGATTAAAACCATACAGTTATTAAAACAGAAGTACATTTGTTGAGTTTCACTCAGAATACAATACATTAGGTCTGCAGATGTCTCTCATGCCCATGTAAATAATGCTTGTTAGGCCAAGATCATATTGACTAACTAATTGACCAACTGATCAGAAGGTGTTATCGCTAGTCTCGGTTACACAGATAGTTACCAAGAACACATCAACCAAATATGATAACAACTAAAATACTGTTCTCCCTTTGCTCTGGTCCTAGTAGTTAATAATAGTGCAGGACCAAATGAATGAAAATGGATTTGACAAAATGAGCAGAGATTTTCAAGTGGAGCTTTGTTTGAATCGAGCGGGAAAAGTGAAAAACTATAAACAAACGTAAACTTAACAACCAATGTTCTTTAATGGTTCATCACCATATCTGGTAAACATGTTGTCAGATCAGGTCAGTTGAAGCAGGTGTTTGTATCTTTTGGATTTTTAAATGCTAATGCAAATTTTACAACTCAAATTCCAGATGGAAGGGGCGGTCGATAGCGTAGTGGGTTAAGCGGCCGCCCCATGTGTGGAGGGTATAGTCCTCGCTGAAGCTGGCCCCGGTTCGAATCCTGCATCGGACGGCTAATTTACTGCGTGTCACTCCCCCTCTCTCTGCCCCCAGCTTCCTGTCAATCTTCAGCTGTACTATCATAAAAGGCAAAAAAAATAATCTTAAAATTTTTTTTTTAAAAATTCCACATGGAGCTTACCATTGTAAACACTTTAATGATATCCTGTTTTTCTCAAGCTTAGTTTGAACAAATATCCAGTATTAACTGTCTTTATATCAGTAACAGCTGACTGACTGTGTTAACCACTGTTTTTTATTTTTGGTTGAAGGTTTAATCCGTCTGCGTTCCAGCCCGCCTCCTCACCTTCAGGGTGTCGAATATGTCCTCAACGTTACAGCGACCGATGACAACGCGTCAGACGGACCTCAGGCCTTGTCATCCACAGCTCAGGTCATAGTGGGCGTGGACGACGTGAACAATAACAAGCCTGTCTTTGAGAAGGTAAGACAGGCGACACGGCGCACACATCATTAAACCTTATCTTGCTTATTATCTGCATGTGTTTAAAATGATGTCGGATGAATATTCCTCCGTTTTTTCTTGTTTTATGATTTTCTTTATTGGTTCTTTTATTCTGCCTCTATCCATCCAGTGTAACTCCCCTTCATCACTCCTCTGTCTCCCTCTCTTTGTCTGTCTATCTCCTCTATTTATTAGCCCCTATCTCTCCTCTCTGGAGGAGCGATTAGCCGACTTGACCCCTTGTCTCTGCTCTCTCGTCCCTCTCCTACATCATCTCAGTCTTTTAATTAAAGCTTTGAGGGATGTGGCAGAAATCCCGGCCGACCCACTCTGGAGGCGCTTACGTCTCCACCTGCTTTTTTTTCTAGCCATGTCTCAATTTTAAATGAGGTGACTTTTCAAGCCCCACAAGGTATTACAAGCCAACATTAGGAGCAAGGACTTGCAGAGTAAACCTCACTCGCTCTCTCCTGAGGGAAAAGTGAGCGCCAAGTGTTTCCTTTTCGGCTTCACCTCTTTGCAGGAAGAAACGGGGGGGGACGGACGATAAGATGAGAGCCAAGAGAGAAGATAGGAGAGGGAAGAGAGGGAATCCTGGTCCACAGTTTTTCATGTGCTCTGTATTTTCATGTGCTCTGTATGCTCAATTGTCTCTCTCAGGAATCCTCCTGCTGGCATCATATGCCTCGTCTATGATTCACTCTTTTCTCTCTGCTGGCAGGATACTGATTACAACGGAAAAGCAAACCTCCACTCACCATGCCTCTTCTAAGTCAAAGAAAGAATTTTGGAAAAATGAAAAAAAAAGTCAAGAGAAATCGATGACAAACAAAGCATATACAAATTTATGAACTGACAAAAAAGAGGCGGCGTGCCCGAGAAAGCGTGTCGGGTTTGTCGGTTAGTAAAGACGTCTGAGGTTAGCCGGTGTTTCCGCTAGAGCTAGCAACCAGCAGCCAGCAGCAGGACACTGGAGCAGATCCTTTTATCTTGTTTTGATGCCCAAGCTCCTAATGTACTGGAGCCTCTCTGCAACTCTGGGATGGTTCAGCGGACCAAGAGAGAGACACACAGAGACGTACAAGATACAGAGAGGTCAGACCTCTTGGATATAGCCAGATTTCCCTGTGGCAGACTACACACACATTGATACATTTATTTATTAGCCATTAATACCCATGTGACCTACTATTATTTAGGTTATGCACATACATTTTTTATATTTGTACTATTACAAAAATACCCAGGTCGGGCATTTATAATATACAGGGTTCCCACGGGTGCTTGAATTCCTTGAAAATGCTTGAATTTCAATTCAGTGTTTTCAAGGTTGTAAATACGCTTGAATTTTTTGTGAAGTGCTTGAAAATGCTAGAAATTTCACAATTAGTTAAAAATCAAAACAGTCAATCTACCACCATATGAAATAATGCTAATTAGACCCATATTATTATGCCATACAGTGGCACCGCTGCGCTTCCCATGACCATCATGGCAAACACAACTAGTAGGCCACCTATTTAAAGGTGCTGGAAAAATGGAAAAACTGGTGCTTGAAGGTGCTTGAAAAGTGCTTGAATTTGTTCATGAAAAAGGTGTGGGAACCCTGAATATACTGTGTAGGAAAAAAGACTACATAGAAAAGCTCATCTCTCACTGCCTGACTAGACTTTTAAATACTATACACAGGGAAAACATGGACAGAAATAAGCATCCAATAAACATCCTACAATCCAGATTTGTAGGGATGCACTGATGCAATCTGCTGATTTTTTTTATTGGTCCTACAAAACGTCTTCATCGGTGTCCTTACTCAAACCTCGTGACCACAGGTAAGGGTAGGAGTATAGATCATCCTATATCAAGAGTTTATCCTTAAAATGCATCTTCGTCTTTAGCACATTGTTGCCAACTAAGCCACCTATCAATCTCACATTCCTTCTTACTCTCATGAGCAAGACAACCCAAACTCCAGACTGTCATCCCAGCAGCTACACAGCAACAACAACAAGACAGGCTTCACTCCTCCACCTTCGAGATTTTTGTTCATGCAAATCACAGAACTGGTGACGAGGTGCAGCATTCACAGCATCTTTCTGTGTTTATGCATAGTGCAAAAATGTGTGGTTGACACATTTTGCACTACGCAATTTGTTTCGCATTGACTAAGCATTTGTAACACAAAGCACTCTGTTTGGCCGTTCTCATTACTTGCACAGGGGAATCTTCACCATATTTGGTACATAAAGCAAAATGTGAAGCACTGGAGGCAAATGGTATTAAAACCTTCTGATAACTGCAGATTAAAAGCTTGAAGAGATAGAGATGGAAAGGTAAAGCATTGTTGCATGATAGAAGAATGGAGGGCAGAGACGAGGCAGGAAGCAAAGGGGACATGTGATTAAAGTTCCTTAAAGTTCATATCACTAATTGGATGTCGAAGAATAGCATCAAACAGCAGCACCAAGGGTTTCCTTCCTCTCTCCGTCGTCTGTGGCACATCGGCATCAACATTCCATTGAGACGGGACAAAAAGGAAAAGGAGATGGTGGGGATGGAGTAAGCGGGAGAAAGATGAGAGATCAGAGAGAGAGAGTGGGTTAGAGAGAGTAAGTGAAACCCAGCCAGCTTTCAAATGAGGATAATAAAGGTCTTTGTGTTGCCTGACAAGTTCAGTGATTGACAAAATCTTTGGGAACCAAAACACGTAGCAGCTAACTTGCATCACACCAGAAGCTCTAAATTAATCTTTGATGACTACAAGAATCCACATGTCGTTAAACGGAGAGTAGGACCAGGGTTGAATTTCCACTTCCATTGAATATATCACTCTTCTGTCCTGAAAACCAACATTACCTTCAGACAGCATGTTAAGTAAATTATGTGGTACGGACTTTACTCTCAAAGCCAGACATACAGAATCTTTTGTCCAGCATATCCTCTCCCCAGTTTTAACCCTTTGGGGTCCGAGCAGGCACCCTTGATACACAAGCAATTGAAAGAGTCTGTACATGTGCATTTGTTATGACCAGAAACCAGTTAGTCAACAACTCCGTATGAATATTACTATGTATTAATATTACTTACTTGCCCAACAGCAAGAAGTCCAGCTCGCCGTCTGTCTTTCAGCCTTTTATTTCAGGAAAACTATACATATAGGAGTTAATTTATGTTGCCTGCTCACCCACCGCCTGTTTAGACATAACACCAGTGCAGCTCCACTTAAATCGACTAATTTCAATCCCACACCTATACACTAATATTTAGCTAGGGCAGATGTTTGGGGGCAGTTACATAGCGAGGTTAACACAGTTTGGACAAAGCGTCTTTTCTTTCTTTATGCATGATGATTTTTTTTAAAGATTTAAGCCGCATATTCACACATAACTATGAACTCCCACACACAAAAAAATGAACTCCCACAGAATATATTTCATCCTCTCATGTGTTAAACGGATGCAGTGCAACTTTTATAGGTGTAAATGTTCGTGTTATATTCAGTTTATTTTGTCTCACGCATACATATTTCTCTGTCCGTATGAGCATACATTTATTGTGCACTAAAGTATTTTTAGTTAGTTATTAGTTATAAAAATTAGAGTTACACAGCTAGTTAGATGTTTTAACTTATACAATGTTTGTTCTTATATTACATTTCATTAGGGCACTGGCAGGGTAAGGTAAAGTTCAGGTTCATGTATAGATAGAGGGATTTCAGAACAGGGACAGGTCAGAGGGGTCACATGTAGATTGGGGACATACTGGCTACTCATTAGGTGATATGTTAAAGTAAGCTGTTTAAATGCATTATATGCAAATCTGTTAACAATTTACAGGGGTTGAGACAGCCCATCTTCAGGAAAATGTATAAGAACCAACTGTCAGAGCTCCTCTGGGAGCCTTTTTCTCTGTAACCCCTTTAGTGTGTTGCACTGTGAAACGCTCCTCTTGTACAAGAACAATAAATTCAACTTAAACTTTGATGCTTTGAATCCGATCCTCATTATTTAAGGGTTTTTCTTTAAAAATTCCCGTAACAATAAAATCACAAACACGGCTTGACATTAGATTGTTTTACATGGCAAGTGTAAATGACATACAATGTAGATGAAAGTGTGTGATTCTTGACTGAATAAACTGGTATATCTTGCATCTTACTTTAAATTACAGGGTTCCCACGGGTGCTTGAATACCTTGAAAATGCTTGAATTTCAATTCAGTGTTTTCAAGGTTGTGAAAACGCTTAAATTTTTTGTGAAGTTCTTGAAAATGCTTGAAATTTCTGCAATTAGTTAAAAATCATAACAGTCAATCTACCACCATATGAAAAAATACTAATTAGACCCATATTATTATGCCATACAGTGGCACCGCTGCGCTTCCCATGACCATCATGGCAAACACAACTAGTAGGCTACCTATTAAAAGGTGCTGGAAAAATGGAAAAACCGGTGCTTGAAGGTGCTTGAGAAGTGCTTGAATTTGTTCATGAAAAAGGTGTGGGAACCCTGAAATTAGCTGCCTTCAATGGAGTGAATCCATTATGAAGCTCCCTGGCTCAGAAGAGAGACACATTTTTACCAATACTTAACACACTGGTTACCAAAATCTCAGCATACTTGCTTCATACTTATATCGCCACAACCTTCTGATCTCTTCCTCGCACCTGTCCTCTCTGCCCACTGTCTTATTCTCCTCAGTGTCAGCAGTACCGAGAGAGCACGTCAGTCCTGGAGAACCAGCCAGCGGGAACATTCGTCCTGCAGGTTCACGCTGTGGATGCTGACGAGGGCTCTAATGGCAAGGTCACATACGGCTTCATGCACAAAGACTCCACTGTGCCGGCATTCAGTATCCACCCAGACACCGGTACTGAAACACACACACATACTCACCTTCACTTGCACAAACATACAAGTACAGAGGAGTACACATACTTTTATTCCAGTGGGGATTATATGCAGGTTTATTTTATAATATAAAATGCTTGGTGTAGTGTAACAAGGCATGTAGTGCACTTGCATGTTTCTGAGTCTACATTTTAAAGATGTTTAATTTTTTAAATACCAGCCAATTAAATTAATGGTAGTTGTTATTTTGCTGCTAAAGATTCACAATTCAAAGCCTAGTGCATACAGTAGAATTATTACTACTATTTATTATTATTTTATTTGATTGATTACATATTTTTTTGACACATGCAGCAAAGGGTTGACCTACCAACTGAGTAGAATCTTGTTCCACATTCAGTGATTCTGATGCATTCTTGTATAAATATTCTGATTTAAAAAAACACTTCTACAAACAAGTCAAAGTAAAAATCGACATGAAATGTCCTGGTCAGCATGTGTAAACAGAACAGTATCGACAGAATAAATAGTTGTGAACTTCTTGATGTTCAGGGCTGAAAACTGATTTTTTTTTTTCTAGTAGTAGTATTTTTTTAACACAACATAATGTTTGTTCTCCAGGGTTTATGGATCAGTATGTTTGGTCAGTGATTTTGTGAAACTTCTAAAAGTAGAAGTAAAAATCTATCTGTTATTTGAGATGTAACAAACTCATTGTCTTCGTGTAGATACAAAACATATCATCAGTATTTTTAATGTTTTTCATGCAGATGCCAATTATAGATGTCATTACATTTCAAAAATAGATAATTTAGTTCTCTTTGGATTTGATGATAACTACTTTTAAAAGACTAATTTTCCTTCCTGTTTTGCTCCTCATCCTCTAAAATGCATGTAACATATAAAAATAGAGTGTAAAAATAATTTCCCCATTGCGGGATTAATAAAGTATATTTAAGTGTAGCTTTAAGGCAAACAGAGAAAATCATTTTAGTGTTAAATTGCAAATGCAGCCGGGACACACGAAACCAAACTGCGTTATCTCTTTGTCTCTAGGAGTAATTGTGACAGCGAGGAAATTTGACCGCGAACGCCAACGGGAGTATGCGGTGACGGTGACTGCCACTGACCAGGCAGCTGACCCGCTGATTGGCATCTGTCAGCTCAACATCCTCATCCTGGACCAGAACGACAACAGTCCCAAGTTCGAGAACATCCGATATGAGTGTAAGTACATGTTGTAAATGAAATATGGTGACTGAGAGAGCTCGACACTGAAACCCAACAGTGTAAAAACACATAAAACTTAAGACTTAAAACAAGCAAAGGAAGGAAATATCTTCTATCCAGTTTCTTTAGTAACATTGTGATGGCATAGTTCAAAATAAACAGGGTACTGGCATCAGCTATTTATTAATAACAATATTGTTCATAATTAAGTTCCATGTTGTTTTGTTTGACATACTTCAGTATTTTGTGTTTTGTGTATTTGACATTTTTTTTCCTTTTTGTCACATTTTTTTGTCAAATTGGTTAATACGTTTCTCAATCAGCTTCTGTTTTGTTTTTCATTTTCTTCAGTTGCAAAGCTAAGAGCTTGTCCTCCCACTGCACTGACACAGTATAAAAGACTGCAGATAAAGACCTCACAGAAGCACTGAGGCGTACAGCACACTTCTTGTCTTTCCTGTCACAGACTTCCTGCGCGAGGATACGATGATTGGGACTAGTTTCTTGCGGGTGGCGGCTCACGATGATGACTTTGGCACCAATGCAGCCGTCACATACTCCATGTCCAGTGAACAGCCGGAGTACCTCAGGGTCAACCCTCTGACAGGCTGGGTGTATGTCAACCAGCCCATTTCACAGGTACACTCATGCTATATACAAACCAATAATACCAAATTTATTCTATTTTTTATGTTTATAGGACATTCTGCTGTGTTTATAATTTAGCAAATATGCAAATAACCTATCAAAGCTTCATCTCATGGGGATGATTGGATGCCCTCAGGGCTAATCACACTTATGGGAGGGGGAGCACTGCAAATGGAACAAAAGCAATGAATTTCAGATTGCAACTAAAATGACATTTTTGAGATTGTTCAGTACTTTAAATGCAATGTTACATGGTTACATCGGAACTGGCAGTCTGATTTGTATCTAATAAAGGTACATTTGAAAAGGTTTCCACTGTTTGGAATATTGTAGTGAGACTTAATCCCCAAGCTACTCATACTTATGCCATGGATGCACTTGAGTGATGTTTTTTTATTGATGTTTATACAAAAAGACATAGTGTGTACACAGTACATAGATACAGAAACTTAAGTGGTCAGAAATAATACAAATATAAACATTACCCCCCCTCGCTCCAACAGAGCCCCATCCCTGCAACAATATTGCTGTACCATTTGACATTTCAATATTAATTGAACTTATAAGCAGACACTTGTACATATCCAAAGTACATATATGAAAATGTATACAAAAATTAGAAACAATAAAAATAAAATAAATAAATTAATAAATTAAAATTCAATATATAATCAGAAGCGTCCTTATGGGTTGCAGATTATACACAATACAGGACCAGTCATATTAAACACCAATATTAGCGACATCCAATTTCTCTATATAACTTAAAAGAGGTTTCCATGTAGAGTAAAAAAATTTAATACATACAGTGGTGTAGAAGGTCATTGATCAGCCCAGTAGTAGAACTGGAAATTAGGGAGGGATTGATAGATGTTTTGATGCAGAGGTCTGATGGGTGGAGAAGCTGAATATTGGACAGTTCAGCTATGTATATACAGTAGCAGCAACTCAAAAGTTCCCATTCAAGCTGAACGCCAGCTGAGTTCGAGCCAACTGCCTGCTAAGTACCGTGACCGGAGAGACCCCCCTCCTTCTCCTGGGCGTGTCTATTTTTTACTGTAACTCCTCCCCAATCAGCTTAGGGGGGAAAAGAGGGTGTAACCCTTTGGAAGTCAGAGCCCACTGAATCCAGATCATGAATCTTTCCAGCATCCAGTGGATGGCCAGAAAAGCAAGTATATTTGCATTTTAGCATTTTATTGCTGACGGTCTGGGGGCAGAAGTCCAGTGGCCAGTAGCACACAGGCAGCCTGAATATGCGATAATGTCTTCACTGGAGCCTTTTCTCTGGCATCAGGAGAAATAACATTGTTGATACTTTCCTCACTCCACTGCCTCTAACCTCCTGCTTCACTAGCAGTAAGAGAAACAATCTTGGTGGGAACATGAACAAGCAATAGAGGAAACTTCCACATAGTCTGCGCAGAAACAAGTCTGTGTCTCAGATGAGTGCCACAATTATAAAAAGCCCCCAAAAAAGCAACAACACACCATCTTCCAGTGCCAGGAGGAATGCATGTCTGTATCCTCGGCACCCTGCATCGTACACTCACAGCTGGCACCATGCCAGGATTTTTGCCTGAGAGAATGGCTCACTAGAACATATCCATGTTTCCAGATACAAAACTTTTCCCACTAATGAGTACAACTGCATAAAGTATAACACACAGGCAGGCGCTGCCTACACGTTTATTTCAGCCTTTTGCCATTGTGAAGATCTCAGTTGTCTTAATTGCTCAAAGCAAAGATTGAATTTGAAAACTGCAAAATCTTAAAAATCTATTTTTTTCTTCATAGAGCCGAGCATGAAAAACCCGCTTCTAAGAAAACTATTTTTTTGGCATTTGTGAATATGAAACACCTTTAAAACGGTAGAATCTGTAAAGAACTCTCATACCATGGTGGATAAAGCAGAAGGCTGTGAGCAAAAATTGAGAAAGTTAACTTGTGTCATCGGTTTGTTTTTGTTATCTAACATTCGCCAATTAACCGACACTGACGGGCTTTTGGTTAAGTTCTTTTCTTTTCTTCCTAAAACGGATCATTTCCCTTGATTGCAGTGGCTAAAACTAACTGCTCTTGTAGGGGGTTACAAAAGTCTGCTCGATCAATACAATTATCTTTAAGTATGTTTGTGTTTACCGAATACAGCCTACAGTCAACTTCTCCCCGCACTGAAGTGTGGGAAATGGATTGCTTGCTGAAATGTGTGTGATCTAGACTCACAGTGTTTATCACTCTTTAAAGGAAGCTTTAATTATCACTCTGTCAGGCTAATCTGAAGCATAAGAACATGCAATGAAGCTTCTCTCTTCTATTCTCTGCCACAGAGGACCTACATCACCAGGGAAATCGTGGCAACAGACGGAGGGAACAGAAGCAGTTCGGTGGAGCTGTCCGTCACCATCACCAACGTGAAGAACCAGCCTCCACAGTGGGAAAAAGACAGCTACAGCGTGGTCATACCAGAAAACACCGTCCGAGATACACCCATCGTGGTACATTAAGGGGGGGGTTTGACAGTTGGCACACAAAAGACGTAGATGCACGAACACACATGGTTTTGTGGGTGTTTCTACAATCTTAACTCTTAAGAATAGACGAGGCATGTCGATTTATACAGCATCTTACGAACAAGGGTGTGGTGGCTGCCTAAAGGGTAGAGTAGCAAACTTGTTGCTCGTACAGTCCTCCGATCAGCAGGTTGAATCCGGACAAGGAAAATAAAAAAAAGCAATGCTTGCTCCTCCTTTATTACGACCACTGAGGTGCCCACAACTGCAAAAGCCAGTTTGGCTCTCAGTGAAACTTCCCAAAATCAATAAAGATTAAAAAGAAAAAGAAAGTGCTTCACATGAGGCGAGGAAATGCACTAGAGCCAAATTTTTAGAAACAATAAAAATAAAATGAATTAAAATGGAATAAAATTAGCTGAAAAAAAGGACTAAATTAAATACATATAGACAAAATAACAGTAATAAATCAGAAATACAGTTGTAGTGCAATTACAGCGGTAATCACCCACATGCACACCTAAACAAGGTGCTACTAAAACACACACACACTCTTCCAGTAAAATGCTTTCAAGCACTCAGAATCCAAACAAAATGACACATGTGCACACAAGTGTGAGTAAAAAGACACACACACAATTGTCTGCATTTTTCTGCTTCCCGAAAACATTTTCATTCAAGGTGAAATTTTGCTTATTCATTTTTCACTATTACTCTAAAAAAATGTGGATACAGTGGTGGCCAAAATTATCAGGACACTTGGCATGTTTAAGAGGTTTCAGTTGTTTTTGTTGAATTGACCATCAAAAAACCCGTAAAACAAATGAAATCTACAAAGTCATCAGTGCTCTGTAAACTACAGAACAGAGCCATTTTCTTTTCTTTACAACAAACAAGCTATCAAAAAGAGCCAAATTACATGTGTCATCATTGTCAGGTGTGATCGTGGTTAAATTGATGGCGATGCAACAGTGTTAGGACACAGCTGTGGGATTCTTTTAAATGTACAAGGCCTGTTCTGCTCATTAAGTGATCATCAGGATTTTGATACCTATTGGTATCAATTCAAAGCCTCTAGAAGTCGTCTTGAAGCACATGTTGCTCTTTGAACACGAGCCATGGGTTTGAATAAAAGCCTGTTTTGATGCTGGCTGGAGTTACCGCCACATAAAGGGTTAGAGATGCAATCCAAGAACTGTAGAGTACACATTAGACCGCCATGATGCCACCAATTCACATAAAGAACCGAAAGGGGAGAGGTAGAAAAAAAAAGATACTTTGAGACAGACAAGTGAAGCATCTCAAAATTCTCAGTCTTAGGAACCGAAGAACGACCTCACAAGAACTGTGTGACGAAATCAACGCCACAATGACTAATTGTGCAACAGCGTCTTCAAGAACTGTGTGTCGGAAACTGGGTGAAGAAGTAACCTGTTAGCAGCAAAGAAACCATTACTGAATGAGAAACATAGCGTGAAACGCCTGATATTTGCAAAAAGAACACAAGAATGGACAAAGAAAGATTGGTATGAAGTGTTGTGGACTGATGAGTCCATGTTTGAACAGTTTGGCAACAAGCGAAGAGTCTATGTTGAACGAAGGGAGGGAGAGAGATATATATGTCTCTTGCCAAGTAGCAACAAATAAACCAAAAATAAACAGCTCTTTTAAAATTAATTTAATACTTAAAATTGAACCAAACATTTCTGCCTGTGTTCATTCAAAATGAAAATAACAATATTTGATATCCTGGTGTCCAGCTAAAACAGATACAGTGCTGCAAAATCACCAGCTCATTTTTGTTTTTGGCGAGAGATGCTCGTCCCTGTCCCTCTCTAACATCCCCTATCAAATATCAGCAACAAATGGCTTTTCCTAGGAGTTGAGTAACAACAATCTGTTTTGTCTACCCAAAGTTTCTTATTACGTGTATATAAGTGTGTCAGGCTGTTAAGTTATCATTAATCAATGGTAAGCGATGAAAGAGTGTTACTATATAACAACCTGTGAAATGGTGGAGGACCACAGGTTTAGGAACAGCAGCCACATATGCCACATTATTAATTCCATTAATGAGGCTTCATTATTTGTGTAATTATGATGCAGCCTATCAATTGTATTTCAGGCCACGGACTATCTACAGTCTTTTCCAAGGATCTATTGAAAGCAATTAAGTCCATTAAAGTCGCTGATGAATATTTAAAACCAAAAGAGAGAGATGGGTACTTTACATGCGTGTGTGTGTGTGTGTGAACATGTAAATGTGGGGGAGAAAAGGGAGAGCGCGCTCCCTATAGTAGGCTCCAGTGTATTAATCGAGACAGCGGTTCAGTGTTGATTTGACTGTTATGCAAAGACACAATTACTCTCAGTAGGTTGTAATAGCTCTACCATAGAAAGTTTGAGTTTTTATGGCCTAAATCAGCACGTACAGTAGTCAGGCATGTTTGCCGGTTCTGTGTGCCTGACAGGGTGTCTCATTATTGTAGCTGGTGCGCTTTTGCAGGTTGAAAGGATACAGCTAGGTCACCCATATGCAAGCCGCATTACATCCGAGATGGCATTCTTGATTTTAATTGGGGTGTGTGTGTGTGGCATCGGCTTTGAGTAGCCTCTCCCTTAATTAGTTTAGGAAGAATGAACAGTGTATTCCGCAGGACTTTAGTGGATTGTTGTGTAGCGTTTGAGATTCACTGCATTAATATTTTAGTGTTCATTATTACGGGCTGTAAAAGACTTTTCCATTTGGGCAGATCATTTTTTCACTATTTAGATTGCACGCTTGAGTTGAAGTGCAGCAGCAGCAGCTGTCCTTGTTTCCGCTCCCGTCCTCCTTAGGATCATTGCTGGCGTTTGGCACTTTTTCCAGCTCTCAAAATTGATAATTGGAAACATGCTGTCAGTTTTTTAAAATGTTGGATTGTTTGTCATCTTTTCCTTAAACTTCTAAAAGTGAGAAAACTATATATACAAGTATTGGTCCATGTTCATATGACAGAGTGTATGGCTGTATGTTAGTGGGAGCACAGGAAAAACTCATCTGCTCTTTAATTTCTTTATTCAGTAATTGTGTAAGACAACTAATAGGACAACTCTGTGGCAGTTAGCTGTCTTTAGTAGTGTTATTGTAAATCAGCTGCAACAACTCTTGTTGTTTACAGGCTAAAATAAGTGAATTGTATTTCTATTTTTTCCTTCAATTCTTTTTCTTTGTTCCAAACAGACCATTAAAGCCACCTCCCCACTCGGGGATCCCAGAGTAACGTACAACTTGGAGGACGGCATGGTCCCGGAGACCAACATGCCTGTTCGCTTTTACTTGACCCCCAATCGAGAGGATGGTTCAGCCTCCATCCTGGTGGCAGAGCCCCTGGACTACGAGACCACCAGGAACTTCATGCTGCGGGTACGAGCTCAGAATGTGGCTGCGGTACCGTTGGCGGCCTTCACCATGGTCTACATTAATGTCACAGGTGAGCCTTTTTTTAAATAGTTTTTGGTTTTACTTGAATTTGTTTTAACAATCCTCAAATGTAACTGTTGAAGTATGTTGTCATTTCCTCTCTAACACTTGTGTTCCTGTGTAAAGCATTCAATTTACGTCATGTTTACACACGTGCTAATAATTAAACTCTTAATTAACCATTTCATCCAGAGATGTTAAATTAAACAATCTTACAGAAGTAAAAGCATGCACTCAAAAAGGTGTAGATGAAGAAAGACAAAGATGCAGACGATGTATTGTGGGTAACGACCGATATCCTCGAGGAAACACAAAAGTTTTGTCATTACACACGTACAAGTACAGGGTAACGAAATGCAGTTAGCATCTAACCAGAAGTGCAAACAAGCAGTAGACTATGAAGTGAGTACATGCAGAGTATTAATGTGTATATATGTGATGTATGAATTTTTACAGTATATACAGTGTTGTTATGTACAATGAGTATACCAAGTGCAACAGATGTATTGTACAGAATTTGCAAGTGTGTTGTACAGATTTTTACAGTATTTACAAATGGTACAGACAGTAGTGCAAAATACAGACAGTAGTGCAAATATAGGAGGGCGGCGGTTAGCGTGGGGTGGACTGGTCAATAGAGACACAGCTCTGGGGAAGAAGCTGTTCCTCAGTCTGCTGGTCTTGGACCGGAGTTGGACAGTTTATGGGCAGGGTGGGAGGGGTCTTTCCTGGATGCTTTGAGCTCTACGCAGACCGCGCTTCCTCTGGATGTCCTCAATGGTTGGGAGACGAGTTCCCGTGATGCGTTGGTGCAGTTTTCACTACTCGCTGCAGTGCCTTGCGCTCTGCGACTGTGCAGTTCCCATACCACACTGTAACACAGTTTATCAACCTTACCAGTTGAGTTTGCTGAACAGCACAAACACACAGTAAACATGTGTGTGTGTGTGTGTGTGTGTACACACGCTTTCTGCCGGTAGAGAATACAGTCTTGCACTGAATGACAACTCACAAAAACAGTCCACATGCACAGGGACAGGTGTACTCTGTATGCTGTACAGAATGTACAGATACAAACATGACAAACACACGTTTACTAGACTAAGGTCACAGTTTCAAAGCCCTGTTTTCAGGGACACCTTTCTGAATGATATTCCATAGTTGCTTTGTGTCACTGCAGCACATTGACCAGCAGTGTGTTTGTTTAAGCTTGTAGGAACTGACGACATCATTTTTTTTTTTATGGCTGAGCTATAAGCTAATGGAAGTATACAAAAGATTTTGCTTCATTAATTCACAAGATGGGCTTAATGGAATTTAAGTGAAGAGCATCACCAGACACGTATTCAAAGACTCAATGGTCCAGTTAAGGTCTAGCAGCTCATATATTACAAAAGTGCATTCCCAGAACATGCTACTGACACACGCTATCTGTTCTCAGCGTCATCACCTAATGTGTTTGGAATCACGACTATACATTTGGATGTATACATGAGCTCATTTTGTTTATTCTGATCCTCACTATTCAACAGCTCTTTCTAAACCGCTTGTACAACACAACGGTTCTCACAACATCCGAGACCCTGGAGAGAGACAGAATCGAGAACATTTGGGAAGAACAGACGGTTTGGTCGTATCGCAGCTTTCTCTAAGTCCTGTTGCGAAGTGATTTTCTATTTGGAGTCATTAAAACGTTGGATTCCAAAGCTAGACGAATCCAAAATCGTTTCACCAGCTGGTGCGACTGTGACGAGTCCAAGAGTGCAACTTGTATGCTTTAACCCCGCTGTCCCACCTCTGAAGAAGATGACCCAGAGTCTAACTCGTTATCTCTTATCTTTGTCCAGGAATATCAGTATCTCTATCATGTTTCATGGGGCTTCTGATTATTCTGGTGCCACTCACTCTCGGTTAATGCTTAGACCCTGGTAACTAGGCTTAAATCGCCATCATCACTGTTAAATCTGCTTGTGATCAGTAGCCCCTGACCTTGCTCCTGGAAATAACTTCCTACCCCCACATCCCCCTTATACTCCCTGACATTTAATCCCCTTGCAATATGCGCGCACACACACACACACGCACACACCCTATTCCATCAAATTGGTCTTAATCCAGTGAGAAATAATTAATTCGCACAGACCCTCTCCCTCTTGCCTCCCCTGTCCCTCTCCTAACTTCCCCTTCTGCTCCTTTCGCTCCCCCCTGATCTCCCTTATCTGTCTTAATAAGACAGCTCTGTGACTCCTCCAGAGACTGTGGCTGAGGGAGAGAGGGCGAGGGCTGTAATGGATTTAAGGCCCCATTTTTAATTCATAGATTAAGACATTTGCTCAGAAGAAAGAGTAGGAAAAAATGGCACATGGAGCAGCATTAGATTTAATGTGTTGCACTATTCAAGTCGTTTCTGTAATGGTTCTGGCCTTAAATCAACTATGTTAAAATTTGGTTTCTGCTATTTAGTCAAGCTTGAGAGTTCTTGGTGCTACCTGTTTTATCTCTCGGTATATTTTCTCTCCTCACATTATGGTTCAAGGAAACCAGTTTTACACAGTTTGTGTCCACTATTGATTGGCCTAATGCAAGTTTTGACCTTCCTCTTGACACCATCAGGGCTTGGCAAAACAACCACCACAGCAAAAACCATAGAACTCTTATTTCTCAGAGCTATAGGACATGTATAAATGCCACACGCTGCATGTTTAAGTGCTAAAAAGGATCCTTTTCAATCACATTAAACATTGAATAATGTTGAAGACTACAGTAAAACTAGGAATGAATGCTTGCACATGTTTGATGCTAGATGGGGCTTCATTGTGTTCTTACATGTGTTTCATTTATAGTAGGGGTTTAGTGTACGCGTGGCTAGGTTTGTTTTTGCAAAAGTTTCAAGTGGTAGTAGTCGCCTAGAAAGTACGTTTTATTTACACTACAGTTGTCCCTCGCTATACCGCGGTTCACTTTTCGCGGACTCGCTGTTTCACAGATTTTTTTTGTGTAATTTTGCATGCTTTTTTTTTACAGCGTACTGTACAGTATCAATGTGCACATGTGTTCTGCGTCCTGATTGGCTAAAGGAGTACTGTACAAAATGCGTGTAAAAAGGTGTATAAAAGTGTGTGGTTAGGGGTTTTACGGCCTTAAAACATGTATAATTATTGTAAAACTCACTTCGCGGATTTCGTTTGTTGCGGGTTATTTTTAGAACCTATCACCCGCGATAAACAAGGGACCACAGTATATAGTAGTACCTTTCTACGTTACTAATATCCACACATGAATGATAAAAATTTAACAGGAGACAATATAAAATCAAAATAAATAAATACATCAACTAAAAAAATCTAATCTTACAAGATTACAAGTACCAGAAGCCTTGTTTGTGACTCAGCTGACCTAATGCTACGATGGAGGCTGTTCCACTGAATCAGAGCACGAAACAATCTCCCTTGTTTCGAGCCACACTGTGGAACTTATAAAAGCTTCCTGTCATCACGTCTGAAGAGTAGGGTTACAGAATATGGGGTTAAAAAGATCAGAAATGTATGAGAAATCCAAACCACGAAGGGCTTTAAATGTTATTAACAGGACCATGAATTGAATTGTAAAGTGCAATGGAAGTCAAAAGCAGTGCAGCCAGAACTGGAGAAATATGCTCTCTGCATTTGGTGTTGCCCAGAAACCATCCCGGTACATTCTGGTCCTAATGCCAAAGTGCTTTTGGAGAACCATTTAGACGTGAAAATAGAGATAAATGATCGAGAATTTGGCCTTTTTTTTCCCAGGCAATGTTCATCTAATTTTAGGATCTCTTAGTTTCAGAAAGCAGGGAACGGTCAGGGACCAAACCTGCACATGCAGGACCATTTACAACGATCAGCACCCTGAAAAACCTCTTTCTTTGTTTTAAGTATTGGTGCTGGTAGAACAAATAGATTAGATAAGGACAGATGGATGTGAGGCACAATGCTAAGTAATTGATTTATACAAATAGTCGATACTGCGTTGAAAAAATTGGGGCAGGTAAACAAGAATTGTCAAACTGAATTTAGAGCTTCAGCTCCGGCTTTGGATGGATTTTTTTTTATCAAAGTATATCTGACTTTCAAAGGTTCAAGTTTATCTAGCCTGACATTGAATTCCAAAAAACAACTTTCAATTATGTTTTTTAGCAGCAACAGTATTTGCACAGTATGTCTGCTGCCATATAAACTTCTCTCCTTAACTGAACAGGAATAACCCTTAAATTACTGTATATGCATGAGCTGGCAAATGTGGCTTAAATTTGTTTCCAGACTAAGAAGAGTGCAGTGGACATAATAATAATCATTTGTGTATCTAAGATTGTGCTGAAGCGATTCTATATATCAATATATCTACTTTATGGGAAAAAGGATACTTTTAAAAAAACAAAAATAGAGAAGTTTCTTTCTTTTTCTATCAAATCCACTGGACACACATCACTTAATTTTTCTGTGTCTCATTCTTTCTTCCTAAACTCTTCCTTCTCCAGATGTAAATGACAACGTCCCATTTTTCACTTCCTCCATCTACGAGGCTTCAGTCACTGAAGGGGCAGAATCAGGGGCTCTGGTTTTCCAGGTTTCAGCCAATGATCTCGACTTGGGTCTTAATGGCAAGGTGAAAACAAACTCACGTATGCACACTCAAATATGGTAGAAGTGCTAATGTTGCTCTTCCAGCATGGTCATTGGAAAATTAACAACTTGTTTTTTTTCCTGTATCTGCCCCGACGTGCCACCATCCAGATCTCCTACTCCTTACTGGAGGATCGTAGTGGGGACCACCAGTATTTCCGTATTGACCCAGAACTGGGATTCATCTACACACAGACTGTGTTTGACCGCGAGACCAAAAGCTCCTATCTATTGGAAGTTCAGTCTGTGGATGGCTGGGAATCTGCACGGCCCGGCAAACATGGACAGCCGAACTCTGGTAAGTAATAATCACACTGCACAGAACAGCCTGTGACTGAACTGATGATTACTGTAAGTTCTGATTGCGTTTGCTTTTGCAGTTTGTCTAGTATTACGTCTCGTGTCGTGAGTGTTAAGAAAAGCAATCGTAAAAGCTGTTATGAAGTAGCTAGGCTTGAACTGTTAGTGTTATAGCAGTCAGTGGTGAAGAGAAACTGCAGTACCTAAAGGTGAAACTTTGAAACTTGAGACTTTTTTACTCAGAGAACATTTTCTATATTAAATTACAACCAACAGGATTTTGCCTGTATTCCAAAACGATGTAACTATCTTACAAAATGGTGACACCTGAACATCACATGCATATGTGATTATTGGACATCGTATCTACCTAATGCTAACAGCAGTCTCCACTCTTCTATGAAGGGTTTTCACCTTCTTTTGGAACCTGTCTTCAAGGATATGTTTCATTTTGGACCAAGAGAAGCACACTGATGTCCAAAATATCATTGTATGCTGCAGCACACTTCCCATAATCAGAACCCAGGAGCTTAAACCAGACTATTATTTGTCCAACACAAAGCAGTTGGCACTGTACATTCAGATATAGTGTTCTCCTGACATAATTATGCTAAACCCAGTTTGCCCAATCTTACCCTACACCTGTCTAACCAAGGCTTGGCTTCGAGCATGGTGAGCTTAGGCGTGTGTGTCACTGCTCAGCCACGGAAATCCATGTCATGAAGCTGCCTAGAAACCATTATTGTGCCAATGTTGGTCCTGGAGGCAGTTTGGAACGGGTTTGTGCTGTTTGTACTGGGTCAGTCCAGTTCTCTTGGTTGCAAGGCCTACTGCTTCACTCCTGTGCTGGGAGAAAAACTGGTCAGGGTCAAATGGGTGCATTGGAAACATAATATGCTTTGACAGTGCAACAGTTAAAGTAAATTAGCTCTCTACTACAACCCATTCTACTGCAAATGTTTGTAAATTCAGATTGCATGGCTGCATATTTAATTTAATGCATGTATAAGCATCAGCTGAGGCAGCTGAACCCTAATTGGAAGGGCTGTCTGCACACTTGTATGAAGTAATACTTCAGGTAACACATGCTATTTAGCTGCAGCAATTGCATTGAATGCAGTTTCTACTAGGGCTGCCACAAATGATTATTTTGATAGTCGACTAATCACTGATTATTTTTTTGATTAGTCGACTAATCGAAAAAATAATCATTGATTAGTCAACTAATCGGATCATGCGTAAATTCACTGTCCTGGAGAGTGGCAAGTGGGCGGACCTGTAAAGCTCGCAGACGGAGCCGTGAGCAACCTTCGCAGAAGGCAGATGCAGCAGTGGAAGCTGCAGCCACAGTTTCAAGAGAAAAGCAAATTATTATTATTTTTTTTAAACGATGCGGTGACTACTAAATTAGTTGTCGACGATTTTGTTCGTTGACATAATTGTGATTAATCGACTAATCGTAGCAGCCCTAGTTTCTACCAATGCAATAGAAAAAAAAAGTCTAAACACGTTAACAGATTGTTTTCATGTGTACTCACTAAAAAGTTTGGTATTACCAATGCAAATAAGTTTTTTAAATTTATTTGTTCAGTAGTAGCAGTTCATTTCAAACCATGTCATAGATTGGATCAGTAACTTTATGTAAAAATGTAAAACATTCATGAACCAGATTCTGTTGATATTCTAGTTGTAATCCAATTTATCTAGTGATGGTGATCACTTTTCTACTCACTGAAAACTAGGACAAAGCACAGAAGGGGAGCGAGTTGCAGACAGCTGCTCTGTAAACTTCATTTAAGGCTCTAAATCTTCACCGAAGGCGGCATTAATCTCCGTTTTCCTCTTTGTCTCTTTCCCACATCTGCTCATCTCTCCGTACTTGGAAGACTAAAGGCCATCTTCCTCTGATGGTCTGTTTCTCTGGCTCCGTCTCTTCCCTTCATCTACACATTTCTCTCTCATTTGCTGCCAGATGAAACACATGCATGTTCCAGTGGTAGAATAGAGAGTCAACAAGAAATGAACAGATGTTGAGACAGATGGGTAAATGGAGAGAGGTGTTGAAGAAACACCAAAAACAGACCAGGATATATGTTTAATAAATATGATCATGGATTATTCATGGTTACTCTCTCTAGGTTTGTCTCACTATGGCATTTGTGGCAACGTAAACAGAAGTTAAATATTAAGCAGAGCAGAGACCGAGAGACCACAGTAAAGCCATGGGAGTTATTTTATTTATTTTCATCATGAATATATAAATGAGGTGGCATGGAGAAAGACTGGTGATGGGCAAATTAACAGATAGTTAACGAGGATGCGCATTCTCACAAGCGTGTGAAATTGCAATTGTTTTCGATCTCTGACGTAATGAGAGAAATCTTTTCGATGTAGTGTAGAGTGAATTTACTCCAAAATCTGTTACACGTGTAATGAAACATACTATCTCACCACATGCTGAGGAGCTGCTGACCTCAAAGGCTCTTAAATCAGCCTGGTTTCTGCTCTAAAATACACAAATCACGTATAAGCTTGGCAACATACTGTACCAGGGTGGCAGGTAGCTGTTCTCATTAAAAAAAGAGAATGCAGAAAACCAAACCATCCCTTGAGTCAATGACGAAATTGAGAACACATTTTTTTTCATCCAAAGATTCTGAAGAATCCATTTTTAAAATGAATAGGTTGATATAAATCTGATTTATCCCCTGACGGTCATTAGATCAATGGCTGTCTTTTCCCCTCTTGCTCAGTTTCCTTTGTTACAGATGATCAAATTCTGCTCTCAAAGCTCCGAGCTCCTAAGTAAGAAATACTTTGGGCTATTAAATAGCTGAAAATCTTTTACCGGGTACCTGTGACATTGCTTGAACTGGGTTGCTCGTCCCCAGTATTAAGACCCTCCTTAAACATTATGGCCTTGCCTCCAGAAACAACTAAGGTCCTTCTTTCAATAGACATTTTGATTTGTTGAAGCCTCCATTTGTGCTTCAGCTATATATTTCAGTATATAGTTCCAACTGCAAGGGGACTTTGTTGTCTGCTCGTTAATTTAAATTAGTAAATCTGTATATTTTGTATACGGAGATAGACGGGATGTACAATGGCAACACCAGGACGTATTATCTAAGACAGTAGCATGATGGTCACATGGTTTCACTGGATAATAATATATATATTCACCATGTTGCATTAGGCTTAGGAGAGACTATTTATGGATGGATAGGATTTTCAAGTAATGAATTCTCTCATGCAGGAATTACTAAGAGTCTGCATCAAGATAATTTTAGCACCCGTAGTTGTATAACGCTGCACAAAGCCGCATCTTTACTGTATTACTAGAAAAAGTATTGATTGAATGCTCCCCTGCATTCGATATCTCTTTGGTTACGTGAAGATATTTATGTCACTCTGATAAAACTATAAGTGGCAAATCTGACATGAATTATATCTTCACCTCAAACTGCGATAAGCTTGATTTTCCATCAGGTGTCTAATGCGATACCTTGTTTAAAATATTTACCCAGTTTGTAGGTAGAGGATTAATAATCTTTTTTTTGTATGTTGGTGAACTATCTAATATCATATTCCTCTTTTTTCACACAAAGGTGAAAATTCAATACCTTCTATAACATACACTTTGTGAGCCTTCCTGGTATAGTTTAGATAGCAGATAAACAGTCGGTCCATATGTCTCTCCCGTTTAATAACTGGAGATTTGTTAGACTTAGCAGTGCGTTTCCTGTGCGTTATGTTGTTGTGTTTCTCTTTCTTTCACATGTTCTGTTCAAAAGCTGAAAGGGTCTTTCTCTATGCCTCTTCTAACAACCCTCTAATTACAGGGTAATCATGTATGACAGTGTTAGTAATTCATTTATATATTGACATTAATTTATTACTTGATAAAATAATGACAAGAAAAGAAGATTTGAAGTACAAGCTATATTTAACACATCTGCATATACAGACACTTGCTGAGCGCCAAGATGTTGCGGACGAGAGACGGCAGAATGTTAAGTGATAAAAAAATAACCTTGATGAACACTGTTTTCCTAATGCAGTAAACAAGCTAGAGCGTGTGAGATGGGCATGTGATTTATTTATTTATTTGTTTATTTATTTATTTTTCTTTTCCACATACATGTTTCTGGAAGTGTGAAAACGTGGAGTGGCAGCATTAGCAGAGAAGGAAGAAGATGAGGGCTGCTACATCTGCTTTTAGGCTTTGATTTCTTCCTCCATCGACCCCTACGTGTCTCTCTCTCTCTGTCTCTCTCGATGGATTTCGGACATGTGTAAAACCCTTGCATCCATGACTTGTTTTGTTACAGCTCCAAAGATTGCATTAGTTTGCTATCTGTGCCCTGAACTGTATATCATCTCTCCCACCCTGGCTTAAATAATTTATCTAATCCTGCATCGTGTGTTGTAAATTATGCTTGTGTTGATACTGATATCAAAGGAAGCAACACTATGTTGGGTTGCTCATCTACTCAGCCTTACACTTATGCCTCCAGGGTGCTTTGTACTCCGCTTCAGCCTGCGGTTGAATGCTGAAGAAAAAAAGAAACAGCTGGACTTAATGGTAAAACAGACAGAAATTGTGGAGACAGATGTAACAGAAATGTGGTAGATAACATTCGACGGAAGAAAATTTTCTTTCCGCCTGTGTGCATGAATAAGTTTCCTGTGTGTGCTGGTTAAAAGTAACTAAATAGTTGCTATCCAAAGAGAGAGAGAGACAGATGTTCATGTTCACGTTGACAGAATAAAAACACCCGCACATTTATAATCTCCTTTTTCTTTTCCTCTTTTTCTCTGTGTACTCTTTCTCACCTTTTTGTCTCCAGACACGGCGTATGTTCGCGTCTTTATCAGCGACGTGAACGATAACAAGCCGGCATTTGCACAGGCGTCCTATGAAGTTGACGTGGACGAGGACGCTGACGTAGGCTTTGCCATTCTCACGGTCGGTGCCAATGATGGAGATGAAGGTGGGTGACATGGATAAAGAAACACGTATGTGAATTTGTGCCTGTATGTTTCTTGGAATGGGGTGATGTACAGTAGATATAGAACTGAAGGTGTAGGAACGTCGGGAAGGCTGGTACTGTAAATCTATAATTTAGCACATTGCTGAACAGTTTTGCCTGTCTCTCTCACGCAAGAAAAATGTTCACCTTTCACTTTGTTGCGATTGTCTGACCCCCTTTTACTTTGACGGACCAAAAAAAAGTGTTGAAGTCATAAAAAACACAGCAGGATGTGAGTTTGAATCAGACCCATTTAATATAACCTTTTGATAGATGGCAAGGAAAAGAACTCTCGGGTGATGAAATGCAACAATTCTTACTATTAAAGGTTTTGCAAAGGTTTTCGAGCAGCAGCTGACTACGCTTCTGACATGGCTGGTATTTTTTTACTCCTCCATAGAAAACGGGCTATATTTTAAAATGATCAAGTGGTTTTTAGTCCCAAGATTGTGAGAGCGGTGCTTTAAGTTTTTTTAAGTGAAGTTGATGAATAGTGGCGAGTGGAGTCTACTCAAGTTAAAGTACAATAACTCCGATAACAAATAACTCAAAGTACCCGGTTGATAAATTACCTAAAGTACTTAAAGTTACTTTCTATTTTAATATTTTTAAGAGTGTGATTATTCCTTCAATGAACAGAAGGAAAACATTACAATGGGTGTGTTGCCATTTGTTATCAGTCACTACCCACCCATGTTGATGAATGATGATTGTTAAATTCAGTCAAAGGTCACTGTGTGGCACATTGCTGAATCTCATAGAGAGCTACAATATCATAAACTATAATATAACTAGAAACCTTGCTTAGGTGTATAAGCTTTTCCTGTGGTTTATGACCGTTGATTCAGTTTTCCTGAATAGATCTAGCTGTAACACAACAAGGACTGAAAATGGGGACATTCACTAGAATTTAGTAAGTACAGTACTTTAAGCTAGAATTGTTGAAGACCCTATTAGTTACACAGGCCTAACTTGTTGACAATTCCAGTGCACTAACCTTTAATAAAAAAAAATAACTAAGAGGCCTCATTAGAATCTGAGAGCTAACCGAGATAACAAAATACAAAGATTTAGGTCTGTGGTGGATCATGCCAAGGGACTCGGCTAACCATGACCAGAGGCAAAAGTCAGCTCACAACAGAAAAGGCAAAACCATTTTTACTTTGAGTAACGAAAAGAGTCTCTCATATCTTAAAGCTCTGTGGCTAACGCTATCAAAATGCATCTAGAAACTGAGTCGGACTCGGATGAGAAAAGGTCTGGGGAATGGTGATTGCAACAGACATCATGATGCAGCTGAATAAGAGTGAACTAAAAATGTTTCTACTTCAACAGAGCACAGACAACTGAAAACTAGGTCCTCGGCAGTAGTACTGTAGTTGTTTGGCTTTGTTTGAGGAAAGCAGGTGCCAGCCTATCTCGACGTTGTGGTGACCAGGGTCGAATCATCTGAATATTGCCTAGACATAATAGATAGCTTGCCGTTGACGTGCCATTAACATAAACAGACGACGGTGGCTCCAGAATGTGCCGACAGTAACACAAACATGGGTAATGGCTAATGGCTAATTCTGGGCGTGTGGTATTTGTGGTGTTATCTGTAGAGGTTTCAAGTCTGACAGGAGTTCAGCAGAATGTGAGACCGACTCCGGCACTTCTGATGAACTTTGAGAGTGTCTGTAATTCTCCTTGGTCAATAAAAAAGTGATTTCAGCAGCTTATCCACAACATCTACTGCTTACAAACGGGAAGCCTGAGTTGTGATCTGTTGTGTTGTGATCTGACCTGTGATCTGTGATGAATAGTTTTTTAGTCATTGTTTCAGCAAGACATTCTCATGCTCTCTCCTTTTTTCTGATTTAAAAATAAATAAATAGCAGAGACCTGTGTGATGTTGGATGAATTTCTTTTTTTTTTCATCCAGGTGCTTCAGTCAGTGTGCTTCCTTAACTTTATTAACCCCACCTTTAGTTCAGTATCAATTACAGATTCTTACCTTACACTTTTAGACACCATCTTTTTTTAAATGGATCAAATAACTTCTGGGGCCCTATTATGTGCCTGTCGTGGTTCACCTGTGAAAATCGTACTCCTCCTGATTGTAAAAGCAATCCGTCTGTGTAAAACAAGAGAGAGATTGAAAGTCAGTGTTGGATTGAAAAGGGTACCCAGCCAATTGAGTTTTACACAGGAAGTGCCTGGGAATGGTGTTCATTCAGTGTATTTACTGCTGCTAGAGTTTATGCTTAGCAAAAAAAAGTCCGAATGCTGTGTATATAACAATTTAGATTAACGTAACTAAGTGGTGACACTCAGACACTGATATCAGCTTATGAAAGTTTCTGGCTTTGGTGTCTCTACCACACACCGCACACACATTGCACACACATAGTCAAGACAAGTGATAAGGCCATTGTGAAGTGGATCGGTTTGTCTTGGAAATAGAGAAGCAAGAATCTGCTAATAGTAATATATAGAGAGGGACATTGTGGATGTGGGAGTAAAGAGGACAAGGGGGAGAGAGAGAGAGATATAACTCTCTTATTATCTGGCATTTATCATAGCAGACTGCAGAGGCCTGCTGTGAACCGGGGAGATAAATAACCCTCGTCGGGTACACGCATGCACATAAGATCACTTATTCGCTTGCTTACTTGTGTGAGTTCAAAGAAACCTGCTGGAGTCCAAAATAAGGTTATTACCACCAACTGAGAGGGACGCAGGAAGCAGTAACGTGTGTGTGTGTGTGTGTGTGTGTGTGTGTGTGTGTGTGTGTGTGTGTGTGTGTGTGTGTGTGTGTGTGTGTGTGTGTGTGTGTGTGTGTGTGTGTGTGTGTGCGCGCGCGCGCAAGTGTCATTTTTCTGAGGGGTGTATAGAGGCTTAAGTTAGTGGAGGAGGAATAGATTGGAGAAGAGATTTTACACTCTTGCCAGTAATGAGGACAATGTGTTGTTGCATGTCGAAGAGCTACCATAGCTAATATATCATACACAAAGGCCCTGAGTCCGAGACCACATTGAAAATCCCCCTATTTTCACGGAAACCTGTACATAATCAAAAAGTTTGAGGATTGAAAACGGAAAGTGTCAGAAGTCAAATTGTTATTCTCGGCAAAGAGGGGCTTGCTCTGCATCAAATCATGGCTAGACTCAAGCTTTTTAAAAGGGTTAGTGCATGGTGGAAGCAAGACCAAACACTGAGACACAAGCGTTTTTCAGTGCATGGAAAAAAAGTTAGGGTGCATGTAAGGAGAGCAGTGTGCCAAAGTCATAGTGAAACTTGCTGGTGGGAATATTTAAGTCTAAACGTGTTGCTTACTTCCAAAAAAATAAATAAAAGTATTACATTCAACGCAAATGCATATATCTTGGCTAGTGGTCTCATGCTTTTGGACCCCACTGAATATTAATATGAATTAACTGCTCATCACCAGTCCATGAAATATCATTATACCACAAGATAGAAGCAGAATTTGACATTTTTCAAATGTCAAACTTGAAGCTCCGGTCTGTTGTCTTTTTTTTATTGACTTTACTGAATGCAAAGATCAGCAAGACCTGCTTTAGAATTAAAATATGCAGTCATTTTAAGATTTGTTAGTTTTTTTGGCCTTTTATGATAGGACAGCTGAAGATAGACAAGAAGCAGAGAGAAGGGGAGTGACCGAGGCAAATGGCCGCCCGATGCAGGATTCGAACGGGGGCCGGCTGCAGCGAGGACTACAGCCTCCACACACGGGGCGGTCGGTAGCGCAGTGGGTTAAGCGGCCGCCCCGTGTGTAGAGGCTGTAGTCCTCGCTAAAATGACGAGCATGCCGTCATTTTAATAGAGTCATTACCGCACCTTTAGAAGAACCAGCATCAGAAGTAGCAACCTGAGACGTTATCACTTGTCTTGGCTATAAATGCACATGAATGTGTACATTCTTTCCATATTTCCTGATTTATTTTGATTCAATTTTTAAAAAATGGGGTGAAAGCAGCTATTGGGTAATGTTTTGCTGTAATAGTAATGTCTAGGAGTCTGAGAAAAATGAGAGTGCATTTTCAAAATAAAGTCAGAAGGGTGAAAGTTGCAGTATTAGTGTCAGAGAAGAGTTTTAAAATTGAAATGTCAAGGATAAAATATCCTGTCTTTCTCAGGGAGTGCTCTATTATAATTGGTTTATCTGCATACTTATCTGTATGTAAGTGAAACTGCGACACATCATCTCCAAAAGTCGTAGGTCATAGTACACCATACTCTTATCTGGTATTAATGTATACTGTAGTTTTCTTTAAGTACATTACCGAGGGAGATGAAAAGCATTTTGAAATTGGTACAACTGGGAAAAGACATTCATATTATCTCCATTTGTTTGTTTACTTTAACAGTTGTGCTGTTTCTTTTGTTCCCTTGGGTCTCAGCAGTTTTTTTTTAAATACTTAAGAGATTGAGACAACTAGAAAAGCTGGAGAAAGAGGGTGAGAAAGAAGAAAGGATGCAATTGCTTATATCCCCTAACGTCTCATTTAAAATGCCAACAGACAGGCGGTACAAAACGATCTGGATCTTCCTTTACTTTCATCTTGCTAATAAGCTGTGAATCCCATCTTGTCTTCAGAGGTTTCTCATTTCCCTTTCATATTAACATGAGGGGTGGTAGATGCACTGGTGATTGAGATGCAGACCTTGGCTTTACCAGTAATTGCATTGAGAGGGAACATTTTGTTGATCAGCATCTAATAGACTTTATTAAAAATGCTTTGCAGAGCTTAAAAAAGAAAGGAGATTATTAAGTGAGGTCGGGAGAGAACTTTGGAGACAAGGAGAGGGGAATTTCACTGCAATATGATTTCAGATTGCTTGGAACAATGGAGTATTAATTATTTAATAGAAAATCATTGCATTCATGTTGTGTTTAATCTCTTTTATTTTCACAGACTTCTGATAAGCAACATAAAGGCACTTTAAGTCCTAGCAGACATAGGATCTGATTAGATTCTAAACATGGGTATAATAACACCATGTGTCATGCTTAACAGCCTCGTTAAAGTTGATTCTTGTATAAATGGCACTTAACTCGCCATAGCTCTGTTTCATTATAAACACCATCAAATTGGATTCTGTTGCATTGCTCTGCTGGTGAGTTTGCTATAGCTGTGGCACTTGTACCTGCAATGAAAGACATTAGATCTAAATGATTAGTGCAGGGTTTTTTTTTTTTGGCTGCATAAGCTTAGTGCTGTTTTCCAGGCAAATATGTTAGCTTGTGCAGACAGACAAAAAACAGCTGTATATTCAGTGTTTACATGCTTTAACACTCTATGAATATCATCTGATGTTTGCATCTGATGCATCTTTAATTAGACCACACCCATCCACAGTTACCACACTTGTAATGGGACTGCCGAAGAGTTATAGATAATTATATCCTTAGTTATCAAATGTTCTACATGAGCCAATTAACACTTCTGATAGAGGAACTTATACATAACATTGATTAAAATAAATAAATAAAACAAACAAACAAAAAATATAGTAACAGTTACATGCGTTGGTTCCTTCTAAAGATTTGTATCAGAGGACACGCTCCACTGAAAGTTCATTGTTGTCTATATTAGGTGGATAGTGATAACACATTTCTTTTTCATATTTCGTTTAAAGACTGTATATATATATATATATATATATATATATATATATATATATATATATATATATATATATATATATATATATATATATATATATATATATATATATACCTGAACTTTTAATGCAGGACTTTGTTTAGATTTTCTGGGTTAGAATCCATCTTACTTTCTACAAACAAAAAAGTCATTATCAGTTATTGAAGGCCAAAAAGGCAAATTTCTTTTTCCTTTTAAATATAAAGTAATATATAATAATTCAATAATTCAATTGAATTCCAATAATTCAATTTTCTTTGAAATGCTTCATTTTTGTTTTGTGTTTTGAACATGGTCCTGTCAATAACACCAAAAAACGAATTGTTATCTGTTTGAACGTCTTTGAATGTATTAGCTGTACACTATCTCATCTTAAACCGACGCTCAACTTCAACTGAAGAGATGTCGTGGTTTGAGAGCATGGATGCAAATCAGTGAGAAGATTAACAACTGTTGCATGGGAAGACATCGGTTTGTAAAAGCTTCAGTGAGGTTATCAGTAGGGTTAGGCGTTTATTACAATACACATTGTTAGGATAGGCAATCGTTTTGCTCTGCATGGCTTTTGAAATATTTGACTTTTACATCCTTAAATATTTCTTTTCATAAATATCCTAGATATCCAATGATAGATATCTTTTGTAAGGGTAGAGGCCGCCATTGTTGAAAGACTAATAACAATCAGATCGCACCAAGAACTCCATATCTGACAGCTAAAGCAGGCTGATGCTATCTATCTCAGTTAAGTAAGACGGATTGGTGGACTGGCAAAAACAGACAGCAACAGACTAGATGGGGACTTCCAATTCATGTGGGATCAGGTACAAATACGACCATGGCCGTAACAAGACTTACTTAATATACACTCCTTTATCAGTAACTGAGGTTCATTGTATGAACTGTCATTCTTCATTCGACCCCCATATATCCCCCTTTCTGCAGGTGGAAATGCTAAGCTGCGCTACCAGATCACATCAGGGAACACAGGAGGGGTGTTTGATGTGGAACCAGAGGTGGGCACTATCTTTATTGCCCAGCCTCTGGACTATGAACAGAACAAAAGGTAGGAGCACACTCCAGCTAACAGTATACAATATATTTTACCTTTTTCTTACAGAGCTCATTTGAAACTGTTGCTTATTTTGTGAAAGAAAAAGAAAAAAAGTTTTTGCTTCTGCTCAGGTACAAGCTACATGTACTGGCTTCGGATGGAAAGTGGGAGGATTACACGACAGTGACTGTAAACGTGGTGAACAAGAATGACGAGGCTCCGGTGTTTACTGTCAATGAGTACTACGGCAGTGTGACAGAGGAGCTGGATGGCTCACCGGTGTTTGTGTTACAGGTACAGTCCAATCATTATTCAGCTGTTCCATTCACTAAGGGCGTACCTAAATTTCCCCTTATCATACTTAAAAACTAGGACTAACTATAACTAAAGAAATTTTGAGTGTGCGTGACTCTGGCCCTGTCGTCCCCATGCATTATTATATAGCATGTCTTGCTCTGCTGTTACTGTCTGCCATTTTAGACAGACAAGTTCAAATTAAGTGCCAAATTTCCCCTTTTCATACTTGAAAACTAGGGCTAATTAGTTATACATTAAAATACAAGGATAATTCTGGTTCTGGATTTCCGGCCATGGATCATCAATTGGTGAGAATTTTGCCTGAGACATCCAGTTTGTGTTTTAAGCACATGTACTGTATATTTCAATTTATAATATATATGCATATTTAACACCGTTAATGCAAGTCAGCTTAAAATAGGTACTGTAATGTATACAGGCACTGCCTGTTCAATCAACTCAGAAAACTAATCTTTGCTCATTTAGATGGTTAAAACCTTTGAGTGACATTTCAGCTAGAAAGAAGACACTGTTTCTGTCACGGAATATTGAAGTATAAGACATTGACATGTTTCATAGTATATTTTAAGTTTTTGCCGTCATCATCCACTTCTGCTTTCAAACTTGAACTAAACGTTCAAACTTATTTAGAAACCAGCAGAAATCAACATGGTCCCTTGTATGACCATTCAGAGTTTAACGCTGCAGCTACAGTATGTAATTCATAATGAATCATTCTGGGGAAAAGATCAGTTATTTTAACTCACCATCATTAACCACATCTCTATTACATGAGACTAGGGATGTAACGATACACTCAACTCACGACTCGATTCGAGTCACGATTTTTTGTTCACGATACGATTTTTTCACGATTTTTTAAAACCAAATTGAGCTACAGACAAATTCTGACAAAATAAAATTATCTTTTTATTTGTAGGAAAAAAATCTCTCTTTACAGAAACTCTCAAACTGTTTGTGTTCTTATTAGGGCTGCCAGCAAGCAGCTGATCTGACCATTACCTTTCAGCTTGAAGTATGAGCTAACTGAAAATAAAAACAATTAAGATGATAGTTCATTAACTCTTTAATGAGAGTCCACGGCCCCGGGAAACGGCGAGGTCCGGGTGCTGTAAACGCAGAGCCGGTCGCGGCGCACCGCCGCGAAGGAAATGCGCGAGGCAGGGGCCAGCCGGCGCCGGGGAGAGGTCCCACGAGCGGATCCTCCCGCACCGTGCGGCCGTCCCTGACCCGTGCTTAGTCCCCCGTGCAGACTGCGCGGAAGTTGCGGAGAAGTTGCGGTGATTGGTAAAATTGCAACACCGCCCTGAATTCACGGGGATTCACTGAAGTTGCGTTGAAGTTGCAAATCGCAACATCGTGAATTTTCTGGAGGGTCTGTGTCATGGTATCATTTACTGTACAGTCAGGCCTGACGCCGATTACCACTACTGCGCATGTGTGTAGGGGTGTGTGTGTGTGTGAGACACAGAAAGGCAGACGCGGCAGTGGAAGCTGCAGCCACAACGTGACCTATTTCTAATTAAAAAAAACTTACTCTCGCATTCGCCAAGAATCGCGATTCATTTTTTCTGTGAACCGGTGTGAGTCGTCACGCATTTGTACCGATTTTAATCGTGTCACGATGTATCGTTACATCCCTACATGAGACCATACTCAAAATACAGAATTCTACTACTACATATATGTTCTTATTTAATACAAAGCCTGGTGCTGTTTCCCCTCTCTGCATATGTAAGAGGACATGTCTTACTCTTTTAACGGGAACACAGATTCACTTTGGCTCTACATCACATTGCAATTAACATGCTAAATTAAAACATCTTTGCAGTGCCCAGGGCGTAATTTGTGCTGATGTGTTGAGGATGAGTGTGAAAAGGAGCAGTCAGAAGAAGAGAGGCAGGGAGAGGGTGGGGGTTGCGGTTGAAGAGCTTGGATCATTGCCAGGTTTACCTACCAGAGAGTTCATAAGCAGATGTGAAGTGCAGAAGTGCTTCCAGTCAAGATATCACTCCAAGTCAGCAGCATATCAATAATTAAATAATGTAAAAAATTACGCTCTCATCACCCTCTGTCTCTCTGTACCTTTGATGTTGTAGGTAACAGCTTCTGACCCAGATAAAGATGCTGACCAGGAGGCCCTGCGTTACTCTCTCCATGGCCAGGGTGCAGAGAGTGAATTCATCATTGACGAGGTCACAGGCAAGATCTACGCCCAGCGGACGTTGGACCGCGAGGAACGCGCCGTGTGGCGATTTGTTGTCCTGGCCACAGACGAGGGTGGCGAAGGTCTGACAGGCTTCACCGACGTCATCATCAATGTGTGGGACATCAACGACAATGCGCCTGTCTTCACCTGCGCCCCTAGCTGTCACGGAGATGTGGCAGAGAATTCGATTGTGGGGACGTCTGTGATGGAGATAACGGCCACCGACCTGGACGACTCAGCGGTTGGGCAGAACGCTGTGCTTTCTTATAGAATTATGGGTAGTTTAGACGCCACCAACATGGGGGTGGGAGGAGTGCCTGCTTTCTCAGAAATGTTCACTATCAACCCCACCACAGGGACAATCAGTGTAGCCATGGGTGGTCTGGATAGAGAGCAGGTCGAGTCCTACCTCTTGGTTGTGGAGGCCAGAGATGGGGGAGGAATGACAGGAACTGGAACCGCTACTATACAAATCAAGGACGTGAACGACCATGCTCCGAGATTCATCGATCACTCCTGCCTGGCAAGGATATCTGAGAATGCAGAGCCCAACGCAGAGGTGGGTCAGAAGAGGCTTCCCTGTTGATGAGGCACCATTTTTTTTTATTACCTTATTTCAGAGAATCCATATTCTTTAATTTATTTTAAATCACCTTAAATTTGAATTTGAATGGGATTTCTTAGATACGGTATAAGAATGAAAAATATGGCATCTGCTGACATTTGAAATCAATAATGGACTGAAGCAGAAACAAACAAAAAGAGAGTTTTTCCCTAGAAGAGCATAGACTAAACCATGCAGTGCTACAATAGTATATTGTATATTTTCTTGCCCAGTACAGGACAAATAGAAAATAAAAAATAAATAAAATAAGCAACAAAGGGAAAAAACAACTATATTTAGTGCTCCTACATAGAACCACAACAATAAATGTTACCACATTAAATCCAAAAAGCTGATTTTCGAAGAAAATGTTATAACACAGATCCATTTTTTTCCTCAATTTTTTATTTTTAGAACTTTTGTTGAATCTGAAGGTGTATTGTCATAATTTGTAACCAGATGCCATTGTTTGCATTTTTGAACTCTGCTACTTTGCATTTGTCAGGACTACACTAACACCTTAGAGATATTTCAATTCATGTAATCAAAAGCAAAAAATATAAGAAGCCAGTGATCCTGAGAAAATAGAGCCTCCATACTTGATTCACTGAATATATAATCTATGTCTAAGGTCCTGGAGCTTGCCGCAGAGGACCGAGACACTGGAGAAAATGCCCAGCTGACCTTTAGTGTTGTGGCTGGAGACCAAGAGCAGAAGTTCTATATGGTCAGTCACAAGCAGGAGCAGCGTGGCACCCTGAGGCTTAAGAAACGTCTGGACTATGAACGACACAGTGAACAGAGGTTTAACCTCACTCTGAAGGTATGCTGAGGCTGTTTCGAAAGCCCTGATCAACCACACAGTCTTGCACTATTGAAGATTGATTGATTCAGCTTCTGTATCATGTCCCTGACTCTAATTCACAGTGTTTTTCACTTTTGTGGAGAGAACCTTCAGTGAAAAGGATGCAGCATGTGTGAGGGGGGATATAGAGTCTGAGTCGAGACTGCCAGTAGCTAGATGAACAGTGTTGTTGTGCTTGAATTTGTGAAGTGTTGAAAATAAGAAATGGATTTTAGGAAGCCATCTGAAGTTTGTGAACACTCACATACAGTATGTTTCTAGGAAGTTTTGAGAATTGTTGAAAGTGATGTTGTATGCATTGATCTCAGCAATATTTGTTTTTCTTTAGTGCTTATAAATCTCTCAAACCATCCATCAAAGGCCAACACAGCGTATTTCAAGGTGAAGGGAATGCTATAAAGCCAGTCAGACAGAAGGTGTCATCTGTCAGTTACAGACAGGAACTTTAAAGCTCCACAAAGCAACTTTTCATATTGGTGGCAGTGTGAGGTAGCTACTGGAAAATAACCTGAAATTCTATAAGGCGATATATAAAAATCAGCTGCAGCACATTTGTGCACACAAAGGCAGATGGTGTGATATTGCTTTATAGCCAAAGATGTAAAAGAACAAAATATTTGATAGCATGGGCCTGGTCACTTGTTTGTTTCATGACTTTTCACAAGCTCTTGGTTCCCGTTTCAGGTTGAAGACCTGGACTTCTCCAGCCTTTTGCACTGCGTGGTAGAAGTGGAGGACTACAACGACCATGCTCCCGTCTTTATTCCACATTTCTTGTCTCTTGCCCCTCTACCCGAAGACATCTCTGTGGGAACTAGCGTGGCCCGTTTGGTGGCCAGTGACTCTGATTCAGGCCAGAACCGCGACATCACCTATAGTCTATCTGAGGACTCTGATCCTGATGGACTGTTCACTATTGACCAGTCGGGTGTACTCTCTGTAGCCCGGCCTCTAGATCGGGAGAGGATACCACAGCATCACTTGGTGGTCATAGCAATGGATCATGGGGTTCCACCTCTAACGGGCAGTGCCACTGTCCAGCTCCCCTTGTTGGATGTAAATGATAATGGACCAGAGTTTGAGGCGGCATACTCCCCGATAGTCTTTGAGAATGTGGCTGGACCACAGGTAGGCTTGATCACAAGTTAATATGTAATGACTGATATAATGTTATTGTTAGAAATTGTCCTTCCTCCGTGGTATGGAGGATAAAATCCGACCTAATGCTCTTTCTCCTTGTTTAGGTAGTAAGAATGAACCAAACGTCGACCCTCCTACGAGCCGTGGACCAGGACTCTCCAGAGAATGGCCCACCCTTCCACTTTACCGTCCACTCAGAGTATCGCCACAGCAACGATTTCTACCTCCAGGACAACCTAAACGGCACGGCAACACTAACAGCCCTGAGGACATTTGACCGTGAGCGCCAGAAAGAGTTCCTCATTCCTATTATCATGAGCGACAGTGGCCGTCCAGCCAAAACGGTGACCAGCACCCTGACCGTGACCATCGGCGACCAAAATGATCATGCACACGTGGCGGGGGAGAAGAAAATTTTCATCAATAGTCACCGAGGTGAGACGGTCTCTCTGTCTTTAGGATGTAGTGTAGACAAAATTAATTTAAAAAATGAATAAAGTGGTAAAACTCTGATAGAGAGACTTTTTGAACTTTGCCCTCAAAGTATTTTTCTACCTCTGTAGGTGAAACCAACACAGTGACGCACACTGTTTTCACCTTTGCCTCAACCCACTCACTGTCACTCCATCTCTGTTCGCATGATTTGTTTAGTCACAATTACTCCCATGGTGCTGTTCTAAAGGTCACAGAGGCAAAGCCTCGCTAGATTCTATATGCAGTTAATCACAGCTATATGTCTCGTGGCTAACAAACAAACCGCACACTATCTGGACTCTGGACATTTTGCATCAGATTCAAACATGTTGATTCGTTTTTTGTTGATCAGTTGATTCAGGTATTAGAAGTATTAGATTTCACCAACTCTCCAAGATTAACATGTATTTTCCTCCAGTCTCGTCAAATAATAAAAGGCCTTGTCACCTCTCGGTTTATCCATATATAGTCCATATCTTTTGGTCATATTATTGCAGCTGGGAAATTACCATAGCGTTACCAGTTTTTGTCATAGAAAGCCATGAATCCAACGTTGTTGTCAAATTTTTCCCCAGTTTCTGTCAAAGACAAACAAAAGGCCAAACATTTAACATGTCAAGGTGTCTCTTTAAAATCTGGGTGTACCCTTGGATTAATTCCCACATGGTTCAGGAAATAAGGAGTAGAAGGAAAGCAAGTGAATGTAACAACAGTTCTCCATACATGATTATAATGATTGCCTATCCTTATGCCAACCACCTACAATGTCACCACTTAGCTCTGTTGAAGGAAATGGTGAATGAATTATTTTTTTTTAAGGTGTTTTTTTGTTGTTGATGCAGTTTTCTCTCTGTTTGAGAGGTACTGTCTTGATTTTACTACTATGTACTATTGGTATTAAAGGGAAAACACGTGCAGCACACACATTTTTTAAGGGGAAAGGATTTGGATTAACTGGTAGGCCTGTGCAAACTTATCTGTGCAGACTTAATGGTTTTTTGAAATGGTTAACTGATGTTTTCTTGTTATCAGGCCGTATGCCGACTACAGTGCTCGGAAAGATCTACTCTCCTGACCCTGATGACTGGGACAACAAGACGTACGTCTTTGAAGGACATGTGCCAAGGTAAAAATTGTGACAATCAATCATTCATGCTGAATTCCTCACAGTTGAGACCTATGACACAAGAGAAGAAAGCTGTACTATTACGTAAATGCAAATATGCATCAATTTATTCAGCCTAAAACCGACTTAGGGAAAGGCCATCCACACTCATGTGTGCACTGAAATTCATTTTTTTAATCAGGGTTTTCTAAACAGAATTGTGTCATAAACGATTTCATGTGAGTGCCAAAGATGGTTGGACATCTGCTGTTCCCAAGAGGTTGTATAATTTCTGGTTAATGAAGTTGTCCCATACGCCTGATGAGTCTATTATAGTTTGTCAATGAAGCGATGTGTCTATTCTGTTATATTAGCACTTGAATGATTGCGATTGTGATTTTCTCATTTTCTAGACAGATTCACTTGTTGCAGTAGATGGTGGTAAAAAAAAACAGTAACAGAAGACTAATAAAATACAAACACATCTCCCTGTTTCATTTATCAACATAGTTTCAAAGCGTTACAGTGGCGCATACCAGTACAGTACATCACTGTGCACAGGTGGCATTAAGCCTAACGCTGTGTAGGAAACAGAACAGGAAACAGCTCTTCATATGTCATAGGCTACTGTGTTCGATTTATCTAGAATGTACATCACTCAGATGGAGAGTTAGTGTCACGAATCAAAATGTGATGATTCTCCAGAAGCACGGCCTGGTTTTTTTTTCAATGGGCTATGTTTGAACCTACTGAGCGAGGTATGGACACCATGCATCCCAGATGACACAGAGGGTCAAGACACAAAATCATATATCATGATGAATCATCCTACGATGTATGTACAGTATATATTTCAAACATCTCAGCTTAATCATGCCATGTAATGATGCTACTCAACATAATAAGAAATATTAATGAAACCATAACAGAAAACTCCATGTGAACATTTAATGCCTACTTCACTTCTTACTTTCCTTCTATTGGATGTGGGGGTTCTTGTCTGTTTCTGAAAAATCCCTCTTTGTGAATTCTGTCTGCCAAAAGTGAGCGGATACATTTTTCACTTTCACACAAAGAGATGCGCACACACACACACACACACACAGCAGTTCAAAAAAAATCACACACAGTGATGTTTCAGCACCCCATAATACCCCACGTCATCTTCCATAACTTAGCTGAACTCAAAATGACAAACTTTTCTCTCCCTTCGCTCTCAGTCTTATAAAGAGGACTGGGTGTAATATGAACCATTACCATTTCATGGCAGCTCTCATCATTTGGTGTTTCAAACTTAGTTGAGTTCAGAACATTGTCTTCTCACTGCTGTGCTGGCTTTTTACAAAACTGAGCCCATCATAGCTCAATCTGGTCTGCTTTATATACTTTTCTTTGGGTGCATCAAATCAGCAACAGTTGCAATGCTTCCATTGTTGTTATTTCGGATCAACCAGTATTGCAGTTGTATCTGCGATGTTATTTAAACAAACTGCACAGTAAATAAATATATATTTTGATTCAGCAGTGTTCTACTTTGACTGGAGTAAAAGCAGAAGAAATGTCAATAAAAGCAGGTTTTAGCAAAGTGGGAAAGTTTTACTACATATGTCAAAGTGTCATTCAGTGAAACCTGGAAGTGCCGGACCTAAGACATAATCTATAGACCACAGCTGTAAAATGAGTTAATGTGACTCTTGTCTCTACAAGTGGATTATTATTTGATTTGCCAAGGTTCTGCCTTGGATTTCCTTTGTAATTAAACTTGAATGAGCTCATTTACTGTACAAGGGGAGCATGGAGACGAGGACCAAGTGAAATTGCTTCCCTGCATGTCTTTGTGCCTATTAGTGGTTCCTCATTTCCCCCCTCTAGCCTCCTCTCCTTAATGCATTGTCTCTGCTTACTCTGTTATTGTCCTGGACGGTCGACGGCGGAAAACAGAGTAAATACTAAAACACAGAATATACGACACTGAGATACATACATGGCTGAGAGGAATAAAAAAAGGTGTTTGTGTTGGTCTGTCTTCATCTTGGACAGTTGGAACAAGTCCTTTATATCACATAGCTCACACAGACACATCTGCCGAACTAGGTTGATAAAATTATTTCGGATAATAAATATTTGCTCCCTTAATTTTTAAGTATACTTGTATGTATGTAGTATTTACAGACTCTGGTTTCAGGACATTGATGTTAGGAAATTCTGTAAAATCCTAAATTACCTCCAATTACAATTGATCTTAATGATTGGTATTAGCATTAATTGTAGGGCTGATCCAGGCATATATATATTATTAAGATCCAGTCCTTTCCCTCCTCTTGTTTACTGACTTTCATATCATTTTTCATTTGCAAAGGGCAGCGTACAAAACATTCAACTAGCTGTTTCTCATTTTAGGCAGTGCTAACCATCACTTACGCTGGTTAAATTGGCAAATGTGGCTTTAATGTTAATTTAGTGAGTAAGAGGCCAAACGTAAAATGTGTCTGCTGTCTGGTTGAAGTGCTCCATGCGGTCTGCAGAGATCATTCATGAGATCACTGTACAAACCGTGAGTGTTTATTCAGTTACAACTCCAACAGTGATATGGTGTGATCTAGTGTTTTACTCTAGATCATGTCATTAACTTCATATTTTTAAATGGGAACATAAGTATTAAATAAACAAAAACAAGGTGTGTCAGACCCAAGAGGTTGATATTTTAGTGCCAGATGGATTTTAAAAGCATAAGTATGTGACCTATCTGCAAAAATCCAATATTACAGGAAAAATATATATGTTCGGGACAGCTCTAAAATGTTTTCCACAATATATGAGCATGACGACTACAGAATGGTTAACATAAGGGACGTATTGTGACTGCTTGCTTGCTGCAGCAGTTGGGAAGTCAGGCAACTACAACACTTGGTTACGGTTTATAAGACTTTATAAGAAAACAAATGTAAATTGCAGGTGTGGCTGGCCTTATATGCAAAAAACATGCAGACATACATTTATTTCCACTTAGCTGATTACCATGTAGACCTTTTGAAGGGCAAATAACTGAAATTACAGATCACACTCACTGAGACACTGGTAATTACCTAATAACTAATCAGCACCACACAAGCAAATTATGTGAATTATGTATGGAAAAGGCACTGAAATGTTTTTTAACTGTTGTCGGTGTCTGTCTGTTTGCTCTTTCCCTCAGTTACTTCATCCTGAACAAGCGAACAGGTTTCCTGATCATCAAGGAGAACGCCCCGCCCGGCACCTATCAGTTCCAGGTCCGTGTGTCTGATGGTGTCTGGCCAGATGCTGTCTCTACTGTCACTGTTCACGTGAGGGAGCTGCGAGACGAGGCCATTTACAACTCAGGCTCTCTGCGTCTGGCAGGTAAGATCAACAGTCCAGACTCGCAAACACACCTGTCTCTGTGTCCGGTCCAAACTAGTCTCTGGTGTCACATGTCACGTCCTTGATCCTTCTGGTCATCTGCTGACTCCAGTTAATGAAATTTCTCCCAGTTGATGCTGTGCATGGTTTTGGTCTGGTGTTCAGTGTTGGGGATTCCAGGTAGGAGCAATTGATTAATTTTGATTCTAAAGATTAGCGTAAATGATCATAAATAATAACCTTAAATTATATTAAAGGGAAAGAGAAATGATAGACAATTAACTAATTTATTGAATCTCATAAAATACACTAAACTATTTTTTTGGAACTCTGTTTAATGATTAAATAATAAACTGCAATCAAAGTTGGTAACCAAAGGAGTTCAACAGAGAAGAGTTTGGCAGCGTTCGCTTTTGTGCAACATTAAACACGCCAGCATGTTGCAGACACACACACACACACACACACACACACACACACACACACACACACACACACACACACACACACACACACACACACACACACACACACACACACACTTTTATTAACAATATAATTAAGCATGCACTGACCTGTAAAAAGCAAAAGGTGTGTGTGAAAGAGAACATGTATGTGTGTGCATGTTACATTTTCCTCTCTGCATGTGTGGCTGTTTAAGGCCAATTCAAGGTGTGTGTCTGATCTTTGCAGGGTAATGGTGCTAAAGAGTTAGTTTGCATACAAACCTTTCATTGCATGTGTCTGTATGAAGCAGAGAACAGAGTTACTTACATGACTGATCAGCTGTTTCTGCTCCTGTGTCTCTATAATAAATCTGTGATCGCTCCACACAGATCTGACGTAACCTTCCTGACATTAATGCACGAAATCAAACACAAAAGTCATATTTACATTCTTTTGTCTATGTTGTTTTTTTACTGGATGAGGCTCAGCTGGCACCCCCATTTTCTGGTTTTCCAAGTGGCGCCTCCTTCTGCTTATATCGTGAGGGGGCATCCATTTTTTTTCCAGTTACTCTTTCAGCAGCACTCCTGAATGGATTCAATAAAGACAGTTGTATGCAGAATGCTTAAAACAATGTCACTTGTAGGTCTGAACTTGAGACAAAAGAGTAACTCCTAACTCTAAGCCTGACCTCTCTGCTCATACATACTGACACTGTAAATCCAGTTACTCCAAAGTTGACACAGACGGTCCTCCTTTTATATTTTATAATTTCCAGTTCAGCTTTGGGCTCTTTCGTGTCCTGCTCCTTCGTATCAGTTTTGTTTTGACATTCATGCTGAAGTGCTCGACCCTCCATGCTTAAGTTTTACTTTAACCAGTTTACAGCTGCCACAAACATCAATGCTGTGCCTCTGATTGATTCTCTGTGACATTCATAAACATGTCAGACCTATAGCAAGACCAATGTGTGATTACCGGCTGAAATTTAGTGTTGCCTGAAAATTAAATTAAAACTACTCAACTTAGTAATGCTGACAGGGAAAGTGTTGGAGACTGTGGTCATTATTTGCAAACTTGTCACCAATCATAGAAAATTAATGAGGCCTGATTACTGTTTACTCTGGCTGTTTGCAGTGTTTCAAAGAGCTGTCACACTTTCAGTTAAAAGATGTTTCCTTTGCAAAAGATTACACCCATTATTAATCCCTCTCCCCTGATTCACGGGGTCTCAGACGTCGTCGGTGCATACAGAGAAAAAGCCTGTTTCCATTACTTACTCCGGCAAAATAATTAGTCCGGAGGTTTTTGCTCAGCCAGCACATTTTCCTTCACGTGTTGAGCAGCATCCATCATCACCTGATGTACAGCACATCGGCTGTCTGCTCAGAATTAAATTCGCTTTAGAGAAATGGGACATGGCTGAAGGATTTTTATGATTTCAGAGATATTGAAATAGAAGCAGAGGGGAGGGAGGGAGAGAGGGAAAGGAGGGAGAGAGAGAGAGAGAGAGAGAGAGAGAGAGAGAGAGAGAGAGAGAGAGAGAGAGAGAGAGAGAGAGAGAGAGAGAGAGAGAGAGAGAGAGAGAGAGAGAGAGAGAGAGAGAGAGAGAGAGAGAGAGAGAGAGATTTGATTCTCATTGTGAAAACAGAGATGAAGTAAATTAATCAGTGCCAAACACCGAGACGGTATGGCGCCCACATTCTCAATATATAAAGGAAATGAATCCATTCCCAAAATGTAGATCAGAGAATGTTATGATAAATGTGTTAAGATAAATCATGGACATCATAATGAAAGAAAGAGCTCCCAGTCGTGTTACTTGTTTTTTGAGATTGATATTATACGGTTAGGTTCGTCAACAACTTATCCCTGCCCGGTGGTCACTTCATTGAAGAATTTTAAAAGGCTACACTGTCATCAAAGGGTTGCAGGTGTATTGATTTAATAGGCCCTGGTTGTAACGGAGGGGCTTAAATTGAGAGCTGGAGAGCACCGGTGTCAGGCGCTGCTGTGAATACATTGTCAAAATCACTCATGCTTTTAACCCGCGGTTCAGCAATGAACAAATTCACCGAAAAATGTAGGTTTGAGGTTTCGGCGAATTGTAATATCAAGGATTAATAATGACTTTGAGATCATCCTCAGGTGCTACCAAACAGTGGTGTGTGTGTGTGTTTGTGCGTGCACACAGAGGATATGTAACAGAAGCCATTTCCAGGATTTTATTTTTTCCATGACGAGCTCCGGAGTAAACAGTCTCATTGATTCTCATTCTCGGGGATTATGAAAATATTCCACTTATAGCATTACTTACACCCTCCTTGACATTCTAAATCCCATTTCAAGAACAAATGCAAAATGCAATAAGGACGCACAAAGAGAAGGCACTTGTTAAATCTGCCTCGTTGAGATTAAGGCTCCTCTCCCTCCCTCTGTCACTCTGTTTTTAATAAAAAATAAAAATGCGATCAACAAAAAGTCCTTGAAACGTCCACTAACAATGGCTTAGAGTGCACGTGGTGAGTTAATACAAAGCATACAGCGGGATGACACAGTTTGCATTATGTGATAAAGGGAGAATGGCTTTATAGAGCGTTCCTGTCTTTTAAGAGAAGCTGCAGTGCCAAGTTGTTAACCAAAATAATTCGCTATCTGTCTTTTCACATCTGCCCTCTGAGGTATCTGCACTGTGGGATCAATACACAGAAATTGGGAAAATATCTGTTTGCTACTCCCGGGATTATACGCGATACTGAAACCTCCTCCACCTCCCTCACTGATCTTAGACTTAGTTCATCTCTTATATTACCACCGTTACGGTCCCTGTGGTGGATCTCAATCTATGTTTGCTCCATTAAAAGAGAGGCTAAAATGCAACTTTGACAAGTGCAAGGAATTTCACAAAATCTCATTGCCTTATTTTTTTCTTTTTGTTCGTCTTTATGCGTTTAATAAAGCAGATACATGGCACGGGGAAGGTGTTAAGATCTCGTACTGCTGCATCCACTTCCAGCATGAGATTACGGCCGGTGATTATTTTAAAAAAACAAACAAACAGGAAGTTTATTCGTCATGAAAAGTACTGTGAAAACTCCGGAGGGAGCTATTAAAGTTATGAGAAGGCAAACTTTGATGGTGTCATCAGGTTATCTCTGTTTAGGCTTGAAGAGCGTACATTCATAACACAAAGCCCGGCAGTCCAAACACAAAGTTTAAAGTTTGAAAGGTTTTTTCTATTCATGACTGCAGGCAGAGGTGATCTAACAAAAGATCTTGTTGCAGTCAGAGCCGAAAGTCATTACATCACGCCCTCTGCTATATTGAGTTTCGACATTTCTTGTGTGTTTAACTTCTCCAACTTTATGGTACACCACTAATTCATTTCCTTTCAGTAAATCTGTAAATCTATGAGATATTCAGAGGAGAACACTCAACAACAAAACAAAAACAAAAGCAAATATCGTATTTGAAAAGCAGAAAACAGATTCTTAACATTAATGAAGATCAATTAGTTCCTACTCATTAGTCAGTTGGGTAAGCAGCTTCCTGTAGTTATTGTGGTCAATTAAAACTTGTGGGATCTGTCAGTGTAAACTAAAGTCGACCTTCTTGTCTGATTCTAGCCCAAGTTTCTCTACTGTTCCCACCTTTAATCACTGAGTTAGGGTCCTGAAAGCAAATTGGTTTAAACCCATGGTAACGCAGACGACACATTTGTCGGTTCTTTGCAAGCGAGCCATGAGAAACTAAAGTAAATCTTGAATTGTAGCATTTGGTTGAGAGAAAACAATCAACATTTAAGGTAAGGAGAGCTTGAATGCCATCTGCACGAGGGTGCACACAATTACAGTATGCTAATTACATGTCTTTTTCTCAGCCTTATTAGCTACATGTGCTTTCTTTATCGTGATATCGAGATGAGAAAGACAGGGTATAGAAACTTTCATAAACACATCCCAGAATAACTAAGATTATCTCTACAAATTGGTATTTTCTATTAATTTTTGAAATAATACGCAGGAAACCTTATCAAGGAGAAATATTTCTTAGGTTGAATTTCATGGGAAGCAGCAGCAGTCTTCTATTTCTTGTGAGAGAATGCTGTTGCATGTTTCTGTCCTTTTTTAAAAAATGTGTTTAAAACTTCAAAATCTTTACTTGCTTGAGTTGTTGGTCTAATGGTCTGAAGGCTTCTAAAGTCTGATTCATGCTTTGACTTTTGTCAGGCAGAAGCAAAACAAACAATGATAATAATGTCTTTTTCACACCAGTACGAGCGTGAGTAAGATATATTTATTTCTATTTGTGCGAGTACATCGTGAACTACCACCTTAATACCCGGCTCCAATGAAGCCTCTGGGAAAGAGGAAAGCAGCAGTGAGTTGTGAGTTTGGATCAAAGCCAGGTGCAAACACTGCCACTCTGCGTTAGGAGTTACTACATACCCCGGCCCCCATCGCTCCTGACGGTCTCTCTGTCTGCCTCTGTCCTCGTTTCTCCTGCTGGACTGACTGATGGGAGCTGACATTAGCCTCGATCCCTCACGCTGTATCCGCTGAGCCCGTTCTGAGCCCCCTGTCTTGTCTCTTAATGCCTAAGCTCTGTCTCCCTCTACACACCCACAAACCTAATCACCCTGCCCAACCCTCCTGTGTGTTATTGTACTTCTATCGCTGTGAGAACCAGTTGAGTTTTTAGAAAGTTGACTCTCTGACTCCTGGAAATTAGTAATATCTTCAAGTCTTGAAAGAACACTCACATGTCCGCATGTCCAATCATTTTTTTGGGCCACGGTACTTGCTCCCCCTGTCCGTGCTGGCCTTGAAGACATTCCTTAATAATGTTGTTTTTTAGGGTAACAGTTGGAAGAGGGATTCATAGTCCTGGTTCTTGTGTGTTTTTTAAGTTACAGTCTTTGTTAGCACAAAATTTCACATTTAGGTAACTATGCCTCCACCACAGCCAGGAAAAACTGTCCTGGGAAGCAAAAATGGGTAATTTTAAACTAACAAGAATATAACTATGGAACATACTGACTAATCTGCATAACTGTTGGTAGCAGAACTTTTTTCACATCAAAGAAGGATTGTGGATTTTGGAAGGGATCTCTTCTAGACCACAGTATATATAGGGGGACAATAATGGCTATCAAATCAGGATTGAAAACTCATTGAGGTAGAGGGGTGTGAGTGGTTATAACAGTACTTTTGCTTTAAGCTGGTTCTCCACTGGTTAGAACCAGGGACTGGGACAAAAAATCAGCCCTGGCATTTTGGACCGCAGCAGCCCATAACACCACAACACCGGCATTTTAAAAAAATTTTCGTGCGGCATAGATGCGCCGTGCACCCTAGCCTAACCAGCCCCCATCCACTCCGGGGCGGCCCATCGCTCATCGCTAAGCCCAAGAGTGTGTTTGGGGTGTGTGATCTACTCGTTAAATATATATATCGGGACTTGTCGGCCCAAATAGCACGTCGGCCCACCGGGCAAATGCACGGTATGCCAGATTGCCAGTCCGTCCCTGGTTAGAACCCGCATCCACCTGCATCTTTAAAAATAATGTTCTGTCCTCGCTGAGGTGTGATAACTCCAACTAGACAGTGAGTTAAACTTTCTGTATTCATGAACATGAAGAATGCCGTCGTTTTGTTTGTAGGTTTATTTTCACTCTTCACATTGTACTGAATCCATACAAGAGATGAGATAAGAGAAAGTGAAACTAGGAAAAAACAGTAATACTGCAATTAAGTTACCTAGATTCATAAACATTACATGAATTAGAAATGTTCTAAATTACTGTGCAAATTACTCAACAGCCTAAGCAACTGGTAATGCTAACATATCCATGAGGTAATACTCGTTTTTACAATATGAAATTAACATACATACATACAAAAATGTAATACATACAAGCGATGCCTCTGCTGATGAATCAACAGGTGAGTCTGGTGTAATGAACTGCACTGATCACCACCAGCCTGCAGAGATCTTTGTACCTATTTCAGTTTTAGCTCAGAAAACAACTTTAAAATAAGTCTGCATGAAACGTCACAATAAAAGTCTGCATGAAGCTGAAAGTATACACTGTTAATTGCATTAAAATTCAGTTGAAACGCCTGAGAGGCAGAACAAATCAATTTGGCTGAACCTAACTGGTTCTGCCAAATCCGCCAAGAGACCTGAAACTGACCCAAATTCTCCAGATTATATTTTTAGTAAGTAATTACTCTGACGCTATACACGGACTATGCTTTGTCTTTTTCGGGCCTTCCTGCTTTGTTATTCGACTTGAAATGCATGACATGTATGGATGCAGACAGTCAGATAAAGAGAGATGTTTGTATTTATATACTACATTTTCAAATAGTCGTACCCTGCTTTAACCAACAAAGCAGCCCAAATTCAGTCCATTGCTTGACCTGGACCTGTCTGGCTCAGGTCGGGTTGCAGAACCGTAGGACTGGACACAGATAATTGACCGTAAAATGTTTAAACATGCATGGTTTCACCCTTCCCTTGACTCGTGTTGTATTGAAAAATATTTTACATTGGATAGTTATCTTGCAAGCATCATTAAACACTTTTTTTAGAAGGAGTGAATGTATTTAAGTATAGATCAGTCATGACTGTCAACACAGCGTTAGGCAGATCATTACAAAAGGCTGAGTAAAGGATAAAAAATCTTCTCACTCCTCCCACTCACTTTATTTTCTCTCAGATGTGCTGAAGAGTACCGGCCGCCGCTGAGTGGAGTGAATAAATCCAAGTGCAACCTCTTCTAGTGTGGGAGACATCTTTTATACATGCATTCATTTGATGTGGCTGTATTTCAGTGGAGAAATAAAACACACCAAATGAACATCCACATGAGGGTAATTCCCCTCTATTAGGGAAATCTGATGTCATGTGCTTCGTCTTTTTAGTGAAACAAATGTGTGACTTGTCTTATTCTATCGGCAACATTTAATTGGTTTGTACACTCTCCATTTCTGCCTGGCTCTTAAATAATTTAATAAGAATCAATATGGTGGATGGAGGAAGGGGGGTTTAAACCAACATTTGGCGATCTCAAGGCTTTTCCTCAAGTGCCATCTCCATTACCTTGACTCGCACAACTAGCAGATCAAAGTTTTCATTTGATTTTTTCCAAGGCGTGGAGGTTATTAAGGAGGTGAAACTCATCTAATATAAAACATGTGCCTAGATGAGACGCCCAAAAGTGCGGAAGGGTAGAGCGGCAGCTTAACAGCTTCTAGTTGACGGTAGAGACCATAACCCTCAAATGTGGTCTTTAAATCTGACATGTTAAACCACCAAGTCCTGGAGTGGTGTCGGTGAATAAAACCAGAACAAGGATTTCTGTTTTTCTTCAAGAGCCTGCTGCTGAGTATGATTAGAAATTAAATCACAAATTGTCAAGAGTGTAATTACCTGTAATTGGCGCGGTTAGGTATTGAAATCCAACTCTCAATTATTGCCCCACTCTTTCTGTCTCCCTCACACACACACACACACACACACACACACACACACACACACACACACACATACTGTACAGTTACAAAATAACCTTCCAAACAAAGGATTTTGTCAGTTAAGTGAGTCTTTTCCAATAACTTATCATCACAGCCCCAATCTTCAGTGTTCAGGACATTTTTTTAGTCCAGCATTTGAGTCCAGTTTGAAAATAATTGGATTTATCTTTGAACATGGCTGGAAATAATGAGGACACTTCTTCTAAACAGTCTACTCTTCCTATTGTGTGCATGTGCGTGTTTCCCAGACATCATAGCAAAGGAGTTCATTGAACTGAGAGGGAAGCAGCGGAGCCGCTACGAGCTGCTGGTGGACTTCCTTTCCGAGATGCTCTCCGTTCCACCTGATGATGTCAACATCTTTAGCCTGATGGACGTGAAGGACCGGATGCTGGATGTTCGCTTTGCTGTGCACGGCGGCCCATCCTTCCTTCAGCCCGAGAAAATGCACGGGTATCTGGCTGCCCACAAACAAAAGGTAGGCCGTTGTTTTCGTTCGTTTAACCATATCGACACTGAAGACTCATTTCTGTCAATTAGTTGTTTTGTTGGCTTGTGATTGACCCACAGAGAAACCCTTCATATATCTACTCTCACACTTGTTTGTTCCAGGCAGCAGTTTTGCTTTTGGTAATGTTTTGGTGGAAGCCTGTTTTAAATTCAAAGAAATCAAACATGTCAGTCACAATGTGGGACAACATTATCTGCTTAATGCAGAAGAAAAAAATGAAAATTGAACAGCAAACCCAGTGCAGAACCTCAACTGCATTAATCAAATATCTTGGGCTTGCCCAGGACAAGAAACTCTTTAGAACAACACAGCACTGACACCCGTACTGCTGTGAGCAATAGCTGTCTGTCATCCATAAACTCTAACTGGTCTCCCACCTGCTTTAGTGTTATGGTGGCTCTCTGCATTCTGGGTTCCCACGTGGGTTTCTCCTCTGAGCTCTCTTCACTGAAAACACTTCTCCATACCAGACTTAACAAACCAACTTACACAGAGCAGAAAACAAAACCTGAAAACATTTAAAGTTCAATATACTGACACTTACTTGTCCTGACAACTTGATCTATTCATTTTCACCTCTTTGCTCAAAGTGGTACAGGACGCCACAGTGGATTTAGGTCATTTTATCCACATCATGTCACATAAACAGCAAGTAAAGTACACAGGGAGAGACATATGCCAGCCTCGACCTCCAAACTAATCAACTTCGCTTCTTGTTCACAACTGTCATAACATTACTTAAGCATAGATATTTCAGCACAAACGAATATGTAAAAAGTGAGACCACTGATACCAGAGGATGCCCAGCAGCTTGATTGATGGCTGATACTGGGTTTTAATATCAGACCAGGCCCTCACTGTGTGGAGTCTGTATTTTCTCCATATGGTTCACATGGCTCTTGTCCAGGTGCTTCGGTTTGCCTCCCTCCTGCAGCCCAAAGACCTGCAGGTTAACTGACGCCGTGTAAAACGTTAACGAACAGAAGGCTGTTTGCAATATGCAAATCCTCGCAGGCATCAAATTCAAAATGAGTGTATGTTTATGAAAACAATGAAGTTTATCAGTTTGAGCATTACATATCTTCTCTTTGTGCTCAAATTCATTTGAACATGAGTCTCAAAGGATCTGCAAATCTTGACCATGTGCAGCCTAAGAATAGAAAATGCCATAACAATTATGATTCTTTACTTATTCGGAATCATGAAGGATGTATGGTAGGAGCACAAGGAAATACATACACTACAATTGTTTTTTTATGATTATATGTGACCGATTAATTAAAGAGAATCTCTTAACCAGGGAGCAGCTGGTTTATCACCACCAGATTTTGGTACACTAATGTCCATGGGTCATAACTAAACATCTGTCATTTACTTCATGCAGAGAATTTGAAACCAAATACTAAATATGACGGTCTAATGAAGATTTGATGTTAACTTGTCCAGTTATTTTCTGCCCCTTGAAATTGTGGGACTGTGTACACACAACTACAGTTCACGGTTCATCTGATGTGGATTTAAAAACTCTGCAATTAAAAGCTGAGAGTCACACACAAAACCAGCGTGCTGGACTGTGGTGTCAAAAGTAAACCCACCATTGTACTTGTACTATATGACTTTACTCAATCTTCTTTTTTAAAATTTAAGCCAAAACTGAACTGAAATATTCCTTAATTGATGGCTAATTAATTTGCCAAATCCCTCTCACCTCTTTTCCCAAAATACCGACTCATTTTCCCTCACACAAAATTTCTCATATATATGCTGGTCTCCACAGATCCACCTCCACCTAGAATAGGCACATGAGTCATGTCTGTTATTTAGGACACGAGGAAATGAGGCCTGATTTAGACCATTGTCCTGGGCAGTTTCTGGGTCAATCCAGGGAAGTAAAAAAAAAACTTATTTCTACTATATTCATAGTCCACGAGTGTGGAACATCATTTTAAATCCAACCCAATTTGAATCAAACAGAAATACGGTGTGGATTATGCCTGTAATACTTTGGCTTTTGCACTCACGAGAAGAACAAGAGGAGAGAACTGTGCTATGTCAAAGGATGTTTGAAGTGGCGTATCTTTAAATATTTAATCGAAAATTGTTCACAGAAATTTCAGTGCCTAGAGAGGGCAGGCTGGGCGAAATTAAAAACATAAAGAAGCAAATCATCATTATATACTGTAGGAGAGGCAGTAAAACACAAATGTTGCCCTTCATCACAGCGGAGCTCCCCGGCCGTTGGCTTCAGTCAGACCTTATTTCACGTTCCAAAAGTCTCAATGGAGGGGTGTGCGTGCATGTGTGCGTGCATGTGTGTGCATGAATCATAGTGGAATTATATGTATTTTGCCAGCAGGGAGAGAAAGGGAGAGCGCTGACCCCGTGTCCTCAGAGGGAATGATAAACCACTCTGTATTTGCACGAGTGTGTCTGTTAGGGAGAAACTGTGTGCGTCCAGAGGAAGTTATGGTCAGTTCAAGTCAATCAACTTGCTCAATCCATTGACACTCTCTTAACTTCTTTCCCGAGTTACCCTCTCTTTGTTTTGTTTTTGTGAGAAGAGGTGAAAGATTAGAGATGTGGAGAAAAACACATGCAGGTATATAAATGAAGTTTTTCGGATGGGGAGCAGAGATGGAGAGAAAGATGGAGAGAAAGATGTGTAAGTGGAGTGGTAAGCCGAGGCTTTCAGGTGTGATTTGTGAGGAGAGCACCGAGCGTTTCATCTGAATTCAGCCAGGTTCTCTGGAGAAGACATTGATCAGAATGAGATGTGAAGCGTGGCGATGGAGAGGATGAACGGGAGCCGGAGAGATAGAGAGGGCGGGGGGCTGGTGGTCGGGAAAGAAAAAGGAAGGGAGGCGCTTATTATTAATGTTTTCAATTCTCCGGTAATGCCTCAGAAGTAAGAGATTAAAAAAAGAAAAGAAAACAAAAACTTTTTTTCCCTATGTCTTTCTATTTCTTTCTGCTCTTACTCAATAATGAAGGTTATCCCTCAGTGTTTTCCATCCAGTACGCTCCACTTGACTTTTAATGACACTACATTGGTTTTCGAATTTTTTAAAATCATTGGTATGGCACTCTCATACCAAGGTTCATATTGTTATTATATTAATCTAGCCCCGAGGGCAGCGGAGAGGATTGTGGAAGCTTCTCTGTGGATTCGAACAATAGTCCAAGGAACAATAAGTCTCTCTGGTCCTTTGTTGCTTGCTATACATACTGTTCAGGCTTTGAACGATTCAGTGTATGCTCCTCAACGTTTGGGAGAGTACATACAAAAGATGGGCGTGCAGATTTCTTTTCAACCATTTAGGCTTTGGGAATTAAAAGACTCCAATGCGGGATAAACTATGTTCTAAAGAAATGCATTTAGATGGACTAGCAGGGAGAAATATATTTCATACTGTACTTTTCCTAAAGTATTCTTTATTCCTTACTTCTTAACAATGTTGTTCTTTTATTTAAAATGTCTTATTAGCATCCTAAATTCACAAGAAAACATGAAAAGCATTTCCTGTATGTTTTAGCTATGGGCCTGGTGAACAACATCCAAATGTTATTTTCATATCTCTGCTGGACAGTGGTTTATAACCTGACCTAACCCCAACCCTCCTTAGCTCCAAATGTTTCCCCCGTTTGTGCTCCCTGCGTCTGCTGCCCCCCCATAATCATCGACCCCCTTCTCATCCCAGCCTCCTCCTCCTACTGCAGATATTTCTAGACTGAGTGCGTCTCATTGGCTTTTAATGTCAAGGATTTGAAGGATCCATTATCCTGTGCTGGGAAAGGAGACCGCAAAGAACTTGACCTACATTAAGGAGAAACCCTACTGACCCGACTTCATCCCCTTTTTCTTCCTTTCTTCCTTTCTGTCCATCAGTACTACTATACTAGTAATGTAATGCATTCGTGTTGCGTAATAAACATAGTGAACCCGAGCTTTTTACTTTGCAGTAAAACTATGCCCAGAAATGTTTTGAGCGTGAAAAGATGTAGCTGTGTTATTTCAGTCTGTCACAGTCGGTTTAAATGGATCAGTTAAAAGAGATTCCACATGCAATCAAAAAAGTAGAAATACATCCAAAGGAACTTCCCCTGTAGCTCAATCCACCTCTCAACTTTCTATTTGTGTTCAGTATGTACCAAACATTTTTATGTATTAATGGGATTAAAACACTGACATAAATTGCGCTCGCGTAATGAGACCTGCATATTGTTTTTTCGAGCGCTTTCAAAGAACTCGTGAGCTGTTTTGTATCCTGCATCTCGGCTCCCTGGAGCAATATTGTAGCCAGCGAGGAGAAAAACACGCTTAAGCATGCGCAGAGTCCGCTCTCAAAACTTTCTTCTGCCTGCTCACGCGAGTGGGTTTTTTAGTGGGCGTTTTTTGTCAGTAAGGGGGCGGGACTGGGGGCATGCCAATCACCATTGTATCCCTGAATATCATTGGTTGAGCGATTTGAATTAGATCATGTTGACTTGAATGTTTGCAAAATGTCACACAGTGCAATGTACTTCAATATGTGTGTCTGAGTCTTTTGTTTCTTCCATCGTTGACATTAATCTGATAAAACACTGATAATTTTTTTGTAACTTCCTGTTGCACACATAGACGGAACATTTTTTATTTTGGTAAAACTGTTTTGTTCATATTCAAGATTTATTTCTTTGTCTCTGAAAATTAGAAACGCAGTGTTAAAAACACACAATATCCAATAAACATTTTTTTAGCTGTTTATAGTTCTGTCATTTTGTAGCATTTTGACACATATTGGTGACCTGTAACTTCAGATTAAGATAACATGAAGTAGTAGCTATGATACGTACTCTAGGGTAGTTGTGATATATTTTATTATATTTGATCTATATTTTTGTTTCATCACATTTATAAATCAGTAAATGTTGAAGCCCAACCAGTAAAGGCCCCCCTCTGGGTCCGACCCTGTAATTCATATAACACCAAATCCTGTTTGTCCCGTTTGTCCTAGTGGTGTTGCCGTACCTTGCTGTCCAATTGGCAAAGTCGCTCAAACCAATGATATTCGGTGATACAATGGTAACTGGCATGCCCCCAGGCCCGCCCCTTACTGACAAAAAAAAACACCCACTAAAAATACCCATTCACACGCGAGCAGAGGAAACACACAATAACAATGCTTTTTCCATAACTTGATATATATTGTCTATTAATGTGATAAAACAGTAAATGGTGTAATTGAACAGCCATGGTTGGTGCTGTGTGACAATATGCAAACATTCAGCGTGCAGAGTGCGAATGACAGACACCATCTGCCTGATTACAAGTCAGTGTGTCTTATGTGAGGCCGTCAATGGACAATACTTAGCAGGACACTAAAAAGACATTTTGATGCTTTCATAGGATTTGTTGATGATGAACAGATCCAAGACACTTTCTCACACCATAGTTATACAACTAAGTTACTACTTGGCTCCTGAAGCCTGCAAATGAACTGGGGACACTTAAACAGTGTATACTGTACTTAGTTATACTCATACCATGTTTACTGATAGACTAGTCTGGTCTGCAGGATTCTACATATAAGAAAACTGATTGCATATCCCAATAACACCAACCACGACTTTAATCACTGTTTGCAGTTGCTACACTGTCCTGCAAATCAATTTGTCCAAAGGAGGTCAAACCACCTCCACATTATGTTTGGTTCAGTATTGAAGCGAGATAAACTGTTGTGTTGACACAAAGAACACAGGGAAGAGGGTTTAGATATTTATTATAAACAGTAGGCCCCATTCCGTCATTAAACTCCCACACACACCCGTTCATGTTTGATTTAACCTGCACAAGGCTATACATACTCTCAACGACGTTAACAGTAGTAGAAACCAATGGATAGAAGCGGAAATAAAACAAAAACAATGGGATGAATGGAAGCACAACTGATATTGCACATCAATGAGCAATAACAATGATCTTTTGGGGGATGTGAAATAGATGTGAACTGCATGTTTAGTGGGCACGATCCAGTTCCACTGAATAGGGTCGAATCGGTCCAGAACATTGAACATGAAGTGACCCTCTTTCGGTTCAACACAGTTCATGTGTGTGTGGCCATGTGTGGCCTCTTATACATACATGAGTATGTAAGTACATCAAATTGAAAGCCTGTTCATAATTTCCATTTTATTTTCCCTTAGTGCTTTATCAAACTGCTCAACTTAGAGAGTCACAGTTTCCTTTCTGCCTTGTTACCATTTAGCCCGATTTTCCAGAAACTCGTGCAGCAAAACAGCTTGATTTTATTAGACTTAAACTGCCTGCTGTGCTGTAATTCATTCACACGTTGAATGCACTCTTTCACCTCAGCATTCTGTTGTTTATCTTTGTGTTGCACAACATGTTCATCGGTCTGTATAAACTGGATTAGTCAGACATTGTTACATACACATGCATTTACAGTTAAAAAAATACTGCTGATATGCAGCAAAGGTCAGGTAAAGGTAAATGTTAGTGGAAAATTGGAAAATTTCATAATTTCTGCAAAACTCTATAGTTTTGTTTTTGCCAATGGAGTTGCCCCCTGTTGGCCATTAGGAACAAACTTGTCCTTGTTGACTTGACTTTTCATAATTGGAGGCACTTGCCACTTTCACTATGTCAATCATCAAGCCACTCTCTGGTTTCCTCTGCTCTGCCTTTCTTCATCCAGCTCCAGTCATTCCTGCAGATCAGCGTGTTCCAAATCCGGGTCGACGAGTGTCCTAGTTCCGAGTGTGCCGGGGCCAGTGGCTGCACCAACACTTTGAACGTGCGGGACACACCCACGGTGGTGGATTGCGGGACTATGAGTCTTGTGTCCGTGACGGTAGAATCCACAGCTGTGTGCGCATGCCCAGGTAGAGAACAATCCCACCAGCCCTGCACGGCGTATCCCAGAAACCCATGCTTCAATGGTGGCATCTGTGTGGACACTCAGCATGGCTACAGGTGAGTTGAAAACGAACACCACGAAATAAAAATAAGATAAATTTACTTTTGTTATTCCAGTTACATTACAGATGCAATTACAAAGTCTTGATACATGAATCCATCTATGAAAGAACTTGGAAAAAATCCTCCTTACAGTTGATGACGCCTGAAACTTAATAAACTTGCCTTGCCTTGTGTGTGAATGGGTGTATAGGAGGCATTAACTTAAAGCCCCCACGGAGACTGCGCCCTGGGCGGTCGCACACATAGCTAAAACCGGCCCTGTTTGTATTAGTTTACGGGCAGATCTGCCACATCCAATATGGCGGACACGTTAACGTATCGCAGCAACGGACCAACCTGCTTAATGCGGCGTCTATGTATATATGTCTATGATCTATTCTAACTAAAGGAGAGTCTATGGTGGAAAAATGGATAAAGACGGACTTTTAGGGAGAACATTTCATTTTAAAAAGTTGCCCGACAAAAACAAGGCAATTTGCATAGTTTGCAAAGCCGAATAAAATTAAATTCCACTGTATTTCTGTAATTAATCGCGATTAATCGCGATTAATTTTTGCGATTAATTAGTTGTTGTTTTGATTGATTGACAGCCCCACTGAAAAGACAATAACCTCAGACATCAATGCTATTTAGTTACCCAAGTCATTAACAGGACAGAGCATAGAGCTGAGATATGATTTTAATGGACAAATGATCACTTGCATTCAAAAGTGGATATTTGCAAACAAAAAACAGAAGAGTGAGAAGTGAGCTGATAACAAAAGGAGTAGGCTGGTGATTGTACACTGCATTGGATATCTATGTGTACATGTCTCTCTGTCTCATGTGTCTCTCTCTTTGCTGTGGTGTGTTTAGAGATTTAGGTGGAAGTGAAAGCCATGTAGAGAACTCATTTAATACTTCGGGCAAATCTTTTTTCAATTTTGTGTCTCTCGCTGTCTTTGTATTTGCTGTTGGCTGGTTATGGAGGTTAAAAAAAAAGGTTTGAGATAATTACTTTAACCTCTGTCTCTCTGTTCATGTTGGATAGTCCGTGTCTGAGCTGCCTTGTTAGCTATAAAGTTGAAGCCTCATTATGAGGTTATGAGGTCTCGCTTCTCAAAAACTGTTTTTACCGCAAGTTGGTCGGCAGTACCGAGACTGCAGTACTCTTGAATTATACATATAATGATTAAATAAATCACCATGCATTGTCATTTTGAAATGCCAAAGTTCAACCGTGTTTGCTTAATTATCCTCATTAGCATAGCACAAGTATCACAGGAAAATGAGTACACCACTACTGTTCAATTTCATTATAGCACTGTTTTAACACACATTGCTATTATTCAACACTCTATTATAAAAACTCATAATAGAGTTTTGGTAATAAGTACATACTGGAAATTTGAGCACATTTCACTGATTTTAGCTTCACTCCACTGGCTGCCTGTCCATTTTAGGATTCATTTTAAAGTTCTTTTATTTGCTTTTAAGGCCTTGAATGAACCCTACCTCTCTGAACTGCTGCACCCCTACATGCCTAGCCGTTCCCTCAGGTCAGCGGACTAGCTGCTCCTGACTGTCCCTTAAGCTCGGCTTAAGTTTAGAGGGGATCGAGCATTTGCCGTTGCAGCCCCAAAGCTTTGGAACGAATTGCCGCTGCACGTGAGACAGGCCTCTTCTCTGTCTCATTTTAAGACCCCTCTTAAAACCCACCTCTTCTCTTTGGCTTTGAACACCATGTAGTTGGTTGATTTTATGTGCATACATGCATTTTGTTATTTACTTATTTATTCTTGTCTGTTTTTATTTATTTTATCTAGTGCCTTTTATTTATTTTGTTTTTATTGTTTTGTTGTGTTTCTATAGTGTTATTAAATGTGTTTTATCGTACTGTGCAGCACTTTGGAAACCCTGTGTTTACTAAAATCGTGCTACATAAATAAAGTGGATTGGGTTGGATTGGATACTGTAGCATAACTGACCTACATGAAGACATAGCAACTTAAAGGTCTCCTGAAATTGATGTTTTTCTACGTGAAACAAGATGTCGGGTTGATTGGTATGATTCATCTGATGTGAACTGCTGAGATGCTTTAAAGTTGCTGTCTGTTTCGATTTCCAGTGTTGTCAGGTCATTAGCAGATTTGTGCAATAATTTAGTGCTTCATTTAATGTATAATCAACAATGCTGAACACCTGAACATCTTCCCATACCTTGTTGTTATATCTAAACGGTATGAACCTGATGTGGAACCAACAGGATTATTCACCGTACATTAACTGAAGGTATATCTGGCTTTTGAGAAACTGACTCCAGCGCTCCATTAATGATCCAAAGATTGTACCTCCACTGTTGATACTCACAACCATGTCTGAGCTCTTTGAGTGTACTTCTCTGAAATGGTTATCCTGAAGTACAAAAATGTTTCTGCAAAAAACTCCTTTAAGTTAGTTGCTTGTTGACTGCATGTCAATATCTAATACTGACACTCAAATATGTAAATGTATGAAAACTGGAAAGTCAAGATTTTACTGAGACCACTTTGCACTTGAGAGGAAATCATCTAAATCATTGAATTATCCTGCTAGTTGACACATCAGCTCTGGATGCACATACTAGACTTTCATGCAATTTCCAGTAATACTGGCACACTAATTTTCCCACTAATAATATAGAGTATAGTCAACTAATTGGAAATGAATTCATGAGTAAATAATCTCAGGGCATTAAATATATGTTTGAAAAGTTAATACATAGGTGAGGTTGTAAGCTACTGATGCTGTTTAGCTAATCCTACAGCTGGTGTACAGGATCAGGCTCAGGGAGTATATATAGAGAAACCCCAAGCTACTCATGCTGATGTGTTGATACTGAGAAAGAAAACACACATTGATATATTGGGCCTGTCCTGAGGTTTGAATGCATCCTCTTGGTACATCAAGATCAGTAAACATCTTGTGGTGCTAGCTTTATGCCAACTTTTTTGATTTTGCTGGACTTGAAGAAATCTCAGTGCTGAAGCGTAGCTGGTTAAGTTCCTGACCTCCAGACTTAAGAGCTTTATAATGTGTGATGTGCTGTTTGGTTCTGTAGGAAAGAAGTTTGACACAATAAATAAGGTTCCGGTTTGGCTGTTGCCAAACTACAAAGTAGCTCAGAAGTGTGTATCAGAGGAATATGAGGACGAAAAACAATAACTTGCTCTCACATTAATGCTTTTAAAGGCATTTCCAGCTCTCAGTATTGTCTAGCCATGGTGAACGGAGACTGATATGATATTTTATGAGGAGATCAGGAGAGAAGATGGATGTGCGGGGAGAAATTAAAAGGAAATTAAAGGAGTGAACATAACCTCAGAGCATATGCTTTTGAGACTGCACCGAGGAGATGAAGGCAACATGCCTCCGGTGTTTGCATGTAACTGTGCCGGCGTGTTCATGCTGCGTACAGTGTTGGTGATTAGAAAATGTGATGGTAATGAAACAATCAAAAAAAAAGATGGTTTGATATAGGGAAACTTTTTTTTATTTAATACTATGTTCAAATAATCGCATAACCACTGAGCTCCTGATTTAAACTCCCATTTCTTTTCACATTTGTTTTGCTCATTAACAGCAGAGTACGTTGCTTCTCACTGGCCTGTTGTAACTCTAAATAAATGAATTAACGTGTGAATGCGATCAGTATTTTTATTCACACTGAAGGGAATTCTCGGTACACACATACAGCATGTCTGAGGGAGTTTAATTTCTAATGTTTACTCACCTTTAGTTTAATTTACTTTCAAGTAAGAACACTGCTGCACAAAACTGCATTCATTATCCATTATTTGTTATACAAACATTTGCATCAACAAAATGCATTTTGGGAAAACATAATACTTTTTTCTTTTTCTTTTTTTTACATGGTAGCAGCATGTTAACCTGACTGCAGCAGACGGTTTGCTGCACAAAACCATCTGGTTCAATAAAATACAGGGCAGGTGATTGGACGAACCATCTGTCATCGCCATCTATCACTGGCTGATTTCAACCAGTCAGATCGACGAACCATACAACACAGTGAAACTCCTGAAGTCCGTTAGAAAAAAGAGCGTGAACATGTTTTCCATCCAGAAAAACCTTCAGTGTCATTCTTTGCTTTTCGCTTCTCAAACACGACACTGCCTATAGCTCATGCCGTAGCTCCCAGCAGATCCTCGCGGGATGCTGATTGATCTGAACCACTGTTGTTTAGGCACAAGTGCATAGCCTGATGTCTGGCAAGTTTCTACCATGATTGCGAGACCTCTAGGGATGACAAATATTGGTTCAAAACTGAAACATCTCAAACTATTGGATGAATTAGTGCTCTTACTATATGCTGAGCTGACCAGTTCTTGTCCAGCAGATTTTATTGTACTGTTGACCCTGTGTTAACTTATACGACACATAAACTTGAAACTTGATATTAGATGTGAAGATGATCCCTTAGCTTTTTGTCTAGGTTTGGTTACAAAGGTAGGTGCAAAATGGAATTTGAAAAGTAGGTAGTGGAGTTAATACCTAGCAACTGGGACCAGACTCAGGACCCAACTCAGTTGGTTGTGCTGCTGAGCCTTATGTGTCAATATGTCAATTAGAGTGGACTCACTGTCAAGTCTGGTCATGTGATCTAAACATATTTCACTTTCTGAGGTCAGGTTTCACAGCAGCGTTTTAATTGGTGGGGCGTTATGCTGCTGCCAGTGTTAATGTTCTCTTTCTGTTTGGGTCTCTTCTGGTCCAACACATTTTGGATGACGTCTGTTTACCATGGGGTCTATTTTAAACAGGGCACATGCTACATTTTCCACCCTTCTATTTTAGTTCAGGCCCAAAACTTTTTGGGAAGACCTCCTATTATGATTGTTATTTGTAGAAGACAGTGTTGACATCATAACAGTTCTCTGTGCTCTTCTAAGACAGCAGCGAGACAAAGCTGGAAAACTATGCACAGGATATAACCACATTACAATCTTTCTTTCTTCTTTAACCTTGCTCCAGCTATTTAATTTCAGGCTAAATTTTTATATTTCTGAATGTATAAACACCAAGGATGACTTGTCCCCCTTACTTCCAGTAACAATGAAATACTTGAATGGTTGTTCCATTCATCCTTTAATACCAATGCCAAAGCTCAACTACTCAGTATATAATTTTGCATATGGGCATTCACATGCCAAGAAAAATAAATGTATGAGATTGTATGAGAAATAAGCCACCGTCCTTGATACAGGGAGGAAAGTGATTGCTTGAAATTCCATCTGCCTGAATGAGACAAATCTTACATACCTTCTGTTCTAGAAGAATGGGTCACATTCCTGCGCATAGAGTTTGAAAACTTTAAAATGTAATAAAATAATAAAATAAAATTTAATCCTTCACCATTCAAAATGTATTTTGGTTAGTGAACACAGTCAAGTCAGAAAAGTGCATACCAAGAATTATGATGGTTTTTGATACCGTCAACTCTGCAACACAAGTATGTTTCCTGCAAACTTTGACAAAAACACAATCTGATTAGTTTGGTCATAGTTTTCCCTAGGCAACCAAAAAAAAACAACAATTTCCTCTCTCTCCCTGTCCCCTGTCAAATATGAGATTTACCATTTGTTCATTATTAAAAGCATTTCCCCCACTTTTCCTACATGAAAGCACTTGCTTTAATTTGAAGTGTCAGTGTCACCATGCTCAGATTTGGCAACATTTGGGCCTTGGTGAATGCAGACATCAGTGCTGCAGTTCCTGACATGGTTTAATTGCCTGACTTTTCTACTACTATGGAGACTGACTTGCAGATGAAAAAATCTATTTCTTAGAATCTTCTTGGCGGGGTCTGACTTAAAATACAGCTCTTGTTTGCTTCTGTGTTACCTAGCGTTATAAATAGAAGCAAATCTTTCACAGCCTCCTACCCGGTGAGGAAAAAATGTAGCATGTATCCTGTCACATACTGCCAGTTCTTGTTTCAAAGTGAACTGAAGGAAAGTGTCTTCATTAGCATAAATCATTCTGTAAACAAGGCCAAAAGTGGGGTGAGAGCGTTTCAACAAATCCTTTTAACTACAAACATGATGACGAAATAAGCTCTTTGGTGCTTCTAGTGGTAGCAGGGACATGACCCTGTTTAACTTTGTGTAATTCAGCCTGATGCTTTGTGTGTCCTCAGGCCTGGATCTTTAATGGTTGTGAAGGGCTCTTTGCAACCAATTAAATGAAACACCAATGTGGAGACCTAAGCTTTTATCGCTGTCTCAACTGTATATATCTACAGATTTTAAAAGTAATGATGAAATTAAGACTCATTTTTTTACACTGCAAGCTGGAATCTTCTGATGCATATTGTTGAACTCTACTGTATAGGGGTGAAATTTTATGTAGTTAAACAACTTTTTTGATCACCAGACAATGTGGCTGGTAAGTTTCTGAAGTTACCAGCCAATCAGAATTTCCACTAGCCACATTTTTTTCCTGTGCAAAAAAGACAGATTATGAGAGCAACTGAATTAATTTGATCATTTTATTAACTAAAGCTTTAAATTAATCTTACAATGAAGTTGGGAACTTAAAAATCATCCTAACATTTCATTACTCATTAACCCTTACATCCTATTCAGGGTCTAATATGACCCATTTTTTGTACAACAATATAATAAAAACATTAAAACCTGCGAGCAGCACGCGTCAATTTTCACAGAGCACCTCGAGCGGGCGGAAGCCAGACACAGAAAAAGCAAAGAGAACCCAGTAGATTTTCAAAATAAAAGACCCTGTGCAAACTGACGGTCGTAAAAACAGACAAAAGCTAAACAAATTAACTAGGTAGCATATTTACACATGTAGAAGCATGTTTAGAAGAACATACACCGGGAAAATGTCCAAATCTGAGCAAGTAAACAAAGTCTGGCGGGCTAAGCTCTCGCTCCTGAAACACTCCCAGTGGGTTTGAAGTCGCGTGCAGGACGGACCAAATACGCTCACGGAACACGCCGGGAAGCCTGCTTGACCAGTGAGAGCACGCGCTGTGCGGGTTTCGATTAAAACCGCGATCATGCGTCCCGTGAAATAAATGGTAAAGGGCCTCATTTGTCACCGGCCAAGCTGGCTAGTGAGTTTTTTTTAATACACGCCAAAATGTATTTTCACCTGCATTTGGCAGGTTGGCGGGTGTTAATTTAGAGCCCTGGTTGCGCTACAATGTAGATGGTAACACCAGACTTGATTGTTGTCTATTACTGTAGCACCCAGTCAAAGACAAACAGTTAATACTGCAGAGGACCTAAAGGCCCACACATGACCATGTGTAGCCTAAGAATAGAAAATCCCATAACAGTTCCAACAGTGGTATTGCACTATGAGCTATTTGTTGTTTTTTTTTGGCTTCTTTGTTAGCAAGATTGTGTTAAAGTCACATTAAGCTAGCGATTTCAACAGTTTAATGCGGAACTGAGGTTCTTTACATTTGCTAATTAGTGTTTAAGCTGTTCAATGGGCGTAGTAGTAGCAGCTATTAATCTGTCTAGCCTGTAGAACTGAGTCCAAATATAAGTACTTCATTTTGAGGGGAAAAAAGAAAAAAGAAAAATCTGTTTGACATTCATATCTAATAACACTTTATCATACAGATGCAATTAAAGTAGGATTACAACTGAAATGAATGACAGATTTTAGCTTTGAAATGAAAATGTAGAGAGATCTACATTTGCACAGGGAAAACCAGTGAAGCACATATACATTTACATCAGACCATTGGCAGAAAAATTGTTGTCCCAGCTGCTGTGACAGGTGTTCTATGCTTAAGATATTCAAATATGCAATTCTGAAGCATAGACATAGACATGGATGTTCAGCTGCACACATACATACCCCCCTTGGAACATATGTGACCACAGATGAACATAAAGTCCCTCACACACGTGTCCACTAAGCTTTCTTGCTGTGTTGGAGAAGTTAATTTTACCCTTCAGCTTCATTTAATTAGAAGCAGTGAGTGAAAAGGGCAGGATTTCAGTCTGGCTGGCCGGAGCCAGCGTGTAATGTAGCTCACCGCTGGACCAGAGCAGGATGACTGGCTGGATACACGTTAGACATAATCCCTGGATTACACACATGCACGTACACGCACATGAATACACAATGTGGACGTTTTCTCCTCTCATTCTCTCCCTGTTAATTTTCCTGCAAACAGTGTTGCATTGTTTTGAATGTTGAGGTGCCTTTATTACTTAGTTAGTATTAGTATTTCTTAGATATCCTTATAGCTATAGGCATCACAAATGGAGGCATTCTATTGTGTAAGATCTGTGAGACCTTGATGACACCTGTTCATGCATTTTGCATCCGTATCCATAGTTTCTCCTCCTCGTGCTAGAAAGAAAAACACGAGGCAAGATGCCACTAAATCCTACTCGCCACTTCCTTAAGTCATTAAGCAACATATGTTTCCAATTATACTATATCTTATTCATTTTCTACAGCAAGATCGGATTAGTGAGAGATCCACTGCAGTATTGAACATCATAACAATATTGAACCGTATTCCCTTTTTATTCTTGGTCTGACCTGGTTCCAGTTGTGTTTCATTTACTATCTTTAGATTCATCCTCCTATTCCTGTGAAGTTGTAGATTCCTAACTGTTGTGGCTAGGTGAGGCATGATCATGTATTTTATAAAATCTAGATGTCAAATCCTGTAAACCTCACTGTTATTCCAAACAAATCCAGACGATTTTATACGAGGTGCATGGTGTCACTGAATGGAAATAATAACACATAATTAAAACAAGCAGTCATTCCCATAAGGATGTCCACATCCCCTTACAGTGTCTCACAGACAGAAATAATAACGTCACAGTGAATTAAAGTTAAAGGCACAACTGGTACAGAACATTGCCATCCTGATTCAAATACATTTCAGTCTGTTAAAGGAAGAGGGGGACTTGGGATGTGTGGTTGGGAGTGTGAGAAAAGTCATCAAGAGCATTGTGTTGCTTTTTCTGTAGTTTTATGGTGTACAGTATATTTCAGCAAGGGTCACTATTGTTTGTCCAGGCATTTCCCGTCTTGTGCTGAGGTGTTTCCATACCATGGTTATTCCAAAGGTGTAGATACTCTCTGTCCCAGGACGATAACATTTCGTCAAGCCTTTCAGTGATAAGGGGAAACCTTGAAGTGAAATCTTTGCTGCACTTTCTTCAGCTCGGTTGTAGTGCATTTGCAGTAGAAAGTAGAAGCTTCTGTTGTGCTCCACTTGTTAAATGTCCTGACCTTTTATGACTAAGGGTAGGTAGTCATTATGACTTCAAACTGTTAGATGCACAATTGAAAAGTCTGGTTTTGTTATCTGTGAAAGAAAGGAAGAAAGAAAAGAAATACTGAAGCAGAATTCAATATTAACTGAAACAACTTGATAGTTGGAAATACAGATATGTGTGAGGAATTCTGTTCATTAGTATAGCAGAGTTCAGACTTGGAGAGTTAAGAGAGTACTGAAATTGTTCTGGAGACTTGCTGTAGCCAAGCAACAAGCAAGCGAGTGACTGATTTCTCTTTAAATGTGTCACCTCCCTGAACATTTATATTGAAGTGTCACTGTAAAACCTCTGCTTGCATTGTTTCACCTATCGTGACACACTCCTCTTTTTCGGCCTGGACATCTGCTTCCTCTCCATTTAATTAATCGTGCACTTGAAAGTAATGCTGGACAAATTCATCTTCATTTAACTGTGATTATTTAAAGAGTGGAAAGCAGGGTCTGAGGTAAGCTTTCTCCATTGACTACATTGTTTTAAATGTCTCCTCTGAAGCAGGAGACTGAGCCGTTACTCGTGATGAACAAGTAGAAACGGTATGAATGATAAATTGCAGCTTCTGCTGCACGTCCTTTATGAAAAGTGAATGTAGGGCAGAGTAAAAGTGCAGAAAATGTTTCTTTGTGAAGTATCAGCCAAATACACGACGAGGAGAGAACCAGGCAAATTTGTCAACCTCGAGACACAGCTGCTGCGTGATTGTCACATTTTCAATCCCACTACAGTACCTGAGCTCTGTAACATCTGCTGCGTGATTCTCTGGGTTTAAAGGAGCAGAGAAATTGGATGTCAAGGATGGAAAAAAATACAGGTAAAACAGGGAAGAGAAGTAAAGAATAAATTAATTCAGCAGAAGAATAGAGCAATCATATACGTAGTGGGATTAAAAGTAATGAAGAGAATAAAAGAAAACTAGGAAAGCTGAAGACCAGAGGGATATAAGTAGAAGAGAGGAAGCACAGGAGAAGAAATAATGTAGATACAATAAGAGATCATACGTGATAGAATTACTGTAAGATAGTTCTCTGTTCCAGAGGATTTTATAAACCCCACCTCAACACATACCAACACACAAAAAGAGATTATGGCCTAAGATTGAAGGAGGAACATGCAGATAAAAGAGGCGCTGGGATTAATAATGAGATTAGGCGAATGAGGGGGTTGGGGGTGGGATTACAGCTGCCAGGCCGATGTTAACAAACGCAATTCCCAACAGACAGCGAATGAGCAGAACAAAGCTGCCATAAGAGGATTGGAGGGTTTGCCCATTGTGACTAAAACTATGTCTCAGATTGTCTGGTGCTTAGAGAATTAGGGGGGGCATTGCCAACATGGAAATCCAGGCATGGATGTTTCCTCTGAGCCTCCAGTCAGACACACTCATATACGGACACACCTTCTTATTTAGTGTTTTTAAAAAAAAAGTTATTTTCCACATTGTAGATTAACACTGAAGACGTCACTGTGAAATGACACATTTAGAATTATGTGGTGAACAAAGCAAAATATGTACTGTATTTTAGATTCTTCAAAGTATCCACCTTTTGCTTTAACGACAGCTTTTGTATCTCTATGAAGCATTTATGTGGGCTCTGAGTTTCTGTTAATTGGCAACAGTAAAAGTAGTAACTTTTCCTCTGCAGCAGAGGTAACTTTGGACTTCTTTTCCTGGGGCGGTCCTTATGAGAGCTGGTTTCATTGTATAATTTGATGTAACCGCACTTAAAGATTTTTTTTTTTTGAAGTTCTTAAAATTTTCAAGCTTTACTGAACTTAATGATTTAAAGTAATGATGGACTGTCTTTTCTCTTAACTTAGCTGAGCAGATCTTGCCATAATAAGAATCAATACAGTGGTTGAATTTTTTTTATTCAATTTTTATACGATTTAACTTTTATGAAGGCACACCTGTTAATTAAAAATCATTCCACCTGACGACCTCATAAAGCTGGTTGAGAGAAAAAGCTGTCCTCAAAGCAAAAGGTTGCCACTTTGAAGAATGTAAAATAAAATGTACATAATGTATGTGTGTAAAATATTTTGCTTTGTTTACACTTTTTTGTTTTGTAATCGAATGATTATGTCTGTCCAGGAATTTTATTGGTCCAATATGAGTGTGTGGGCAGGCACTTATAAAACGCAGGAAATTAACCAGATGGGAGGCTGACATAGCCATCGCTTCATTCCATCTGTGTTTTGAGTACTTCCTACATTATTCAATGACTTGGTTACTCTGTGTCATCAATTTACTCATACTCATTATACATTACTCAGTGAAAAAGCAACTAATAACGAATTATTCAGCAGCAAAACTAATTAGTTGCAATACATGTAATGTAGTGCAATACCAAGTACCGTCAAGTAGTTATTGTACTCCTTGTCAGTTCTTGGTATTTGGTAGTTTCTATACATGTATAGGAAATGCATTGAAGACATGCATTTTGACTTTTGGACACTGTGGAGTTATTGGAAATGTTTGGATCACACCCTCTGTCAGCTGTGTAGTAAGTCGCTAACACAGCGCCACATGGACTTGGTGACTAAATCTGTCCATGTCCCAAAAAAAACAAAAACTAACAAAGTAGTTTGGTGCTAATATCTGTGGTGTTTATCCAGGTCTTTACTAAGGGTCAGACTACTGTACGTGTTAGAGTAGTAAACTGGGTTCCAATACATATAAGAGACTACTGCCATGACCGATTCTTGACTGTTTTCCCGGATTAGTTGTGTATCTCCATGGAAAGGGAGATGATGCAAGCAAAAATATAAAAAAAAAATAAAATAAAATTTAAAAAAGGTAGACTTATGAGAGCAGATTTCCCCAAAATACAAATACCTTTGAATTCTTTGTTTTATTTAAGTTGGTAATTGTTGTATAATCCCAATATTACATGACAGGGTGTACTTTACCGTCAGTATTAGCACTACACAACTCTGCACAACTCTTTTCTGTTTCTGTAAAGGCAGTGAAGTGACATGTCACTTCAATTTGTGGCACATATTGTACATGCTGTATATATGTACATGGCTGTGTTATTTCACTGTATATGCGTGTCCACGTGTGTGCACACTCCTCTTTCAGTCCTGGAAGAGAGCAGCCGCAGGAAAATTAGCAGTACAACAAAGGAATACTTGGATGAGAAACGAGCTGTCTGCAGAACACCAATGAGACGTGTGTGTCAGTGCATGCCCGTGGTTTTTCAAACACACATCTCTGTGTGGGTTTTCCAGGAGCCACAAAACGAGTATCTTGAGAAGTAGTTGAAGTGTGAATAACATAACCAATGAAAAAGTCACATATTAAGAGCTGAGGAATAGCCCTGGGGAAATACCTTGTTCCTTTGGGCAGTGTGTTTGTGCGTATAGTCAGGGGGAGAGGCTGTATATGCAATTTGTGTATTTCACATTTACTGACAACAGGTGGATTGAGTGAGGGGAATTTGGTTTGAAGGAATGCAAGGCTTTCTCAGCAGATCCATATACGGCTATTCAACAGAAATGGATGATAAGGTGGTGTTTTTCAGAATTAATAAATTAGAGCAAATTATACACAGAGCCTTAAAAGTCCACATGCAAAAGGTTAAAAATGATTGCAGACTGCATGATTAGATATGTCTTGTTCAAGGATGTGAAACAGTAATGACAAACCATCGGGTACTCTGCTCTACTCTAATGTCATTTTGCACCATTTAGTCTTTTTCAGTGATGAAAATGTCTTTAGGCCTTCATAAAAAGTGCATGATTGGAGTGACATACATAACATAATAACATAGAATTTCCAGCATAAATTCACCTCATGCTGTTTTATTTGTTAGTTTAATTGACTCTTTGTGTACTGTCAATTCTGGGTAAAGCTCTCTGTTCAATTACAAGTGATTTGGTGAATTAAGTCAATCCATTCCACACCACACAAACAAATCTCACACCAACTACAGTAGCCGTGGCTTCCTCTGCACACAGCACGATGTCTGGATGTCATAGATCGGTTCTTTAAACATTACAAAGAGCGTAGAAGTCGCAGTTTGTTTGGTTTTAGTTGATAAGCTCACACACTCACAAACACACACACATCTCTAGTCAACACCTTTCCTTTCAGTACTGATGTTCAGTTGGTTGAGCTGTTATGTAGCATTACATTAATTGAGAAAGTATTAAAATGTATTAAAAAGCTGAAGCCATTACACGTCGGCTGGAGTGTCTCCAAATAAATAATGAGGCTGTGCACATTTTTAATGCATGTGGCACAGCAGCTTTTACTTTCATTACTTATTCCTAATCATTAATTCTACCATCAGTCAGGATCATCGTGAATGGCATCCTGTACTTCAGACACATGAGCTGTAACACAGAGATCCCCATGTTCATCCAGTCAAATTGTTTGGAATGAAGTAGCCGTGCTCAGGATAATGGCTGAGCTCCATAAAATCTGTCCGGCACTTTTTATTTTACTGTAGGTAAAAGTCTAAACTCAGTTTCCTCTGGGGCGACATGAACGTCTCACAATATTTGCACTAATGGTATTATAGTGTGCATAGATGCATTTGCATGAACTTTACTCTCTATTTATTGAAGTAAATAAACTAAATATGGCAGCAGGTAGAATGAAAACCCATTCTAATATATCACATATACCATATTAGGTCATCTCCCAGACTCTGAGTTATTACTTACATTTAATTAAAATCTCAAAAGAATTGATGGAGCTGCTTGCAAACTATCACATATTTTTGTACAGCCCTTTTGCTGGAAAATGTGTGCACATAGGAGAGGCTCCAAGGTTATGAGACAAATTAAAGAGTCTGTAAAATGATTTCTTAAACCAACAATAATTATTTATGGAACTAATAATATAGCATTTTAAAACAGCTGCTCGACATTTCTCACCAAATTCTGAAATGGGTCCAATATTGAGCGAGAGTGCTGCAGACAGCACTCACAAAAATAGTGTGATGTTATATGTAGACTGAACCCACATGCAGGCAAACTCATCCCCACTCGAGATCAGCCTAAATAAGGGCGGTGTCATCCACAAGCTGATGGCTGGAGGTACAGCTGTTGGTGTACAGGGAGAAGATACTAAAAATATCAAGAGGGGAACGAGAAGGAGGTTAGCAAATGTTAAAACATGAAGGATCTTACTCTTCTCTGTAGGGTCCCTCTTTTCAATAATGTTGTCGGACATGTATAATCTTGCAATAATCTTATATATAATCATGTACAATTTGAGCCTAGCTGTGGTAAAAACATGGATTTTTAATGAAGGTAAATTGGTGCAAATGGTTGCAACTCTCACTCAATAGTTAGTTTTAGCAATACTATTAAACCCTACTGAATGCAGCACGTCTGTACATTTGGAATTTCATAATGTTTTTTTGGTCTAGTGGAATTATCGCACATCTGTTTGTTTAAATCAGTGGTGTATGTAGTATAAAACAAATATATTCAAAATCTGTATTGTTTCTGAAAATCCGGACATTCCCTAGTGAGATAAATGGATCACAGGGGGGGAAAAAAGTGTGTTTGCGGTATAGGAAGCATCCTAGAATGAAAGCGTCAAAAGACTGAAAGACAGAAAAAAATGTATGTATTTAGAAAATGATAGCAGAGCAGGCGAAAGGTTAAGCTTTGACAGGAAACAACAGGACGTGAGTACTTGAATGTGTGAAAATACAGAGAGAGTGGAGTTTCCTAGTGATGTAGTGGTTTCTCCCTGTGGTTTCACCACTAATGAGAACATCTGCATCAGTGAAACAGACAGAGTGAGAGAGAAACAGCCAAAGGGCAATGCTGTATGAGAGGAGAAAACAACTAGATTCACAGAGTGTGAAAGAAAAGGAAAATAGTTGAAAGAACAAAATACAGTAAGTGGTTCAAAATAGGGGGACAGAGATTAGAAGACTCTCTACTTCGAAGCAAATTGTCAAGGAATAGCACCAAAAAAAAACTCAGTCATCTGCTTATTGCATTCATAAATTCAAGTCATTTTGGCTCTTGATTCCCTTTTTTCTCCCCAAGGTGCCAATGCCCAGCACAGTTCGAGGGGCCTGAGTGCCAGCAGAACAAGCACAGTTTCCATGGCAACGGCTATGCTTGGTTTCCACCCATATCGCCTTGTTTCGAGAGCCATGTGTCACTGGAGTTCATCACTGACGTGGCTGACGGACTGCTGCTGTACAGCGGCCCCTTAGCCCAGCTGCAGGCCTGGGACCACGAGGACTTCATGGCCATAGGTAGGAACATCTCAAGCTTAAACACCCATGTCCCATCTGGCTCTGATTCCAAATTCTTCACTGTTTGAGAACAACTGCCAGTGAGATGAGATGGAGAAATGCATTTAATTGATTTGTATTTTTTGTACAGGGACTCTGTATGACAGGTACGGAAGCTGAGGAGGGGTTTAGAGAGTCTGTTTCCCTCAGAAACTGCAAGAGAGCATTTCAGACTACACTGGTTTCATTTCAACAATGCTTGAAAGATTGATGTGGCTTCATGCTGTGTTGTAACATTTTAAAAAGAAATTTAAAGCGGTCTCGCCTAAGGGGGTTATTGACTTAAATCAGATGCCAAATAAGTTTTCACATACCATAAAGGTAAAAGAAAAAGTGCTGGAAAAGTTGAGAAACATAAATATAAAATATAGACAAAAAGTATTTATCTGTTTAAAAAAAATCCAAAAAGCTTTAAGGTTGGTGCAGGAATGTGCACAATGTACAGAGAGAATATTCCAAAAGATGTGCAGTAATGTAATTCATTGTGACATGTGGAGACTGTACTTTAATGTCAGGGGATAGGAACCTGTGTCAGGCGAGGAGTCCCGACCCTTATTAATGAGGCCAGGCTCAGTTGGGAAGGAACTGTTCATGTGGCATGAGGTTGTGGTCCTCATGTGCCGCAGCCCTCTGGCACCAAACTTCCTGGTTTGCTTCAGGGTCTTGTAGAGGTACAGGTGGCAAATTGATGCCAAAAAAAAACCCTTAAATGATGCAGTGTCTTTGTGTCTCAATGCGTTTGTCTTTAGCAGTGGCAGCAGCATCTCAATTGGTGAGCGTGGACTGGTAGAAGTGCAGGTTAAACTTGTTCAGCTCCCGCAGGACGTACTTCCTCTGCTGGGCTTTGTTAGGGATAGAGCTGATGTTCAGCTCCCACTTGAGATCCTGAGTGATGATCGTGCCACGGTGTCAGCTCGGGAGGGTGATTCGGGTGAGGCTGGGTTCCTTCTGAAATCTACTTACCTTCTCCATGTGTCTTTACAGTGTCGAGCTCTAAGTTATTTTGGCTGCACTGGGTCACCAAATGGTCAACCTCCCACCTGTAGATGAACTCATCTCCTCTAGAGATGAGCCTAATGAGGGTGGTGTCATTCAGAAAGTGATGACTGTAGGTGCAGCTGCTGGTGTACAGGGTAAAAAAGTAAAAAGTGAAATCCATGGGTCTTATTAGGTGAGGTGTAGAATGGAGGGATTTAGTGTGGGAGGATAAAGAAGTATAAATATAGGAGGTGTTCACTCTACTCAATAAGCTGTACTGAGGCAAAGCAGAATCCAGACAACCTACAGCAGTAATTCTTCACCAGAGGGACTTGTGCCACAGACCATATGTCTGCAAAAAAAAAATAATCTGATTTTTATTTTTATTTTGTTTAAATCCAGTCAGCTGTAACACCTTTGGATTGTGAGTGCACAATGAAATTGGCAAATTGGATTGCAAGCAGTCGTTGACAGCGCTGACCTTTGAGTGAACAGAGTTTACAATGAAAGAAGTACCAGAGATGCATAAAGTACTGGAGTAAAGGAGTGGAGTAGAAGTACAAGTGCTATATGAAAAAACTGACTTAAGTAGAAGTTGAAGTGTTCTTTAAACACCATACTTAAGTGAAAGTACTAAAGTATTCAAAATGTTTTGTACTTAAGTATTGCAAGTAGAAGTATGTAAAAAAAATTGCTACTCAAGTAACGAAAGTAAAAGTACAAGTAAAAGTACTGCTGTTTATATTATTTCAAATATTTATTAAGGCACAACTTCTAATGTTACAGTGTTACAATGTCCATGGTCTGTGAATGCGTCTGAATGAATGCAGAGCGAGGGGGCGGGGCAGCAGGTGAGAGAGCGCACCTGGGTGAGTCAGGTGTATGACGTACGGCGCACGAGCGAGGCTGATGTGAGACCGGGACTGTTCAGTTGGTTTTTTGGCGTGGTTAGGGCCGACAGTCACCGAGTCCTGGAACCAAACCGTTCAGCAATAAATGCAGTTTGTTCAATATCGCCTCGTCATTCATCACGTGTCCGGCTGGACGCTACCATAGTAACAAGTAACGACTCAGCACATGAAAAATGTATCCGAGTAAAAGTATTAAATTCATCAAAAATATGTAGTGCAGTGAAAGTGGAAGTTGGGGGAAAAAAATAATACTCCAAAAAAGTACAGACACTGCGTTTTAGTACTTAAGTACAGTACTTAAGTGGTTCCACTTCGTCACTATACATCTCTGCTAACTACCTTTGTCAAAATAGTTTGCACACAGGTAGAAGTCAGGAGTCGATGGTATAGATACAGCTTTTAGTGAGTAAGTAAGGATCCAAACTAACACATTTGCTAACTGTCGTGCTTGTTAGCTCGGAGCTTTTTAATCAATAAATTATTCCTTGAATGAAAGGATGTACAATACAAAGGAAAACTACCCAGGGGAGTAAATGGCCTCAGTACAAAGGAAATAGAAGAAAGCTTTGGGAGCTATTGTAACTTCAAAAAAAATAGGCACATCTTTCAGACAGTTGTGATACAGGTGGTCGATTGTAGAAATACATGTTTTGTATTGTGTCTTTTCTTTGCGTACTATGTGGGAACTTTTAGTGACCGTGGTAACAGGGCAATGAGTTCATGTCTGTGTTCAGCTCAGCTTGTTAGTCAGAGAGCTGCTTTCTCTGTTTAATAACCTTTTAGCTTATTCCACGAAGTCATGTACAATCCCGAGAACAAAATGTCATGGTAGGTAAACAGCAGAGGAACAGGGGAAAATGACCAGCTGGTGTCTTTGCATTAGCTCACCAACTACAGCAGTTAATTAGCCCTGCCAGTATAGTCACTATGTCACCAAGCATGACTATATTTTATATAAGGACAGCTATAAAAAGGACATCCCATCTTAAAGCATATGGTCATTGTTAGGTATACCTAATTTCTGTTTAAGCCTCATGAGGCAGAGTGTTAGTACGAATGGACAAACTGGAAAAATACACTCTCAAATTCCCCTTTTCATTTAGCCTAAAGACTCAGCATTGTTATTAGACAAGAACGGAAATCCATTTCAGGTTTAATTCCCTGTGTGTATTAACTTGCCACGACCTGAGGATTAGGCAGTGACAGCCACACTTACACACACACACTCTCAGTGATTTTGATCTTATTAAAGCTGACACTCCATGCATGTTGATGCGTAGGTGTTGCTTCCCATTCAAACATTGTTTTTTACACAAATGCTACTTTATAAAAGAAGGAAAAATGTGTAGCGGACAGTCACACAGAGACACACACACACACACCTGCGGCTCAGTATGATAAATACTGTGAACTTTGGAAAGATCTAAACGTGTGTAAAATAAGCTACAACAGGTTCACATATCTTTCTCTCTCCGTTTTTTTTTATTGCTGTGATAATATTGTGAAGTTTAAGGACAATAGAGCGTGCTGAATAGAGCGTGGCAGGCAGGAATTATAGACAGACGGAAACGGGGAACAAAATGTCTTGTACGTCTCGGTATATTTAGTGTTTTAATCTGAGAGACTAACGCCTCCTTGTCTCTCTTGCTACTTCTTCTCTTGCATCGGTCCTCTCTCTCGGGAAAGATGCTGTTGTTCCATCACTGCCAAAGTAATATGTGTGGGAGGTGAGGTCTGCCTGCAGACCTGGACGGGTTGTGTGTAAGTGTGTGTGTATGCAGGTTTACAGCGTAAATCCTGAATTATTCCTCTATCTTTGGTCGGTGTGCATCGGAAAGCCAGTCATGTGTTATTGGATCCTAAAGAGTTAATAGGTTTGTGGAGTTGAGGCTGATCCGTCACCGTGCGGAGTGTAATTAGTCAGGCTGTACATATTTAGAGCTCTAATTAACTCGCTTCAAGGTTCACCTACTGCATGAAACAAATCCATTGGCATGCCATAACTGCGCTCAACCTTAACTGCGTTAAAGCATATATGTGAATGGATGTAAGTCTATCAGTGCATGGATAGTTTAATGTCAAAATGATTTGTCGAGACCCTTATCTGATATTTAAAGGTGGATGCTGATGATGCGTCATTATTTTATGCCCGTAATCTCTGTACTGACTTTTGAATTATGAATATGATTCACCATTTGCATTAACAATAGCATTAAAGGATCATTCTAGTTCATTACAACGTTGTTCTGTTGGTCTGAAGAAAAAGGAATCGCTGAGATCTGGGAACATTGAACAGTGCAGCGGCCTTGACAAATTTTCTGTTGTTCCCCTATTGATGCTCTGCATACTGCAGCCTGTGTATGATATACTGTATATAGTGTGTTACTTCCAGGTTCCTGTGTAGTGCAGAGCATACAGCAAACTACGTGTGGCAGTTTATTATTTGCCAAAAGATCCAGAGACTGCTTCTCATTTGTTGGTACGATGGGTCAAAGTTGAACCTGATGTGTGACACAATTTTACAGTTCACCTTTGCGTTGTCCTTCAAATGATTTTGGGGGCTGGTTCACGACTTTTTCACAATACTGAGAGTTGAATATTCTGATCTATCATGAAACAACCACTTTCTGAACAACTAAGTTAATGGTGTAGCAGCTTTTACGTTGTTTTGTTTTGTTTTTCTTCTAGACTCTGAGGTGTAATCCACCCACACAACACAAGGATTTTATTGTATTTCTTTTTTTCTTGGACACATAATGCACAAACCCATCTGATATACAAATATTATTAAAAAACATATTCAGCAGCCACAGTCTGGGCTAAACCTCCATCATATCTGATATGAAGAACACTGAATGGCCAATATCTGATTTTTAATAAAAAAGGATAATATTGGCGCCATATATTGCAGTTGCCCACCTATACTACAATCCATACCCACTAATCAAACAAAGACAAATATGTTTTTTTCAAAAAACATATTACAGAGACAAAAGCTAGTAACATATTGACTGTCCTTTACCTGAGACACATAAAAGAAAATGCTATAAAGCATATCGATTCTTTCATTTGTCTTCGCTGTCATTGTGAACTGGTGCTGAATAGATTTGTTCTAATTGCAGAGCGTATACAGGCCAAAAGTTCAAACTCAAACAAAATAAAAATAACTGATCAGATTTGCGTTTCTATTAGTTTCTCAGACAAAGCAGTAAGCTGTGACCGTCAGCGTGACAGTGAACAAATAACGTAAAGAACAAAGATTTTTCCCTCACCAGAATCTGAACTCGTCGTCTCTAAAACAACTTTTTTGATTAAATAGGATTATCTGTGCACAAGGGAACAGGGAATGCGTTTCGACGTCAACCCGAAGAACACAGCTTCACGCATCCACCCCTCATGTTGATCCTCAAAGAGCGATATTAGACCGGCGCGTGATTACAAGAGGAATCAGGCAAAACAGGGTTGTTCACTCCCAAATCAACCATGCCGTGAACCGAATGCAGAAGGTCTCATCCTGACATGAATGTAATATGAGTACAAGACCTGTTCGAGAAATGATAACGTGGAGTGGAACACGCTGTTCCCGTTGCATGGCTTCGAGTTGAAGGTGTCATTTGAGAAGCGTATTACAATAATCGTTTGAGGGAGTCGGTGAGAGAGAAAGGTGAAATCTAAGAGTGATGAAATATGGATTTAAAGGAAGAGAGGGGGGCAAAAAGAAATGTCAGGTGTCTGCAAAGGAGACTGTTTTACAACGTGAACTGCTTTTTCCTTTATGAATGTCAAGTGGGACACACAAAGTTACTAATATACCTCAAATTTTCACGTGTTTTAGGTTGTGTGTGTATCTGACACCTTGTTATTAAGCTTGTTAAAAGTACTTTGCCTATTGAGCCTATACCGGATTGCCGCACTACCTTCACACACACACATTTCCACACACAGACCTTCAGCTTCTTATTGAGATGCTGGTTAGCTTTTTCCAAAGCCGCCCACTCATCCACCGTTTTATCCTGCCGCAGGGCAGCTATACCAAGCCAGTCCTGCCATGTAGACCAGAGAAGGTGTAAGCCGGCATTCCCTCTCACACAGACCCACACCGCTTTGTACTGCACCCAATCTTTAGCCGCTGGCGGATAAAAGAATGTAACACACCACTGATGCAGTTTGCATGTGTGTGTGTGTGTGCAGTACATAATAATACCTATGCCTAAACTGACCTCTTGTGTTCTAGGTAAGATCATGGAAGGTCCCCTTAAATGAGTTTACTTAAGAGTTCAGGCTGGAAGTCATTCTCAGCACAAAACCTGCAGAAATTCAAAGAACAATATTTAGTCAGTACTTTAGTTTAACAGCACTGTAGAGGTACGTTTACAAGTTTAGAGTAACCTTTTAAAATAAGTGATCATGAAGTGCCGCCTTTGACACAAACACCACGAATGAGCCTTTGTGTGCAAACACTTTTGATAACTATCAGGACTACTTTTTTTCCAGGAAGCGCGTCTGCTTTTGGTAAATGAGTTTATTTAAATGTGGTCTGCTGTCAAAACACAGTTCAAATCTGCAGCCGACGCTTAAAGCAAACTGTATTCGCATCCTAAGTTACCTGAGTATTATCATTAGTTTGGCTGGGAACCATTATCAACCACGACACTTTAGAATAGCTAATAAGGTATTTACAGCTAATAACAACTCTGGCACACACTTCATTTCTAATGAATATTCAGTTTGTTTGTTTAAAGCTGCTTCCCCCACCACGAGGCTTACACCTGTGATATTGAATGCATGAGTGTCTGTCACTCTGTAACCAGAGGAAGAGATTTCTTTTTTATTATGATGTGTCCATGAAAGTGCAGCTGCAGAGCTTGAAGGACTAAACAGAGACCCCTTTGTCATTGACATGTGGCTTGTGTCCAGCTCGTGTCAAATATGATTTAGTTGAGGGAAATTTAATATGCATCACTTTCTCTCGGTATATTTATGGCCCGAAAAAGTTTCCAGTGAACACTTCCTCTTGCCTCCATTTTCTCCACAGCACTTTTTTTGACAAGCATGCCAATGTCCTGGCTGCCCCACCACCTGTCTGACTGGCATTTACTTTGACATTGTCACAGCGACCTGTCACCACCTGTGGGGTAATATATGGTATTTATACCTCTATTAGCATGAGTTAAAATTGATTGTATGGAAGAAACACTATCATATTCAATCCAATTTATCATACATATTTGCTGGCTGCATAGAAAAGTCTATCACAAATATTTTCTAGCATTATTTACACAGATTGTTTGTGATACATGAGTATGGCAGTCTAAAGAAATCTGAACTATCAGTTAAATAAACAGCAATGCAAATTTGCTCTGCTTACGAACATCTTTAGTAATTCTGTTGACTGTTTTTTGCACAGCCTGTTAGTCTGAATACTGAATGTTTAAATCTAATAACTAGTCAATATTCCTTTACCCGGTACTTGGCGTTAAAGAAACAGCTGACAGTTTAGAAAATATACATATCCGCAGTCAGCTAATCTGACTTTGTCCAGTGGTAGACTGGACTGTTCCTGGTGGGTTCGATTTCCTGGAGACTAATAATGTTGCCAAGCTGAGATAATCAGCTGCTGGCAAAGGTTTCATATATACAGCACGGATACAAGAGTGTTATCCGTCTCTCATCCTGAACCTGAACAAATAAGCATATCAACCAAACTACTCATTCAATAATCTTTATTGCATCTTGTGTCTCTTTTGGAATGAGTTGAGTATTAATATCATACTAGTAACAAAGAGACATTACATCATTTCTCCATGTTTAGCACTTTGGCAGCTTGTCAGATATTCAGTTTTAATCAATACTCCGGGTACCACAAACAAATAAAACTGGCTCGCTGAGCGTCTCGACTACCTGGCCTGATCCCGGAAATGCCACACACTGACCTCGGCTGTATTAGTGAGATTAATTGTCATGGTAATGATTTGTGTCCAGAGAGATCAACAATAAATGTCAAACATGGCTGGAAGCTTTAGACCTGCACTGAGGTGCTAGAGCGAACACACGGGACGACACACACACACACACACACACACGCATGCAAGGACTACCGGCCAGAGGCCAGCGCTTGTCTAATCGATACACAAATTAACAGGACAAATTAAATTTGTGTAATTACAACACCCTTGCAGAATGGGAAAAAGTTTGCCAGCAGGGGGTCGGATGAGGATTGGCATGAGTGTGTGTCCTTGAGCCAAAAGAAACATGCCCTCAACACTTTATATATAGTTGTTCACATGGTTTTGCTATCAGAAAGGAGGACTGATTGACTTAGGCATTATGTTCACTTTCCACAGAGTTGTTTTGTAGCAGTAGCCCCCCCCCCCCAAGCCCGGCACTGCAACGGCTTTCAAACAGGAACCGCTTCTGGATTCCAAGATCCAATACGCGTTGGCTGCGGGGCTGGCTAGCTAGCTGACAGATCGTTTATACAAGAAGCCCTCCGCTCTGCACTCGCTGCATCGCCTGCTGATTTGTACACAGGCTGAATTTTGTGGGGCATTAGTGTTTATGTGGCTGCTTGTGTGTGTATGTGTGTAGCCGTTGTGATTTGTAATGCTGTTTATGTAGCCCATATGCTCTCAGTTTGACTCCTGTGTATCCTCAGGACGTCAGAAGACGAGGACGTTTTTCATATTTTAAGAGCCTCCCAACTCTGTGGGAGTTCAAGCTCTCCCTTCCACACATAAGCGCGCGCATTTACTCTCTCGTACTCTTTTCTGCCTCAGAGAAGGAGGTAATGAATTACGTATGAGCCGCAGAAAAGAAACCTGGTTTGTGTGGATGAGCCCTTTAAGAGCAAAGTCCCCCCCCTATAAAGAAGCTTCCATTCGGCCTGCCAGCCTATTGCACTCCCAGCTGGCCTTTCCAGCTAACCTCTCACATCTTTCCTTTATCCCTTCTCAGTCTGTATTTTGAATGTCTCTGTTAGTGTAGCTCTCAGTTAAAAGTGATAAAAGAGAAGATCAGCAGTTATTATTAGCCATAGAGTGATATACAGAGAACCATATAGAGACTATAAAGTGTAAGAGTGTTTGTTAGTTGCCAAAAGATTCATGTTGTATTTCTAATGTTTGTATGTAGCAGGCATCAACAATCATTTTATCACGTTCATATTTCTATGTGCGATATGACACAGATGAAATGTGAAATGTCTGATATAGATTACAATACCCAGACTCAAAGTTTATGCCTCAAGAGTAAGTGTACTTCTTCGTAACACCTGCTTTTACGTTTTTGTCAACACTGGGTTTCACAATAAAGGCCTACCACCGCCTTCACATTAAACTACATTTATTACAAGGCGCATGCAGCAAGCGAGTATGAACAAATGGCCACACAGCTGCAGATGAATGGAGCAGAACAGAAAACACTAAAATATGTCATGATCATCAGCCCAGTCTGGCTGATCTGTTTAATTATTATCAGAGCCCCTCTCCATTTCTTTTTCTCTTCCTCTTGCTGTGCACAAAATGGACGTAGCACAAAGGCTGATAAGATTTAAATTCAAGCTTTGGCTACTTGTTAGCAGGACACATGGCAGCCGGCATTAGCAAACTCTTAGGAAACAATGAAACGCCAATGGTTTTACCAATTAATTTCATCAATGTCAAAACCAACACGTTGTAATGTCACGTTGGAACATAATCTTAGTAGTTTCTTTAGGCCCGCTATGGCATGTTTATGACACGGTTATCAGTTAATGTTACATTCAAAAAACAAGGACAACTCAAAAAAAGTCATAACCTTTACCGTGTCATGTATGTCTGATGCACACCCCCTCATCTACCCTAAGCATTGCCACAGGACAGGACAGCCAACCGCATGGTCTGCTGGACTTAGAGTTGTAGTTCCAAATGGTAAACAGGGTTTAACATTGACAATAAGAAGACAAATATATCTATATATATAAATTATGGAACTTAAGATAGATCAATGTTCTGTTTATACACAGTAACAATCCAAAGCCATTCAAATAATTTTCATAGATGGTTTACACACAGCAACCATAAACAAAGTGTTAGAAATATCTGGTGCCCATTTTAAGTTATATATGTAATACATTTTAAACTATTTGGTAATCATTAGCAAAATTTAATATTGTATATAAAATGCTGTGTGCAAAAATAACTGTTCACTAATCATTGTACCCTGATACAATATTTAATTTATAAGGTAATGATAAAATAATATTTTGTAAGCAAATGATTATTAAAGTTTAATATTAATGACAGTTATTATAAACTGTTACTAGATCCACATTCATTGTTGGTTTTAATCTCAGTTCTTTGTTTACGCTGTTAGAAGGGGTTAACAACAACATGATCAGTCTGGCTTCCACTTCTGCTTTTCATAGTTTCTGGATAGTACAAAGACAGCTCTTGGTAAAAATCCGTGCCAGTTTCACTTTGGGAGGCATCACGGATGAATAATTAATGCTCATAACATTCTCTGTTGGAAACAAAGAACAGTTAACTTATACGGCTTTAATTGCTCCAAACCTGTTTATCTCATTAAAAAATAAAAATCAATAAATCAGCCAAAGGAAAAAACTTGACTTGTTCCTTTGATGAAGTTGGAGTGCAGCGTATCTTCGGATTATTTCTTCCTTTCCTTCTTCCATCTGCTTTCTATTTGTTCCCTCTTTGATCCATCATCATGTTCTTCTCTACTCATCACCGTCTGTTTCTCCCTTTTTTGTTTTGTCCGCATTGTTCGTTTCTCATTTATTTCCCTCACTGTCCATCATCCCACCTGTCATCTCCCATCTTGCTACTTGGCCTTTTTCCCAGCTTTACGCTCAGCTTCCCTTCGGTTCCTAATCTTCCCTCTCTAAATCGCCACTCTCGTTTCTCCTCCCCTGCCCTCACTTTTCCTCATCTCTCTCTCTCTCTCTCTCTCTCTCTTCTCACTGCTTTCCTTCACCCCTGCGTCTCTCCTTTGAGAGCTCTGAAGTCTGTCTTCAGCTCTTGGGAAAATGTCACGTCAATCTTGACAAGGATGCTCCTTAGCTGTGCCAGACCATGGTTGGTCAATCTACCTTTATAACTGTGGTGTTTGTGAAGGTTTAGGCTTATGCTGGAAGTGTAACAGGAGGATCAGGGTTTATGGCGTTAACATAGGAGGGGTTCAAGAAAGAAGGAGATTCCCCTGAGTGTGGGGAAGGGGTAGCTTGAAGAATGGACATTGGAAGGCTTAGATGCAAAGACCGAAACAAGGTGTGAGGTCCCAGGCGGGACAGTAAATGAGAGAAGAGAATGAATGAGGTTATAGACATGTGGGGGGATTGAGGTAGAGCCTAAAGACGACAACGTATAAATTAAACAAAGAAGAGAGTCGTTGGATTGAATTGATATATTGATTTTGCCTTGTTCAATTGTCTGGCCTTGGTCAATATATTAAAATTAATTGGATCATTCCTGAAGTGCAGCAGCGACTCATCTTGCAGCTGGAGTGGACTAAATCAACCTGCAGGTAATTGAAAGGAAGTTGAGAGGAAAAGAGACACTAACAACAGACTTGCACTCTCTGCAGCTTGAAAATTACATTGGCAGGGCTTTGGATTTTTTTTTTTACCTATATGAGAGGCAGCATAATGAAGTACCGGGCACTCATCACAAAGACACATCTCAGCATTGACAGGGGAATTAGGGAAGAGCAGCATCTCGTGCACTCACACAACATCAAATTGCATTTAGGTGAAAACGCAGTAAGAGGCATGCTGTTAAATCGTTTGAGAAGGTGATTATCAGGGCTGTGACCAAAATCTCATATCACGACATAGGTAACTTCAAATCATGATAACATTTTCCGGTTCCGGCTCCTTGTTTTGTTTTGTCAGCTTGATGAGTGACAGGAATGTGGGGAGAGAGATGGGGAAAGAGCCTCGGGTCAAATTTTCTGCCTGCAGTCTACATCCATTCCACGCCACACAATGCAACAAATGACAAATATACATGTTCTGTTGGCACAGCCCTAGTGGTGATGCAGTTATTGCTCACAAACATTAAGATTCAACACTCTGCGTCATAAGTAAGCCTGATGGGATAAAAGTGGCTGCATAAAGCAAAAAGCAAAGTGTCAGTAGAAAACGTTTGTGAATAATTTGAAAGCAGTACAGTGTAAAAATGCCAGTTACGGTGGAAAAAAAGTTAATGATTGAGTGAAGGCATGAGGTAAAAGAGAGACGGGAGATGAAAGCATGCTCATAGACAGACTCACATTGCAAGACATGCAGCAAGAGGGATGACGAAAGCTCAGCCCAAGTCAGACACACAGAGAGCTGTAAGATGGGAATTTGATTCTTGTCAGCCTCTTTTGAAATCCAGCTCCTTCTGACTCGAGCATGAAGACAAATGTCATAGCGCAGAAGTTAGAGAAATTCACACTGGGGTTTTGTCTCGGTGTTAATTGTGATTCCGGCATACGCTGTAACCACTTCAGACTGCAAAGACGAGGAGTTAACCAGGAAGCTGCCAAATGTGAGTCCTCAAAATGAAATATAAGGAGAAATTCTTGTGTGGAAAGTGAAATCCTTGATTCAGGCAGCATGTGTGGGACGGCTATAGGGTGGCAGAGGGAAAAATCAGAAGAATGAGCTACTGGACATGAACTGTGACGGCCTATTATTATTTTTTAATTGAATACAGCCAACAGAGACCATGTGCAGTCTTGACATAAGCCATAATTTCAAAACAGCATAATTACAACATTTTTTTTGTAAAGTCACTGCAGCCCTAAGTTTCCTTTTTGTCCTCACTGCCACAAGAAGTCAGACTATGGACTAATGTAAAGGTGGATCGGTCCTTAATAAGATAAGATAAGATAATACTTTATTCAACCCACAACGGGGAAATTCACTTATTACAGCAAGGAAAAATAGAAACCAAGGTGGGAAAACACAAGTGTACATATTTACAAAAAGTACTAGAGTATAATGTGCAGGTTTAAGAATGTGCAGATTTGCTAGACAAGTACTAAGGTAGAACATAAGCGTACAGAAACAAAACAAAAACAGACATGAACAGGAGACTACAACATGATCAGGTGGTGCAGGTGTTGTAAAGTCTCACAGCAGCAGGGATGAAGGACCTGCAGAACCTCTCCTTCTTACACCATGGGTGTATCAGTCTGCTGCTGAAGGAGCTGTTCAGAGACCCCATAGTGTCATGTAGAGGGTAGTGTCATGATGGATGTCAGCTTAGCTAACATCCTCCTCTCACCCACTTCCTCTATGGAGTCCAGAGGACAGTAGGTGGAGACGACTCTGGCCCTTCTTGTAGAGAGCATGTGTGTTGTCAGTCCAGTCCAGTTTATTGTTTAGGTGGACACCCAGGAATCTGTAGCTCTGCACCACCTCTATGTCCGATCCCTGGATGTTCATCGGTGTGAAGTGTGATGCTTTCCTCTGGATTGCATGAGTCAATGCAGCGTGTCACTGTGGCAGACCTTTCATATACAATAACGAGGAAAAATAAAAATGAAACTAGCGTATCTTTCTGACTTTATAAAAACAGACCCAGGATATTATGTTATAATGTACTTCTTGGTACCCATTAGAGGACACAAAAAACTGTGGACATTTAGAAAGTTGTGTCTGTCTCTGAATACCAGCTGCTGTAGCACGCAGTCACAAGAAGTCACCACGGTATATAAGCAGAAACATAAAGCTGCTTAATGTTCAGTGTTATGTGTCTGCATGAACTTTTTGAAGTTCAGCATGCATTATGATGGATTGCCGATGCTGGTTGGTAAGACATGCGTTCCCATAATTCCTTACACATGGTGCCGGGCACACAAGCAGTCTTAGCCACTTCATTAACTTTTAATTTCCCATTTGAGTAAGTCAGAAAATAGAATGTAATAACTTTTGTCTGATGTTTGTTGACTGCCTTGAAATGGGAAGAGAAAAAAAACTACTACAACATCGTAATAATCGTCATTAAAGAGAATAAACAGAGACAATAAGCAGTTTGGTACACTGTCAGTATCAGACTTTTTTATACTTAATTCTTTGGTATGTATTAATCAGATGTAATTGTTTCTGTTCTGTTTCACAGCACCAAATACTGGTTGTCTCTGAGAACTCAATATTTCCTAAAACCTAATGATTTCAAAGCAACTTCAACCTTCACCAATCGTCCCTGTCTGTGTTTCTCTTTCTTCATCCAGAGCTAATAGATGGGACCCCCACCTTGAAAATCAACCATGGCTCTGGCACAGTGGTGCTACAGTTGCCAGGCAACGTGAATGTGGCAGACAGGCGGTGGCATCGGCTGGATGTCCGCAGCAACAGCAAGGTGGGACGCTTTACCTACGTAACACCAACCACCATTTGTTAAGCAATTAAGCTCCAAGTATACTTAGCTACATGTTTTTCTTTCACAGTTCACAGTTATATGTTTCTCCCTACATTACATCACTTACATTTGCTAGTGATCATCTCATGAAGAAGAGTTCAGGGTGCATTTCAGCTGAGCTGCCGTTATGTGAATGCCTAAATACTTGATGTCTTTTGAGATTGTACATTAAGCACTTTCAAAAAATATCAACTGTAAAGTAGAGGACACTACCAACCACCAACACAATATGTTTGGGGTGCTGGGCTGCACCTGTTGGCTTGTTGAGGCGGCTGCTTCACACTTACTGAACATCCACCCACACCTTTGGCCTCAGTATGACACCAGCTCCTGCAGCCTGCAGGTAGGTAGTAATGAATCTGGCTTTGGCAGCTACATTTATTATGGGAAATTGTGTGTTGCATGCAACTGTGATACTTAAACTGGATAGCTACAGGATTACCAGTTTGACTATAAATAATAAAAAGTATAATATGTAATAAAAATATGATATACAGTAATCTAGATACATCAAGATGCATAATAAAAACTAAATACTGTGAAGATGTGTGTTGAGATTTCCAGCCCAAAAGAAGACAACTAAACTTTAGTGATGCTGATGCAGTGCTGCTATATATATATATATATATATATATATATATATATATATATATATATATATACGTCTTTATGTCTAGATTAGAGCTCCACGTTAGTGCGACTACCCACCAGACTCACTACCACTGCTTAAAACTCACCTGCAACTTTTTTTGTTAGCCTTTCCACTCTTCCAACAGTTTCACAGGGAAAAGTCTCACATGCGCTAACATGCGTGGGTGGACCAGCTACAAAAGTACAGGGAAGCTGAGAGTGACTTAATTTTCTGCTCAGGACACCATGACTCCACAATATATTTATAAAAAACAAACAATTGTTAATGTTTTAAATCTCATAGGTCCTTTAAGCATTCAGAAATGACAACCTTTGGTCATTATTAAACACCACACTTCAAAATAAAAAAAAAAAAAACAGTATCCACAAAATCCACATTTTTTTTTGCCTTTTTAACAAGACCATGGGATAAAGTTCTGTATGATAGGAGTCATATTTTCACACAAAAAAAATGTACTGTATGTCATTCAGTATTTCTGAGTTTTATTCATATAAAAGTGATAACTACCTGTAGCTGGTGTTTAAAAGTTGTGGAGTGGCAGATCGAGTTAGCAGTGTGAAGTCACAGCTGTTAGTTTGTTTCCACTAGTGATGTGTCGGTCGCGAACAAACCCATTCTAAGAGCCGGCTCTCGTCGTTCACTTCAAAGAGCCGGCTCTTAGAACCGGATCGTTCGTTACCAACACATCACTAGTTGTGAGCCGATTTAAGGAGCCGTTTATTGCATTATTTTTGGTGATAAATTAATTAAATAGTTAGTACGTTTTATTTATATAGCACGTTTTTACACCGAATGCACTGACCAAAGTGCTTTACAATGTCAAAAATAAAATAAAATAATATTTAAAAATATAAAATAATAATAACAGCAATAATAATTAATTAATAAAACCAATTAATAAAATGTGAGGAGCCGCTTGGGAGCCGAAAGAGCCGGCTCCTTATAATATGCAGAGCCAAAGGAACTCGTTCCAGACACGTTGATCTATGTTACGGATGTGAAGTAAAATGGATTGTTCAGTGATGCTGGTTCTCATTATGCGTTAGCAGTGAGCTAACTGAATAAGTTTAACACATGTAGGTGTAAAATCATGCGCTCCATTTATGCAACTTGGGGTTTCAGGCACGTCTGTGAACGATTGTAAAAGCATCGCTGTAATCCTAGCTAATATGTGTCATCCTGCTGAACACCACAACCCTCGGAGCAATAATTCTTATTCCACGCGATCCATTAGTGATTCATGTCATTGTTGTGAAAAATGAATCTTTTCATTTTAACCTGACAGCATTTCCAAAATGAAATTTCATGGCATGGACTCCAAATAATGTATTAATCATTTGGCCCCATAAGTCAGTTTGATATGAGTATTAGGGATCCGAATGGAGAAGATGTTAGTTGGTGATTCAGTATTGTAGAACTGTACAGTGCAAAGGGAGATAATAGTGGTGAAAGTGAGACGAATTATTGCAATAGCCCTCCTTTGACATTCTCCACCCAGGATCATTTCAAACAAATTTAATTAGAGTGAAATTAAGCTAATCTTCATTTGACTCCGGACTGCCTGGAGCTCTTCACCTCCAAGGACTCGCACATAACCACTGCTTTATAGTTTCTATAGAAGACTATTTTTAGAGTATTTTAGCTTCATAGTCTCTCTGAGCTTAGGACACTTTAAAGCTGCCAGACTGGCTTTGTATCTGAGCCCCCCTTCTTTTTTTTGAAAATCATCCTCACATAGACAAGGACAACTTCAGTAAGGACCGATCTTTGTTTGAATTTCCAAAATCTAAAACTGAACTGTCACTTCTGTTAAATTTCAGTTTCATTTAGCTGATCACTTAAAGGACCCATAATTTAAAATAACACTAGCACTACCTCAAGTGCAGGTTAAGCATTTTGATGAAGGCCATGGCATCAGGAACGTTACATTGCCTTTAGTCTGCCACTGAAATGCGTTTGTCCTTGTCACAGAGCTGTTTAATTCAGCCCCACACATATCACGTTGACAGAAAACAGTTGTGTTCATCTTTTTTTATGTGTTAAATGTGTTTTGAAGCTTCATATTGACACGTGCATAAACACAGAGCACCTTCGCTCAGTGCTGAGAACGAGAACAGCCGAGCGAGTACAAGGATGCACCCAGACGTCGGGTAATACAACGGCTTTGTTTTGGAATCGCATGCAACAACACAGCACTGAGACTTTTGTTATTACAACAGGGATTATTCTGCATGGCATATTATTAAAAAAAAAACACACACATGAATTTATTCATTTGTCCTGAATATTCAGCAGCAGCTTACCCAACCTGGTTGTTGTGTGACTTGATTGGATAAGCTGCCGTTGTGTGACGGGTGTGAGATCAGTAGCAGCAAGGACAGAGCTGCTGTCTGGAGATTTACTGTTATAATTCAGCAGCCAAGATATTCAGCCACGGATTACATTACCTAACCAAAAAATGTTACAAGAACATGCAACAATATTCTGTAGAAATAATATGTTAATGCAAACACTGACTCACTTCTTGGAGACACATTGATGGATGCAAAGCTTTCTGAAACTGTGGAAAAAGACACAAAGTTGTTTGCATAATTTTGTTTGTGGTAATGTTTAATCCTGCAAACAGCCACTGTTTATGTGACATCATCACCATAATTAATGCCACTGAGCAATCAGCTGGCACAGCTGGTGTCTCCTGACACATGAACCTCCTGTTTGAACCTGGTTTAAGCATGCCTGTCTGTTATTTTATGATATTGGTACAGCAAATTGTTCCGTACAACTTAAATAGTTACAGATGGAATCTTCCTACAACTACAGATTAAGTAGTTGTAGAAAGATTCCATCAGTCCCAACAGCTGCTTCAGGATCTTTGAGCGGGTCACAGTCCAGGGAAACATCCTTAGTTCAGCTAGACGGTGTAACATCACCTGCTACATAACATTCTCTCATTCATTCCCTCAGCTGTCATGTTTCGTTGACTGCTTCCCATCTAAGTCACGGACCACTTTGCTTTATGTCTGTACTGTGCTGCTCCCTGATACCGCTAATGATTCTGCTGAACTTGTGACAAACGTAAAAGGTAAGAGAGATTTAAAATATGAACCAAAGAAATGTTCTTGCATATGCACCAATATTAATCATTAAAAAAATCATAGCATTATCCAACATTTTGAAAACTTTAGGGTTACACAAGTGTATAACTTTAAATATAAATTAATTAGACATAGATATTGCAAGTTTTATTTTTGCACAGTTTAGAAAAATGTATGCATAAACATGACTATTAATTACCATTAATTAGTAGGGAAAAGGCAGAAAAGCATCCACCTCCTAAAGTTAAAACTTCACTATAGAAAACAGTTAATTAACATGTATAGAAATAACATTACTGCCTAAATTGGGGTCAAACTAATAATAAGAATATACAGTATATATAACAAATATATGTGTATGTGTGTTTGCACATGCATTTGTGTGTGTACAGCAGTTAAACGGTCTTTTAAGCATCTTTTGTAATATTTTATAGAGAGAGAGTTTTTTTTCCAGCTGGGTAAAGCCAGTCCTTAATTTTGGTACCGTTTTAATTGTTTTATTTTGGACCATATCATAATATGAAAGCTAAGGTTAAATTAGATGATAATAAAGAGAATAGATACAATTTGCAGAAACAAGATGACTCAATATACCAACAGATTTATATTTTTCTGCTTCCCGGACAGTTTGTCCTCTTAACTTTTAAATCTTATCCACAAAAAAGAAAAAAATCACAGGAATGTTGTAGTTGAAACTTGAGGCCTCTCAACAGACTCAAATATTACTTTATAATACTCAACAGAGAAGTCTGGCATTGTTGAAATAGCGATCCTTGACACAATTGGTATTTCTATTGGTGACTTTTTTTTAATTAATTCAAACATAATACAACCAAAATATTTCTACAGCTTTTCCAATAAAATATGAAGGTTGACTGTATCCAAAGCTACTGAAAAGTCAGTCAGTTGTTTTCGAGTGCAGCGGTGACTGTGAAGCAGAGCTGTATTGGTGAAATGACTTCCCTAGACACCATACTGGTGTTTGGAAACAATTACCAAAATGAATTAGAATCAAGATGAGAAATTATTACTTTGTTTTTTATACACATTTTTTCTAATATTTTTTAAACACATGGCAAAATAGATATTGGACTATAGTTAGTAAAACGACTGCTTTAGATAGAGGAGTCATTTTAAATCATCTGGTGCAAAGTCTATTTTCATAGACAGTATAGTGTCTGCAAGTGTCTGCAATATCATCTGTTTTACTTGTTGACAGGGTGCAGAAATATTGCCATAAAGAGCTGAATATATTTTTTGTTCACTTGAACAATGGATTGTTAAGAAAGAATTCCATCTAAAGAGACTGAAGGTAACTCTTTTCACTATGCAGCAACTGATTTCTAACTTTCCATTACATTTTCACAGAAATACACAATTTTTGCAGACAGAATATTTTTATATTATAAACACTATGAGTATGGTGTTTGGTATTTGAGACATGTCTGCTGTACAGTGTATTCCTTTTCCCTCAATAGCTTCAGTAAATTAACTATTAACACAGCCTTATTTGTTGTTTTCTTGTGTTTAACTTTATTGAACTCGAACTTGTGTGATTTGTTTAGAAATTGGTTTATATTGTCTCAAGATGTAACAGTTAATATTCCTTGTTTATCAAGTAGTTTGCACTGGTCATTGCCTTCCTTACTTGACTTGATTAAATTAAAAGCCCTTCATGTTTTTACTTCAAACATCAAGTTTGTTTCAACCTTTGGGGCTTTCCTGATGGTGTCACTGGCTTCCCCGTCCTACGAGCCTTAGTCTTACTCTACTTTAAATGATGCAGTTGTAGATTTTCATAGAATATCTTTCTTCCTTTTTTATTGTTCTCAAACTCAGACATTGTCTTTCTTTTATTGCAATCTACAACAATGTTATGTCATCTCTGGGCTTCCAGACATTCTGTCTTGTCTGAGATTGTGAATGAAACTTTTTGCAAATTGTGTCTTCTCTGGTTATGGTTTCGCTACAGTTCTTGGACCAAGTTTTAAATGAGTTCAATCATCACATTTCTTTGGAGTTATTTCTAGACTCACATAAGATCAAAGCTTGGTTTGACAAAGCATCAGTCTTCAGAAATTCTAGAAATCATCTATGTACCAAACACAAACATTGAAGCTGTTGTTTAAGCAAGGTTGTGTAGAAGTTCTTTTGCTGGTCCAAAAAATAGCACACTTGAGCCATGGTGACATATTTCTCAGCGGTCTTCTTAAAAGCATTGAGTGGCATGGTTTGGTTATCAAGGCCGACTAAACCCAAGGTCCAAGTCCACAATGCAAGCTCCAGTAAGCTTTCATCACTGATGTGGAAAACAGGCTGTTTACAGGTGATGTTTTCAACACAGTACTAAAGGTTACTGTTACTGTACTAATGGCTGGGATTATATGCTAAACCACTGGTACATACTCAGCGTGTTGTTATTCACTAGATTAATTGTGATGATTTTTTTAAGCATCAGGTAGTGTAACCAAACAAACCTCAAACATTTGCAGTCCTTATAAACAGGGTTCCCACGGGTGCTTGAATTCCTTGAAAATGCTTGAATTTCAATTTAGTGTTTTCAAGGTTGTGAAAACGCTTTGTGAAGTGCTTGAAAATGCTTGAAATTTCACAATTAGTTAAAAATCAAAACAGTCAATCTACCACCATATGAAATAATGCTAATTAGACCCATATTATTATGCCATACAGTGGCACCGCTGCGCTTCCCATGACCATCATGGCAAACACAACTAGTAGGCTACCTATTTAAAGGTGCTGGAAAAATGGAAAAACTGGTGCTTGAAGGTGCTTGAAAAGTGCTTGAATTTGTTCATGAAAAAGGTGTGGGAACCCTGTGTTTGTCTTTCTTGTGTTTCTTTAATGTGTTACCTCTTTTTTTAATGACAAACGTTACTATTTACGGCACTAATAACAGAACGATCTTCAATGAGCCCTTAACAGTTCATGAAATAAATGGCTTTAACTGTTTTGAAAAAGGTTGCCATGGTTTCAGCTTTAACCACCTATTTCACATGCAAACACACAGACACATACAGAAGTCTTGTTTTATTTTTTTTGTTGTTTGTGCATTAACGTGAGCCATAGCTGGTAGCAGCAGAGTAATACGCACTAATTAAAGAAATGTGAGTCAGAGAGGCAGCTCCCACTATACTAATAATGCTAAAAGAGCACTTGACAACAGCAGGGGGTACACTTATTATACTGAAGAAGAATAGATGGCTCTATTTTCTCTGATACTGGCTTATCTGTTATTTGTTCTGCGTCCTTGTTTCTTTGTTCTCTACAGGAAGTGCGGTTCACCCTGGATCGCTGTTCAGGGGCAGCGGTAAAGGAAATGGAGGGACTGGGCAGTTGGTTGACCACCCAGGATCACTCTTCCTGTGAAGTGATGGGTGTAACACCCAACACTGACAGGTACACACACGAACACCTGAACGCACAACACACACACCTCCGTTTATGAATGGCAGGTTTGACGGTATGTGTGAGGATGTGTAGGAGGGTGTCAGGGTTATTAAATATGGTTTTAATGGACCACGCGTATCACACATACTTGCATGTTGCCAGATGAGGGACCATAGATTCATGTCCATTTTATATATATATAATACTGTGCGTAATTAATAGTATGCACAAATAAAAGTAAAAATGCACATCTTAAAGATACACTCCATTTTTTGTACCGTATAATTATTATATTTTTAGTGTTTTTAGAGAATTTATAGGAACAAAATTCTCATTTTTACGGCTTGTACCCAAATGACATGGATATTGCAATGCATGCATCTATACTATGAGTCTTGATTGTCAGTAGTGCCTGTCTAAATATCTGTGTCCACGTCTGTTTCAGACATCTGAACATGAGCCACGTGCTCCAGCTTGGTGGGGTGAATGAGGACATACCATACATTTATCCTCAGCTCCAGCATAAACACTTCACCGGCTGCATCCGCAATCTCGTTGTCGACAGCAAGGTAACACTCAATCCACCAACCAACACGACCATTAGCACACCAGCGTGCGAGCAAACTCAAACTCACACCTGCACTCTAGCTGATAAATGGATTAATAAAAGGTTTCAACATTCACAATACCCTTGTGCCATGTAAGATATGTTTTTTATCACGCTTCTAACTTTAACCTCAAAGCGCTTTCAACTACTATCCCCCGTGCGCTCCGAGGGTGAAATGGAATATGAACCCTTCCACTCCTGGCCAATGTGACTTCAAGTTGAGACTTTCATGTAACCTTCTAGTGCTCTGTTGGAGTTAAAAATTTAAGCACTCCATGCCCAACCATGACAATATGAGCACAACCTCAACAAAACCCAAACCATTTCTGCATGAACACAGGCCTTAGGTGTGATAGTCTTTTGTCGACCCACTGCCTTATGAAGCCTGAAATTTTGGTTAAAATTGTATTTTACGCTTAAGTTTTACCATTGCATCAAATAAGTGCCAGTCCAAAACCATTGAGCCTCACCTGACATAACTGGTATTTAGACATAAACGTCAGGATCTCTTAGGGCTGTATTCCCACTGATGCAGACAAGGTTAGATGTGGGTTCCCTCATAAAAAAAGCATGAGAGACAGACCAAGAAAGTCAGACACTGAATGTTTGAGTTTTAAAGATTTAGCATCCTGCTCAATATTTGCAATGTGAAACTTTCTTCTTTTAGAACTAATGTTACTTTTGTTTCTTACTGCCACAGTCACAATGTCACACTCTGCTGTTGCTTGCATCTGTTCAAAAGCTGTAATTGCAATATGATTTAGACTTAATTTACACATGATATGAAGTGTTTTCAGTTTGATCATGGAAGTTTTTAATTCTCCATACAAAGGAATCAGGTGGGAAGGGAGAAAGGAAGTATCATTTTTATGATAGGAGGCAACTTTGACAGGTTGTTTTTATAGCAGCTGCACTCAACAGCCACTGTGGATACTTTATATTGGATAAGAGAAATGAGCAACTGCTGGTACTTTTGGATCTTAAAATGTTTAAGTGGGGGATTGTGGATAAATGCACGCTCTTATTTTGAAAAAAAAAGTCAGCAGAGACACTTAATTATGGCCAGCCATACTTTATTTAAAGCCGAGTCACATATTTTGTGACTAAAGCATATTTTGGTATGAAAAACCAGCAAAGCCTGAGAGATAAAATATCATGCAGGCATACAGCCAAGTACAACTGTAGCTAAAGATATTGTTTGTTTGTTTGATCCAACCACATGACCTCACAGGGTACACAGGGTTCAGAAAGGCCTGCAGTGTATATCTGATCACTGTTTTTGATACTTGTGGAAGTTATTTGGATCATCCTTGTGCATGTAATGAGGCTTTAACTACACAGCGGCAACATTCATACATTACATGTGCAATTTGAAACTATGTTGTTCTAGGCATTTTCCAAAATTGTAATAGGAGCAATATGTAATTATTGGTCACATGCACGTAACAGTAATGTTTGGTTCGATCAGGGCTATATGCTGACAGACACATTTTTTTTAACACCTACCAGGTAGTCCAACTTTCTTGCTTACTTTTCTCTGGTGTCCTTTTTTTTTTGGTCCGTCTTGGTATAAATTTGACGTGGTATCATAGAGCTCCAGGTGCCCACAGATAGCTACAGTAACAATAGTGGATGCCTTCACCTCTGCTGCTGCAGACAGGTTGAGTAGTGAGAGTGAAGATAAATCCACTTTTTAATTCCCTGAAGTTTAAAAACTAAACTCTGTGCTCTCCTCCCACAGCTAAACTACTCCCGATCAGAGCAGAAAGTGATGTGACTCTGGGTTTTTATTCCTCAAGGAGCTCCGGCTCTGCCCCTCAGTCTCTCCTCTATAGCTCCAGCCAGGGACCCGGCCTTAGCAGCTGTCAGTCAGCTACATGTAGCAGCAGCTCCGTCTCTCTGCTCCACCTGGTTCATTCTCATGGTGGAGTGAGGACAGACTAGACGCTTTCTGTCAATAAATCTCCAGCACATAGACATAGACACCTAAACTAATGCCAAAGCTCTAACTTTCTGTGGATAATGTGAGTTCTCAAGGTTTTTAACATTCTTTATTTACAATTCCGGTTACATTACACATTGTCTCGATTAAGTAACATTAGAGGGACTAAGAAACAGTTGAATTGCTGATAAATAGAAGTAGTGCGAAAAGGTTTTTTTCTTTTGCAGTTAGTCAAAATATGAGTCAATACATATTCCATGCTTTAATGTATTTATAACGTGACCAACATTCAGTAAACTGACAGATTCAATCTGCTTAAATTATGTAGCAACTTGTTCTTTACTAAATTCGAATTTAGTTTATTTTTTTTATACATGTATGACGTTTACACTAACGCTATATCTGTATTTCAAACATATAATTGTAATTATATATAAAATTATATTGTCAGGACTCAAAGGAGGACTCAGATGCAGAGATTTTACCAATAGGATGGGACTTTATTTAGGAATAATCCACACTGAGCGACAAAAAAAGACTATGAAAATTACTCTAAAGAAACTATTCTAGAATAAACTCTAGAAAACCAAAAACCACTCAGAGGAGGGAAAAACGTAAAAGCAAAGAGGAAAAAAGGAAACAAAAAAATCTCTCTACAGGGGAGGACAAAAAAGCTAACCGCTATCTAACTGAACAGAAATCAATCACCTAATAGTATAAAATTTACAACAAAAAATCACTCCCATGGAGGCAAAACAACAACACTCGTTACGTGGCAATGGAAGAAAGATCAAGGTCTGTGGGAATGACGGGCTGTGGTGAACGAAAGAACGAAACACTCTGGCACAAGACAAAGGGAGACGCAGACAATATATACACGTGACCTGAAACGAGAGGAGAGTTATCTTTCAAAATAAAACAGGAAATGACAAGACATAAAACCCAACTTGACCTCACCGCGTGACATATAATATATATATAAAAGTGGCGAATCAAAATCAGTTTTCTTAGTCTGGTCACACTTAAGGAGCCACAGGACCTCGAGGGGCGATGAGTGTTAGAACTGTAGTATTGTTACTCCATAAGCATAATTTATCTGTATCCATTCAGAAGTAGTTTAAAGCTCTATCAAGATGCTGACTCTCTGGAGTGTGCATATAAAAGGAACTGTTCCTCCCGCTGCAGTGTTAAAGGCTTGTAGTTGATGCGGTGCACCTTTGCTGGAGACGTAGCGGGAGACTTCACAAACTGTTATGTTCTAATGAGAGAACTCTGCATGACGCGCGTGGGTGGACATGAGGATAATACATCTCCAAAGAGTAAGCAACAGTAGGCGTACTGATGATTAATAATATTGATGGACATGTTCTGGCATTGTATGCTTTTTTTTAATTTCTCCTTTCATTTGGTGGTGTTGTTCTCATTATTACAGAATGTGCTATTGTGTCACCGCTGTTCCTATAGCAACATCATCTGTTACACTTGAGGTGTGAGTGCCTGTGATGTAACAAAGGTGGTTTGCATTGATAGAAACACTTGTTGTTACTGTTTTCTCTTGTTACAGGATTTTTTAAAGAAAAATTGTTATTATTATTCTTGTACAAGAAGGAGCATTTAACAGTGCAACACACAAAGGGGGTTACAGAGAAAAGGCTCCCTGAGGAGCTCTAGCAGTTGGTTCCTATACATTTCTTAAAATGGGCTGTCTCAGACACCACCCTCACTGATGAGCCTGCTCAACAATGAACATAATGTATCAAAATGACACTTCTCTGTCCTTTTCTCCCCTGTCCTTGAACTACTGATATCTTTCCCTGCCATCCTCAGCAAAACACAGTGCAAATAAGGGAAGAGCACGAGACATGGAGAAACACATTGTATGATCAAAACATTTGAAGCCCAGTATAAATCCTAATTTATAACTAACACCGCTTTGTACATGTCTCCATGTATCTGTCTGTACTTTTTATGTTGGCATGATTCTGGTTCAGAGACAGACAGAGAGAGAGAGCATGCAAGGACCATGTCACCTCTATGAAACCTGTCGAAGTCAGAAGTGGTGTGTGTGTGTGTGTGTGTGTGTGTGTGTGTGTGTGTGTGTGTGTGTGTGTGTGTGTGTGTGTGTGTGTGTGTGTGTGTGTGTGTGTGTGTGTGTGTGTGTGTGTGTGTGTGTGTGTGTCTCTGTCTCTTTCAGGGTTATGCCTAGTCAGGCACGGTATTGGTTTAAGATGCAGTCACATCTCCCTTTACTAAAAACTCTCTCTCTCTTCTTCCCCGGAGTTTCTGTGCTCTCTCGTCCAGCAGGTTCTCATGGATCGTGGCTGCTGCAGTGATCCTGCACGACGTCCATTATTGTTACCATATCTCCATTACAGTTTATAGTTAGTTGATGATTTGCTGCTGCTGTGCATCTGTGTCTCTCTATCTCTGCCACAGGTCTCACTGCTACTGGAATCATTTTATCATTCATTGTAATTGTGCAATATGTTTGTGTTGATTTGTTCTGTGCACGTGACACCTATTGCATGTCTGTCCGTCCTGGGAGAGGGATCCCTCCTCTGTGGCTCTTCCTGAGGTTTCTTCCACCTTTTTTCCCTGTTAAAGGTTTTTTGTGGGCAAGTTTTTCCTCACTCGAACCGAGTGTCTAAGGACAGAGGGTGTCACTCCCTGTGAGGCAAATGTATTTTGGGACTTTCTGTGATTTTGACAGCCGTCACTTCATTTTTTAAGTATGGAGCTTTGCAGTTACAGGTCATGGCCTAATAGTTTTTATTTTGTTTTATTTTTTTTTCAATGCTAGTAGAAGTTGAGGTTGGATTTGCAGTTTTTCTCATTGACTTACACTGTATAGAAAATTCTGGTCCAATGTTGAAAACGTGCACAGTTGCACTGTCAAATGAAATGGTGAGACAGGATCTGCTGCCTGTGTGTTTCAGGAAAATCCTGGTCCACATGTTCCATTGCATTACTTTACATCCGTTTGGCAGACACACACACCAGAAGCAATTTCAGAAAAATACCCTTATCCTCTCATGCCAAGAGAAATTAAAAATGCAAAGACCTGAATCAGTGAGTGGAGAAATGTACTGTGATTTTCATCATGTCAAAACCAAAGCTGAATTGTAATGCACTTTCTGCCAAACACAATATTCACAGAGATCACCACAGCAACCATAACTGAAATCTAAAGAATTACATCATAATTTACAGTTAAGGGAGTATCTGATGATATTTAAGACACTAGTGTGCTTCCAACTTTGTATCAAAAGTTTAATAAAGATCCTGTCTCCATGCCGACATGCACCCAAATCAAGTCTGATAATGAAGAACACGATTGGCCTGCACTGAGCCCAGAGTATCATCTACAAGTTTCTGAAGAGCCGAGTGCTGGATCTGGACAATGTCATCTCAGCCGTCCTGCCTCAGTCTTCTCCCGGTTAATCTAAAAATAGGCATTTGTCATAAATGTGGAAATTAGCTATAGAAACCAAAACCGTTTTTGTACCAGGATGTAAACCTGTTTTGTTTTTGTTTTTTTCTGTGATGTTAGACTTTTTTACATCAGGGCTTATAGAAATTGACTCGTTCTGTAGTCAGCCTCAAGTGGATGCTTGAGGAACTGCAGTTTTTGACACAGGCTTCACTTCACAGCCACTGTTGCCGCTATAGATTAAGCCTCAACACCTATGGGGGTACACTGCAACACCAACTCCAAACCAGCATCAGCATCCGTCCTCACAAATGCTTTTGTGGAAGCAAATCCCTAAAGATTGCTTCTATGGATGTAGAATGAGAGGTTTATCAATTACACACAGGTGCAAAATTGTGTGCTCACAAACCTTTGGTTGTGTCGTGTAATGTCGAGGAGCACAGCAGCTTTTCCGGTGACCCAGCTTTACTCAGGCAACTTGGTGTATGTTGGGTTTTTCATGTAATTTTGCATTCTTCTGTGTTTTCCAAATTCTTCAAATTGTGTGCTCCTTCAGTGCAAGGTTGAACTTGATTTCTGTCTGTCACTCTCCATCATATCACCTCCTCTGGAGACAGAGGTGCTATGACGTTCAGACAGTTTTGGTGAAACACTGCACACAGCTGCAGAGTTTGTGTTTTGGTCTTTGGAAATTTGTTTTTCACTTCCTCTGGGCTGAGACATTTTTATACACCTGAAATTAATCTTGGCAAACAGGGCAGCCTGCAGTGTCTCTGTGTGGGGGGGGTGACAGTCTTCTCAGCTGAAGACACAATTTGTAATTTAAGCAGAAGCAGGTGGATTTTTGCATTCAACTCATATCGGTCCAAGTGATTTGCTCAGACACACACACACCGCACTGACACAGCTGCAAACACAATCAATTGCAGACTCCCCCGATGTGTCTTTCAGTCATTGATTGCTAATGTCTGTGTTGCGGTTCTCAGCAATCAACAGTCCAAGCCCAGCAAACAGAGGATCTATGGCTTTTAAAGGTCAGAAACCAATAAGATGCCTCTTTGCCGGAGGTCAGAGCCAATCAGCAGCTCCCTAGCGGCATGACTCACTGTCAAATTTTATGGTCTTTTGCATTCCGACGTCCTCGCTCCAGCACCAACAGAACCCATAAAGTTTGGGTAAGGCAGAGGGGAGATTGAACATATTAATGTCTTTTATGGCACGCTTTTGTGAGGGACACAAATTTAGGCGTCCAAGGTTCCACCGTCCTTTGAGCTTTGTGTGCAGTCGGCCATGATGTTTGCCTGTTAGAAGATTGGTCCAGTGTTTGGTTTTATCACTGTAGGAAGAGAAGGGAAGGCCAGGTGTATCCAGAGCTCATGTCCTTCAACACATTAGAGAGTTTCCTCCCTGAATTATTTCCTTTTCACTCTGACTCCCCCTTTGGCTACTGCCCGAGTCTGCCCTGTGTCTTCCCCAACCCCCTCTCTCTATTGTTACCTTGTCTTTTTGTCTCCTTTTTGGTAATTTTACTCACCCCTTCCCGACTCTTTCCTTTTCAATGCTCATCTTTTTTCTGCTTCCCTTCCATTTCTCCTCCTCTCATCTTCTCTACCTTTCCTACCCCCTTCTGTCTCCTCCACCTCTATCTCCTCCATTCAGCTGTATGATTTGGGCTCCCCGGCCGACTCGCAGTCCAGCTCTCCAGGCTGCCTGACCACCGATAGCAGCTGTGTCAACATGGGCTATCCATCCTGTGGCCACCGGGGTCGTTGTCACGGCGAGTGGGGTTCCTTCAGCTGCCAGTGTGTGCCAGGATACACGGGCCACCAGTGTGAGGAGGGTGAGCCAAACTTCCCCACGTTAAAAGATGACGGTACATCAAATTTGTGCTAGATTGTAGCGTCAACAACATCATCCATGAGTCTCCCAGAAAGATCGTTTACCCCTCGGCTGAATGCTCATAGCACGTCTAACCAAAGCACAGATATTTCATACTTGCAAAATGAGTAACTGAAAAAAAATAGTTAGTAGTAGCATTTAGATCTGTTTAAAAATGCATGCTATGTTTCATGTGGGGATAAATTAGGATAAAATGAGATATGAACAGGTAACAAGCTGTTTTCTTTCCCTGCCTCTGGGATGAGAAGCAGGTTGTTTTATTTGCAGTGTAAAGTCTCAATCTTCAAGGCTGTGTTAAATCTAGCTGTCTTGAATTTATTGTGAATGTCCTCATAACTGTAAAGTGCGGGAACCTCCTATTTTGTAAACGTGTAACCTAAATTATAAGAGAACAAAGCTTGAGTGGACCACAGACCAGAACCGTGGTTAATTACTCATGTTACCACCGGCTGTTGTGATATGCCTCTCTAATGTTAATTGTATACAGTACCATTTGCCTTATATGTGCAGGTGAGAAGTAGTTTATTTGTAAATTCATGCATGCAGTATATAGGTTGAGCGCTTGCTGTTCCCTTAGAGGATTCTTCAGTGCTGCTGTGTAATTCTTGCTATACTCAGAGCAGCATCCATAATAACGAAACGTATGGCCTGAAGAAAGCTCCTCTGCGTCAGCCTTCCGGCTGCAGAGGCGTTTGCCTGGCATTTGGAAAAGACTGCTGTTGGACTGACACGGGGTCTTTAAAGACCCTCATCGCCCTGGCCCTGCACCGCCTGTTGTACGAGCCCTCCAGATTGAGGAGAGAACCTCCAGAGATGCTTTCCGCTGACTGCAGCACTCCATGCCAAGCTTTACAGTATTGCTTGGTTCTTGTCTCGTACCACATGGTGACCCTCCTTGACAGAACTCTCAAATGCATTAGTGTTGAATATGCAAGGGTGTAAAATCAATGTGAGGTCAGTAGTGAGTACAAAATGTTATTTATTTTGAGACACCAGAAATGCTTTTCCTTAATGATTCGACTGTACTTGGAGATGGCACCTTCACCAAAACCACTGCATTGCTTTGTGATGACAGTGACTCCGATTGTCATGCTACCAAACAGCCAAGATGGGACAGATAGACAATCGTTTAATGACTAATTAAGTGAATGAATTATTGAATAAATGAATGAAGGAATGCAAATGAATCGCTCTCCATATTCATGAGGTGACTGAAGCTCTACAGTCAATGACCAACGAGGGACACACGGCTGTTTCTGTCTTTGAAAGCAGAAAAACGAATGTGTATTCTGCAACACGATTCTCACATACAGACATTTTGTGTCGTTTATCCGGATTACATTTAAGAGCCCATGAAACGGAGCTGTGCTGCAACCTGTAAGTCTGTCCCTGGTCTGTCCCTGTAGCTTATAGGCATAAAAAAAACTTTAAAAAAGAAAACTTTATGTCTGTTTCTGCTTTATATCCACATTATGTCTGGAGATAACCTAGCTGAGGTATGTTTACGCCTTAGAAAGTATTGCTGGTATTCACATTAATTGTTGATGTCTTGCACTGTAGAAATATTTAATATATAATAAAAAATATATATTTATATTTAAAAAAAAATGCAAGGGGCTGTGCTGGTGGGGGCGTGTTGTTTCAGGTAATAGTTAGATAATCAGATATGATCCAAAAAGTGGAGTCAGAGGAGCAAATGTGAAAGATACCACAACACTACACAGTAGTTTCCTATGAAAAGGTATTTGGTTTAGATTTCACTTTGATAATCAGGAATTACAAAAAGCAAAGATCTGGTCTGAATGCATCCAAAGATTCAATTTTGACAGGGTATATTTAAAGCCTACTGCTGGATCAACTATAACACACACTGTTTCTAGGCCTGCATTTCTGTAGTTTTGCTGAATTGAAATGAAATGCAGGGTAATATCAGGAAGAAAGAGCGTCTGGAACAGATATAAGTAGCAGTATGAAAAGATGATTTTCCTTTTGTGACACTTGCTTCAAAAAGTCAACCGGGGATCCGATACCTATCCACATTTCTGCAAGTTTAGCTCACCACAGTATACCCCATCTATACCGAAGAGCTTATTCAGGGATACGGTAGGTTATTAGTGTGAAATTGATACTATGGTTTCATATCCCACACAAACCGCCCTGGGGCCTTGATGAACACAGCAGTAAAACATAAGGTAGAGTTTTGAGAAGATTTGACTAGACTGATTTGCATATTGCACGCCTAGAAGGAACCAGAAATGTGTGATTTGACATTGCCTTTAAGCGCGGGGTCTTGTGAACCGCTCCACTTTGTCAAAGTTACATGGAAGAGAGACAAAGAGGAAAAGAAAATTTAACTTGTATGAGATGGAAGAATGACTTTGAAAACGTTTTAGGTGTACTTGGTTTAGTCTGCCTTGCATGCACAAAATCCACTTCTGGGAACATGGGTCTAAGAAAGAAGAACCAAGCATAACTCAAGCTAAACCACACATACATATTCTATCTTGTGTGTTTTGCATATTCGTGTCCTGTCACCAGCTGTGCCTGGAATTTGGGGACTTGTGAAAACTGATTTATTTAGTTTAAGTTACTCCTTCTGGAGAGAAGTGTCTTCTAATCAGAATAAATTTTAAGTCTTTAAAATCTTGATTGTGTTTATTCTCAGTCATAGCACTATCTAACTGTCTTGTGTGCATGTGTACCAACACCAGAGGTCCCAGAGTATTCCTTCGATGGGCACAGTCACGTGCATTTCCAGTTGGCATCCCCGCTGCCGGCCCGGAGGACATGGGTCCAGGTCCTGGTTCGAACCCGTAAACACAGCAGCACCATCCTGAATCTGATCTCAAAGGAGCAAAGTGAATACATACGACTGGAGGTAAGACTCCTGTGTGAGTGTGGGTGTGTGTGCGTGTGTGTTTTGGAAGAGATCTTTTCTCATTTCCAAAATTCTTTATTGTAAGATGTGGTTCTGGTATATTTTTGTTGTGTGCAAAAATGAATCCAGTTCATTTTGCACAGTTTTAAGTATGGTGAATGTCTATTTTTTCTCCCATCTTGCAAAGTACTGTAACAGCGGTGCTTCTCACTTTGAATGAAAGGAAATTCACACTGGATTAATGTTGCAGTCAGAGTATTTTACATATTTGTCCCAATTTCTAAAAAAAGAGATTGCAATTATCTTATGTTGTCAAAGTGTCTGCATGGACATCTATTCACCAAAATAGCACAATGGCCATTTTCCTCTGATAACACATAACATTTATTTTTTCTAACTCTTTAGTTGGTGTCGGACTATAACTAACGTCAGCATTCCACCACTTCCGAGCAAACATTGACATTTGATAGAGTTACACGATACTATAAGAAAGGCAAAAAATGAATTTTCTAAAACATTAAGACAGTGTTTGAGATTTCCACTCTGGGTTAAAAAAAAAACGACCACTGTGGTGAATGGTTGGCTGACATCCTGAGAGCCACTAGCACAGTTTGTTATTGACTGAAAAACAAGAAGCCCACAAAATGTTTCCCTCTCCTTTACCAACAGTCAAGAAGCATCCTGGGTTATTTAGCGTCCCTGGATGGAAGACTTAAACTACTTCTATGTTATTTTAATCTCTGTCATTGACAGCGCTTTCACACTCAGCGTTGTGTTTGTCCCACATTAGCTGTCTCTCTCTCCTGGGTTCATTTGTGGTGACAGCAAATAATCTGGTTATCAAATTCACTGTTACAAAAAAAAACATCCACAGCTTCTCACTTTCTCTCCTTCACTCTTTTTTTTTCCACTTCATTATCTCTACATGTCACATTACATTTTTTTTTTAATAAAATCTATTACAGCAAAGGCAAACATGATAAATGAAAAAAACAAAGAAGTCAAACACCGGTCATCATTAATAATAATATTATGTCTTTTGCACTAGTCTATTTCTTGCACTTTGCTTTTTAGATCTCAGAGAATCGACCTTTCCCATTGCAAAGATTTCATTTTTTAATTTTTAACTATGTCGACCTATCGCATGAAGCGTGGAGGCTCAGCCTTGTACCTGTTTCTTTCAACCGCCATGGTTACTGCAAAAACAAGGTGTATTTTCTAAAATGTTGAGCTTCTATTAAAGTTTATTATTTGTATTACCCTTAGAATTTCATGTTCAATAATCTACTATAATGTACAATAAATTTGCCCCCAGTTTAAAATGGTGTCAGGCTTTAATACAATGCATTGTCTAAACTTATAGTTGAAGAAGAATACGGTGCATTAGCAGTAAAAATGATTTAGATTGACGTTGAAAGCACACTGCCAGGACTGAATACATTAAATGTATTATATGGTTATTTGTCTTGAAGGTTTCATTTTTCTCACTCCTCTTTTCCCATGGTTGCTTTGCTCACACTCTCATATTTGTTTATTTTCCAGCCTCGCTCTGTTTTTTTTTTTTGTTTTTTCATCATTTCCACTCCTGACTTACTTTCTGGACTCATCCAATAATACTGATCCTTCCTTCTTGCTGTTTTTTTTTTCACCTCCACGCTGCGACCGCAGGTATTGATCAAACATCACTGTCTGAAACGATGATGATTATCCATACCACAGCTGCTGTCGTTATAGTGCAACCTCTCCTCTGATCCCTGCCCGTCATCCATCTGTCTCTGCTTCCTATTCATACATTCCTACGTTTCCTCTTAAATGTCACATTGCTCCCTCAGCAGAGCCACATGGGGAGTGGGTTCACATCATTTATCCAGCATAAATAGTGCATTTATTCCGGGGTGCAGACAGCATGAAAATGTGTGTAATCTTATCAAGTAGACACCCCCACATTCACCCCCCTCAGTGGAAACCCTGCAATGTTGCCTGACAGAAATATAGCCATGTTGCATTCGATTATGTTTTTCACTGTAATATTTCTGTTTGCGTTTAATCAGAGGAAGGAATTAGTATGCGTTACTCTTGGCTGGCTTCAAACTCACAATGTGAGGAGCTCTTTGTTTCTGCTGTTTGTGTGTGGCTTGCATTCCAACAACATGCTTTGTGAAATATTAATATTAATATTACATTTTCTTTGTTCTAAGCTACTCCCCCCATGGATTACTGATTACTGAACATTCTGCTTTTAGATGAAGAAACCTTCTTTTAAGAATGGATATATAAAAAATTATTTTTGCAACAACCAAAACAAACTATCTTGAAAATGAAGCACTTTGCTCAGAAAATCAAAACTAACAAAAAACAGGAGAAAACACGATCAAACAAAACGGCAGTCCACCCCTACACTTCAAGCAAAAAGCTATTTCTAAGTGCATACAAACGGTTTCACAAAAGGACACGTGGCGATAGTTGGGAGAGGAGGAGGATGAGGAAGTGGTGTCCACCTGGCAGCCGCAATCTTAGCTCCTTATATCTTCAGGTACAGCCAATCACAGGCCAGGACTGGAAAATTACTCCACCAATCACCTCCTGGGGATGACACATCCTATTTGCATACGAAATAGACAGCAAAAGCACAGGGCACACAAAGAAACACATACAGACTACAAACAAATATGACCACAGTCATAAGAACTTTAACGCAAAAGTAGTTAGTTATTAAGTTTGCTTTCATTAATTGTTGATTTATAGGCAATGTAGCACAGTTATCAAAATGAATGTGAATATGCTGGGATTAGTAGAATAGTATGCAGTGCTGGTCAAAAGTTTAGACACACCTTCTCATTCAATGTTTTTTTCTTCATTATTGTTACTTTCTACATCGTAGATTATTATTTATTATTATTAATATTACTGAAGACATTGAACACAAGGAATTATGTAGGAAACAAAAAAGTTAAAACAAAGGCATTCTGTCAGTCAGCTTCATGAGGCCACCTGGAATGGTTTTCAATTAACAGGTGTGTCCTGTCAAAAGTTGATTAGTGAAATTTCTTCCTTCCTTAATGTGTTCGAGATCATCAGGTGTATTCAGAGGTAGTGTTTGCACACAGAAATTGTATGTCTTCATACTGTGTCTGGTACTATACAAAAAGTGCAGTACAGTTAGTTTGGGTCAAGAATCGGCCTTCATAGTCAGATCCTCCAGCTCAGTGCAGGTAAAAAAAAATTGGGCCTGTCACTTGACTTTTTTTTGTCCCATAACCCTCAGGATCTTTTAAGAAATTTAAAATGACTGCCTTACTGCGTCCAAGCTCGGCAGGGATGACACGTTGCAAGAAGCCTTGCTTATGCAGACAGAAAATCTTTTTGCTTTTGCCATCAGGGGGTCATGACAGCGTGAACGCCCAATAGAAAACGATATGAAAGCCAGATTTTTGCACAGATTTTGACTTTTCAAGGCTGTGGTCTTAAACTTTTAATCAGCTGATAAACAGCCTGTTTAAGTTTAAATGCAGTTTTTAATGCAAATTCTATTTTGCTGTCTCTTGCTCCACATTCTTCTTCTTTTTGCATTTTGAAGCTCTACTTACGATCTGGTGAAGTTCCAGCAGCACAAAATGCGAATATTAGTAAATTTTCACCCGGTCTTAATATTTTGATGGAGTGTGTGTGTATATGTATGTATGTATATATATAGGATGGTGGGCTGACCTCTACTGTAATACACAGTATATATGCTAGGAAGCACTGAATATGTATAGTGGGAATAAGCCATGTATTGACTTTTTGACTTTGAAAGTTAGTGAATGTGAGGCAATGGGAGGCCCTGTCAAGTACAATAATGTTGAAGTTTAGTAGTGTGATGTTGGCAACCAGGTTTGACAAGTCTAAGATGTCATTATTGCTTCTTAGCTCAGTAGAGCTGCACTCTTTTCTCACTATTTCACTTTCTCAGACCACATCCTGTGTGTTTATTTTCTCCATCATTGCTTCTTGCCTCAATCCTATTTATTTCTGGGCTTTATCTGCCTGTCCTCATTTCATCATTTTTTTCAGTTTCTTTTTTTCAGACTTGCATTAGCATGGGTATATTTTATTATTATGATTATGTTATGATGCATGTGGTTAATACAACAAAATCTTAAATGTCAGGTATTTAGGATGTCAGCTGAGATTGGGTCCAGAAACGCCGTGAGCCTGCAAATGATAAGCATTTGATTCATGGATGAGAAGAACAAATGGGAGTTAAGATAATGTGTTGATGGGATGGAAGGTGTTTTAGACTCATACTGTGGCAAATTTGGTCAAATTTAACTTATCTATAAGGAAAGAAAAGCGTGAACCAAATTCACTTTGCAGAAAATTCCCTCTTGGCTGTGATATTAACACGAATACCTGTGCACTCTTTTACTGAAGCTTTTCCCAAGGTCAAGTTAAGTTTAATGTCATATATAATCATACAGGTGCAATAATAGTAAAATGTTGCTGTCAGGCAGGAGGTCACTAGAGACTAATGAACAATATTATTACATTACATTATATTAAATAGAAAAAAAAAAGTGATGCTAAAAGAACAGTAAGGGGCAGAAATCTGCTGCATTGCAGTTAAACAAACGCACAGGTGGGAACACCTTAGGCCAGAATTTCCAATAATTTCTTGGTTGATGTGAAAAAAAAGAGAGAAAGTGAGAAATAAATCCCCTGCAGTTGTTTCCCCTGATGCTCAGGATCTCTTCTCTGATGAAAGAACCTCAGGTACTGCACTAAAACACCAAATTAACAAATTTAACAAGGCAAAACAATGGATACCAAGACACAGAGGCAACCATCCACTCCACCATCCTGAACACACAGAAGTTAAAGTCAACAACAACCAAAAGTTTGGTTTACTACACATATGTTGCGTGTTCTCAACAGTTTGATGGGTCACGGCTGCTGCTTGGCTAGTGTTAATGACTAGAAAACCATTGATTAAAATAAGTCATTAAAACCGTGCTGGGCTAGAAGTCACTTTGCTTTTTTACTGCTTCATTAAGTTCACTCTGTTTGACTCATTTATTTTTACAAGGCAGATTACCTTGACTGGGGAATGGCAAACACATATTTTGAAGAACGACATACAGGACAAAAGTACCCAGTGTATGTATGTATATTTATATACATATATATGGCCACAATAAAAGGCCACTCTGAAACATGCAGTTTTGTTTTATTGGTGGGGTCTTGGCGGGTCAGAAAACCAGTCAGTATAGCCAGTACTATTTGCCTCATGCAGTGCAACACATCTCCTACGCATAGAGTTCAGGTTCAGATCAGGTTGATGATTGTGGCCTGTGGAATGTTGGTCCACTCCTCTTCAATGGCTGTGCAAAGTTGTTATATTGGCAGGAACTGGAACACGTTGTTGTATACGATCCAGAGGATCCCAAACATGCTCAGTGGGTGACATGTCCGGTGAGTATGCTGGCCATGCCATAACTGGGATGTCTTCCAGGGATTGTGCACAGATCCTTGCAACATGGGGCCGTGCATTATCATGCTGCAACATGAGGTGATGCTCGTGGATGAATGGCACAATAATAGGCCTCAGGATCTCTGTGCATTTACAATGCCATCAATAACATGCACCTGTGTTCGTCCGTAACATACGCCTGCCCATACCATAACCCCAACGCCACCATGGGCCACTCGATCCATAACACTGACATCAGAAATCCGCTTACCCACACGATGCCACAAACGCTGTCTGCCCTGAACAGTGAAAACCGTGATTCATCCGTGAAGAGAACACCTCTCCATCGAATGTGAGCATTTGCCCACTCAAGTCGGTCACGAGACCCCGATGAGGACGACGAGCATGCAGATGAGCTTCCCTGAGACGGTTTCTGACAGTTTGTGCAGAGATTCTTTGGTTATGCAAACCGATTGCTGCAGCAGCTGTCCGAGTGGCTGGTCTCAGACGATCTCGGAGGTGAACACCGTGGCCAGCCTAAGGCACGCCTGTGCAATATTCATGCTGTCTAATCAGCATCTTGATATTCCACACCTGTGAGGTGGGATGGATTATCTCTGCAAAAGAGAAGCGCTCACTATCACAGATTTGCAAAACAATATTTGAGAGAAATTTATGTGTATACAGAAAATGTTTTAGATCTTTGAGTTCATCTCATGAAAAATAAGAGCAAAAACAAAAGTGTTGCATTTATATTTTTGTTTAGTAGATATACTTAAATGGCATTAGTAAACACACTTCTTCTCTCACTTATATTCCCAAATTTCTGTTGATCATTTCTTTATGGCATGACATATGTTGGATACCATATGTTATTTTTTGATGCGCAGTATTCCTGGTAATGAGCATTGGGTTCGATTATCATCCCAGTATAATTTATGGTGAAGGAAAATGCAAAACCTACATTTGCACCACATTATTTAATCATGAGAAGATGGTAGATTAACACATCATCTGCAGGTCTGCACCTCCAAAAGGCTGCAGCAGTCTGTCACGGCAAGCATCTGGGGAACCAAACTGTCCCTGCAGTGAGACTGTTTACTCAAAAATGCACCTTCATACACACTTAGTATACGACACTCCTGTAAAGACACACACAATTAAAACATTCACTCACATGCCACCCAGGGAGCTGAGCTGGGGCCCACGAATTGCTCGGCTCTGCTCCGTTCAGCTTTAATTGGCGGTTAAATCAGGTGTCTGTGAGTGTGCGTGGTTAAAAAAAAAGCACTGCCCCTGCGGATCCTAAATACATAAATAGTACTTCATCATCGCAGAGCTTTGAAATGAGCCACGATTCTCCAACCCAACAACCAACCAGGGCCGGTCAGCATTTTACCAGACTTTTTTAAAGAAAGAGAAAAAACAGCTGAGAGATGGGAAGTGGAAAGACTGGTGGAGGAGAGGGGCCTAATGTGGCAGAGGGTAATGGGGGAAAAAAGAGAGAGGACTGGGAAATTTGTAGGAAGGTACAGAGAGGGTTGACAAGGGGTGGTTAGAGTGGATTGTCTTGACAAAGTTCTCCTCCCAAAAAACTTGGGTTATTATTAAGTCGGCGAGGAGTGGTAGCTGCTCGCTTCTCCTCTCTCTCTCTCTCTCTCTGTGTCTGCCCTTCTCCTTTCAGTCCTCTGTTTACGTGGCAGTGGAGGTAGAGGAAGATGGAGGGGTAGAAAATTATGCTCAGTGGGACACTAGTTGGTAACAGTTTGAAATTGAAATGAAGTCGACCCACCCATTCCTTTTTAAATCAGCCTTTGGACTTACTATCGCTCTCTCTCCCTTTCACTCTGTCTCTTTTTTTGTCACACACTCACTCACACACACACACACACACACAAAGAAAGGAAATATTTGTCCCTGGATTCTTTTAAAATGAATCTAGTTCTGTGATAAACATGTGCGTAAGCAAAGCTAAACCAAATAGCCAATCCAGAATGGAAGTATATCCGTCTCAAGGTTTCCTGGATTTGTTAAAAAGAGCTTGTTGTGTAAATCTGCCTCAGATGGATAAGGCTTTGGGTTGGAGGTGTTGGTCTTAAAACCTTTGTGGGTTCAAATTTTTTTTAGAAGTTTGCTTTCACTGATTACACGAACATCAAATTGTAGAAATCTCAATTTACCAAGAGTCTTTTTTCATTTTCCCTATTTGCTAACCTCCGGGGAGTTGATCTGGCTTATTGTCGACTGGCCAAATTGGCCTATTGATCCGGTGTTTTCCCAACCAAGTAAAGTATTTTCTTTCTTGTCTTCCCCATTAGCTTTAAAAACCTGAGACTTGGACTCAGTCAGTTCAATATTGTTCCCTTTGCTCTCACTGGGATCTTTCCATGTAGATAGTTGATTTGATTTGCTGAGGCTTTGAGATCTGTGCCGCCGAGACTTCTGCCATTGTCCCAACACAACAAAGCTGAATGTCGTTTGGTTTGTTGCAATTCAAAGCATCAAAAAATACTTTTCGGTAGATTGGGTGAATCTTTCTGCTCAAGGATGGACAGATGGCAGTTACCCTTTTGGGGAGAAATTCTCCTAAATGAAGGAGGTTTGCGGATAATCCAGAGAAAGTTTCTGTAATGAGACTTTGCAGTTTTCAAATGTAATTTCGGATACCTGAGTACCAAAGCCCAAATAATATTCGGCAGCATTCTGCAAAGAAACAGCTGGCAAACAACGGTCTGCTCCTTTCATCTGTTGAGGTAAATAAAGGCTGGTAATTTAAAATGCATGATACATGGTTCACTATATCCACAAGATCCATTGCAGCAACATGTTCGAGTTCTTTGTTCTTCTTTGTTTTTTGTAACTTCAGAAAGTTTATATATTTTAAGATTATGAGTAATGCTTTTGATCGGTATATTGTGCCAAGATTCATGAGTTTATTATGCGTGGCCTCTGTCCAGTTATGCTACAGTAATCAATTTGCAGATAGTGTACATGTATAGTCGAAGGAGGACGGGCCGAGCTTTCTGACCCCTCTTTTGCTTTAGTATTGCTGTATTGCTGTGCTAGAGCATACAACACAATGCCAGTAGCCATGCTTTGCTAAAGTTGGCTCAGCATACAGGTTTATTTTGGTCAGCTGCCAAGCCCACAATAATGACTGTTGCAGTTTGATGTAAAAAAATCACACTGATAAATGATTGTCCTGACGAAAAACATACTCAACACATAGTAAAATGTTCGGGAGCAGCTAGACGGAAAGCTTCTACATGCAACTGCCTCAACAAATGTTTAAAATAGAATTCATCGAACATGAATGAGTTACTTGGCAAAGGTTCAAATGAACCAATATGATAAATAGATGAAAGGCTTGCTGCCACCACTTTGTCAGTATTTAGTGGTTCATGCTAATGTCAACCCAGTGCATTTTAATTAGACTTAATAAGTTAATGATGGTCAGGATGAATCATTTCATTCCGCTGTGAATTTGTTTGATGTGTGTTGAGTTATTTTGAAATACTTTCAATAACCATTAGTAATGGTTACTGTGTAGCTGTTAAAATGGCTCAAAATACTTATTTTTTCAATCCCAGACCAAACATCTGAAGTCAAACTTGTAAAACCTCTTGTCCCCCTTTTTCCCATTGAAGATCTTCCAGGGCCTTCTCTGTGTCTTCTACAACCTCGGCGATGGTGACTACAATCTAACCCTGCCCACCTATCGCCTTGACAACGGTGAATGGCATGAGATCTTCCTAGATCGGCATGACAACGAGATGCTGCTGCAGATGGATGGCGGCGGAGGGCAGCGGGAAGTCACGGGATTGCAGGGCAGAAGTCGAGAAATCATCATCGACCCCACCGCGGTGATGCTGGGAAACACCTTCCCCTCTGGAATCAACAAGAGCTTCCAGGGTAGGCATGCTTAGCTCATAACACGATCAATAATGGAGTTAAGTTTCCACTGAATTTTCTCTTCATTAACCTTTGACTAGAACTGGGAATACGCTAAGAGATTTTTCAATTTGCAAAGTGTTTTCGCTGGTAGTTCGTTTTACTGTCCACATCAAAGGATTGTTCTTAGGTAAAAAAAAACCTTCCAAACACCAGGTGTTACGAGCAACGAATGTGAAGGTTTCCGTGACTCGAATATACTGTACTGAATCCCAGGCTCTCTGCAGCGCTTGCCTGTGTCAGTGCAGTTCAATTCACTTTGCATTCACTCATGGGAGCTGTCAAGTACATCTGCATAGAAGCAGCTGGAGCAGCTAGAGGCTGAAGGACGACTTAGTAAATGGATAATAAGTAAGGTCTTTTCATGTCTATAGCACAAATAGATACCAACACTTGACTTTGCTTAGACTTCTATCAAAACCTCCCCACTGTGGATTTCCAGGGTCCCTTGATTCACCAGATGTGGACAGCTGCCTGACTATTGCACTCTTCATTCTGGTTTCTTTATCTGTAAAATATGGCCAGATATTTTGATGAATTCATTTATGAGAACACGTTGTTCTAGAATCACGTTTACATTAAATAATGGCCCCATACTTTATTCCACAAACACTAATATTGTGACTTTCTTCTTACGATACAGTTTTTTATAGGTTTTCTGAGCTACAGAGCTCTAATGACTTATTTATTACGAAGTTTCTGCTTTCACTTGTTCTCCTCTTTACTAGGGATAGTCACAGTTGATGGTTTTAGCTCTTAAGTGGGGTACTCTTTATAAAGTATTGTGTTTCTACAGTAAATAAATAAATAAACACTTAGAATAAAACCTTCCATTAAGGCACAATCAAACTTACAAGCACATCCGAAGAGAGTGGCAAAGCTGGAAAAAACAACTGAACTGCAAACAAAGCAAAACTGCTTGGACACTGTAAAATACACAGGGATGCCCAAAATGAGGCCCGTGGGCCAGAGTTGGCCCGCTATAAGGTTTGGAACAGTTTGCCCTGCGCTGCATATGCTGTCTGCCCACCTCGATTGCCCCCTCCCATCCTCTCCACATCCTCCAGTTGGTTCCCTTCCTGCTCCTCCTGCCGTTTCTAATTCTCTGTGGGTTTGAGAGAGGGTGTGCATTTTAGTCTCGGTGCAACAGTCTGCTTTGGCATACATGCTCGCATCTCAGCTGTGGGCGTAACCACGGCCTGAAATGAAGCGTGTATTTATGCTTTTTTTTTTTTTTTGACAAAATGTGCATAAAGGCACGGTAAATCCATAGTTTAAAAAAGAAAAAAAAGGCACTGAATCAAATCTTTATCCACAATTTGCAACCTCAGCGGAGCAGATACTGCTGCTGGCTCTCTCTCTCTCTCTGTCCGTCTGTCTGTAATGTAGGTTAAAATTCTGTAGTGGCCTACTTTTTCCAACATGCAATGCTGGAGTTATGTGTACTTTGTTGTTTTTTCTATGACCTAAAATGCAAATTTAAATGACTTTTTAATGTTTAAATATTTTTGTGTTGATATATAGTTGTAACCATCAGTGAGGCTGCATTTTTGCTTTAATAGTGAAACGTACCCCAGTGCCCTTATTTCACCTCATACATTATTACGCTGGAGCTATTGTTCCCACTGTATGAGCATTGTAGTAACTTACTGTTTATGGTATAACTGAAGCAACAGTGCGTAATGTTGTTAACAAATCATTGAGCATTTGTGGACTGCTCTCAAATTAAAATCTTAGTTAATAAACCGTCTATTGTTTAATCCATCAATCGATGAAATAATTGTGTCAGGTCGGTAGCTATGGCCTTCTGGCTGCCTGCCATGCTACAGCATGATGCATCCTATGTGAGATAGAGGTGTGCCAGCAGTGGTGGTGTTGTTGTTTTGGCTTTAATGATACACTTTGATAATAAGCATCTTTGCAACATCTGCATCCTGGCTGGCATTTTGATCCATGTTGCGTTTGGAAAGGAGAATACGCTACTTTCCCAGTTGAGTCCAATTGGTTTATTCAACACACGCAGCTTCAACGTTTCTGTCTGGCTTGCACTGATACCAAAAAGTTTCCTTTGTTTTTTTGTTTTTTTGAATGAATGAGGAGAGGGAGTGCCGGTAGTGAGAAAGCCAGTGAATCAGAGAATTTATTCAAAAATAGACGCCCTCAAAATTGCCGCACAACCCTGCGGCTAATCACAGCAACGCTTGATTTGATCTGAATACAAATGCTGTGTCACCTTGACGGGACTGAAAATGATTTGAAGGTGTGACCCACAGATGATCACAATGCTTGGAACTTCAGTAGTGGTAATATAGTCTGTCAGAAAATCTCAGAAAAGAACAAACAACAAACAGCTCCTCAGTAAACTTTAGTTTAGATATTTGTTTTTTTCTTTCTTTTTTTTTTACAACAGACTTTCTACTTTTAGTCCCAGAGCTGGTGTTTGTAGCTGAAATAGACAGGAATGGATTTATGAATGGACGTAGTTGCTTCATCCTAGTAGGTCAGCAGTAAAGTTGGTCTATCAGACCTATCTACTAATAGAAGAAATACTGGTTAAAAACAATAGAAATAGGGGTGGTAGCGTAGTGGGTTAAGCGGCCGCCCCGTGTGTGGAGGCTATAGTCCTCGCTGCAGCTGGCCCCAGTTCGAATCCCGCATTGGACGGCTAATTTACTGCGTGTCACTCCCCCTCTCTCTGCTTCCTGTCTATCTTCAGCTGTACTATCAATAAAGGCATAAAAGGCCAAAAAAAAACCCAATAAAAATAAGACTAAGGTTGGAAAAAAAATTATTTTCCTCTAAGATACGCACACACACACCAGAGTATTTCATCAGTGTTTTCTCTGGATAGACAATTAGATATGAACATTTTTATTTTTATTTTTATCTCTAATGGCAAGAATCGATGGTGCAAACCACCCCAGTAAGATTGTTTTCATCCTGATGTTTTTGCCGAGATCCATTTTATGATTTTATGACAAAGGCAGAACAAAAATCTGTGACATTTCGCTCGTCGTTCAGTGAGTCTCTCTGCAGTTTCAGGCAGGTGAACGCCTGGCTGAGTTGTTAAGAGTTAAACATTTTCTGCAGAGAATGGGAGAAAGGTTATGACACAAAACAGTATAAATCTTCCTGAATGTCCCTTTCAGTGGAGAACTGACAGATTATACAATGGCGAAATAACCGCTATACACCATCCAGACACCACCCAGGCTATACTGTATATAACCTCTGTGTGCGGGTGTGTTTGTGGGAGAATGAGATAATGTGGTGTTTGATTTGCTGGGTGAAGTGAAAACGGTGCCGTGCCGTTCATACGAGACAGTTTTCTTCTGAAAATAGTTCATTTTATCTATTCAGACTCTTTGCAAAGGAGAATTGTGACGTTTTATGTGGTGTTGAATGATTGATATGACAGTTTAATGGCTAATTCAACCAAATGCATCTTCCCTGTTAGGTGGGATGATAGCCCATTCCCATCGCCGGGTTTATGGAGAGGCAAGAGAGTAATGGTTGGGAAGGTTTCAGCCTGTGTGTGTGTGGGTGGGTGAGCGATAGAGAGATGTTAGTATACAATAAAATAAGAAAGCGTTTGTTACAAAGTTTCCACTTTTTGTATGTATTTATATCCTTGACACAACATTTGTTTGAATCCACACCCGCACAAAATTGTCTAGCACTTTACCACTTGTTATTCCTGCACTGAACAGAAGTTCCTGTATTCTGACTTTATTTTTTACAGGGTTAGGGTTTGTTTTTTTAACAGGCCAGGACCAGTTAATGTTAATTATTAACATTGTGCATAACTCTCAGATAAAATGAATAAACATTAGGATCAGTGGAGTGTCAGAGTAAAAGGAAACTTCAAAGTGGTAAATCTTCTCTTTTCTTGCCATGCCACCAGGCACTGAAACTCACTGTGAATTAGAAAATGGTTTGTGTGCCACCTGGCACCTTATCTGCCCCACAAGATTTTTTGTTGATCTAAAAATATTCACCAGTTAAGAATCCTTTTAGGCACTTGTTTATGACTCTTGCAACTCTGTAATATTATAAATAGATTTGGACACATTTCTGCTTTTTTTTTGTTTTAACTGATTCCATCTCCAGACTTTTTTAAGTCGTCCCAATTAAACAACAAAGTAAACAGTTTGTCCATGCCCCCAAGAATGACACATAGAAGTGTTTTCTGATCAAACTCCCTTTCCAAAACCATTAGACGTGACTGTTTAAAAATGAATGCTCGACTGTTTTGAAATGGGGAAGCAAACAGCAGGTCTCCCTGTTAAAGTTCAATGTTTTTGTGCGGATTTATTTACGACCGAGAACGTGAAGCGAATTTCACAAAACATCATTATTACTGTTGGAACAATCCCAGCAAAGCACGCTGACTTGATTTAATTAAAGTCTGTATTTGAGCCGTACACGTACATAATTTGGTAAATTATCAGTTTGTTGTTCAACCTTGATTTAAGAGAGACAGAACGAGAGGAGTTCCGGTGGGGATACAGCTGAGAGCTGCAGACATAAAGTGAGAGAGAGCGCTCCCTGGAGTTAGACGGTGAGAGGTGTAGACAGCTGCGCCTCAGGCAGTAAAAGACTATGAATGTGTTTATTAAATGGACTTTAAAAGCATCCCCCTTCAGATCAGCGGCAGATGCAATGGGCGGTGTGTGTGTGTGCTCGTTTACTTGTGTTTTATAAATGTGTCTTTTCCAGTTGTAACAGAGGGGAAATAAGATAACTGAATACACGCTCACAATGACGTGATGAGAACATTAACACCAGACTCATGTGTCTTCAGGAGTTTATTGGCTCTCCTGCTCCATGGTAACACCTTAGCAACACTCACTCCAATGACTTATTTTCAACCTTTGAATAGCTGGTAACTAGTAAAGAAAACTCTGCTCGACAGTAAATCTGTTGATAGTTAGATTTTAGATCGATGTACAGTATAAATATGACTTTATTAATTCAACATTAGCTTCTAGTTAGATCAGCTGGACGTACATCATTAAGTTTGTGCATTTATGCAAATTAGAGACCTCATTTAACATTACTGTCATTTATTTGAGTTCCTTTTACAGGATTCAACATCAGTGTAATTTATTGCAATTAAAAGATAGTTCTGTTTGTGACAATACAGCAGCATCATTTTTCACAAGATCAGATCAATGTGAGCACACCCACGTAGGCATTCATTACTATTTACACACAAAAACACTGATCAAACGAAGCCTTTAAGCTTGTTCAGACAGGTAACTTTACAAAACCAATGAACTACAAGAGACAAATAAATGATAACCAGCTAACCAACCACTCAGCTCCTGATACAGGCTACAGTCACCTCCCACCTCGATTATTGCAACTCGCTCCTGTCCGGCCTACCTGCTTGTGCAATCAAATCTTTGCAAATGGTCTAGAATGCTGCAGCGCGACTGGTTTTCAACCAACCCAAAAGGTCACACGTCACCCCACTCTTTAGCGACCGGAATTAAACACAAAGCTCTGACGCTAGCCTACAAAACCACCTCAGGATCTGTCCCTGGCTATCTCAGCGTCTTATTAAAGGCTCACGTCCCGACCAGGGCGTTACGCTCCGCTCATACAAACCGTCTACTTGTACCATCGCCTCTCGCAAAGCGAGGTCACTCTAAACTCTTCTCTGTGGTTGTCCCCAAATGGTGGAATGACCTACCAACGGCTACAAGAACTGCAACATCCCTTTCTACCTTTAAAAAACGTATAGAAAAAAAACCCTTTCTCTTTCAAGAATGCTTCCCTGCCTAACAAAACTAACAAAACTAACAAACTACTCTGTGCTCCTTTACACCTTTGTCAGCTTATGTCCTCCTCTGTAAGTTGCTTTGGATAAAAGTGTCTGCTAAATGCAATGTAATGCTAAATGTAATGTAATGATAACCAGGACCAAAGTATCAGTTAGTGACACAGTCAGAATATAGAAACCAAATATCAACGCTCTTCATATCCAACATTCATAAAATAATCCATGGAGTAAACTATGGCTAAGTCCAGTATTTTGAAGTTGAGCAGGTAATTCTGTGTATTAATTGTGAGGGATGTCTACAATGGATAGTCGGGCAATGTTTGAGATCCGTCGCATCATGTGACTGCTCTTAATGTCATCATGTTTCAGATCTCATTAATTACTTATACAAGTAAGTTTATTGTAATAAACACTAGAGATTTTGACCAAACTGACTGTAATTGTAATAAAAGTCTTTTACTTTCAAGTAAGATCCAGACCCATCACGGTTTGTTCCGAGCGAAAGCATTTAAAAAGATCACACACACACAATACAATCACACACAGATGGAGCTTACAAATGTGGAGACATGATGAGTGATGGGCTGACATGTACTGGTACCCTGGTAGCAGTCAGAGGGTTTGGTATCTTTGGTGCATTGCCTGGGTACAAGAGGCGAACTGACCCCTCTCCAGCTACCAGTCCACACTACATTAGCCCCTATTTTCAGTGTTATCATGGTTGAACAATGTGTTTCCTTCGATCTGTGTGCAACATTTCACAAAGAGCCTTTCTGATATGTTTCATTCCCCTTTGGTGAGTGTCTCAGGCGTGTAAACCCAGTGAAGCAGTGATGTGGAAACAAGAGTTACCGTGCACCATGGTGCACGTTATACAGCATGCAACATGTATTCTAAACAGTCCTTTCAGTGTTTGTTGTGAGAGATTTCCTCAAACTGTATGAATGCCATTTTTTAGATGCTGTAATAAACCGGTTTCAACAACATTGTTTCTGACAAAGAAAAGAGAAGTCAGAGCAGTCTGGGTCTTTAAATCCTGGCTGGATTTATGCTGTACTGAAACGGAGCCAGTAATCTATCACATGGTTGATTTGCTCACCACGTACATGAAGTAAAAGTCTGATTTAATTTAGCGTCTGTGCAGGTGAGTGTAGTTAACAGTGCATTTCTTGTTCCACTGACGTCTTTTCTGTATTTCCGCCCACAGGCTGCATGAGGGACGTACGCCTCAATGGTCGCTACATGCCACTGGACAGCCAGTCGCGAGATGGGGTTTCCCAGGTCAGCATGCAAGGCCTCTCCCTTGGGTGCTCGTCCGACTCCTGCAAAAAGAACCAGTGTAGTCCACCCTTCACCTGTGTCGACTTGTGGAGAGTGCACGAATGCAGGTACACACCAAATGTTAACCGCACAGTCGAGCACGTTCACTTCCGCTCACACACTCATTGTTTTGACACCTAGGCATGAAGACACATGCATTTCAACTCAGTCGACCTCTGAAGCCATTTCTCAGTTTTTCGACCGTGGTATATTTTTTTCCACAGCCATATAAATGTGCTTTAAATGAATCTGGCTTTTTACCTGTTTAAGAATGTGAGAAAACTGTAAAAGAAAAGCATCCCTATAACCAATAACCATCCACTTTATGAAGAAGAAAACTAGAAAAAAGTCCATGCTGGCGTGAGGATGACGATAAACAGATAAATGCTATAACCAGTTCAGGCGATCATTTCAGATGTGCAGCTGTTTGTGTAAACAGGATGGAAATGTAACATGCTGGTCTTGCTGTCTGAAAAATGGACAACAGAAATCTTACAAGTGTGGACCTACTGTAGAAATCCATAATACAGGATGTGTCTGATTCGACTGGAGCAGAAAAGAATTTTAAAAAATCTTGTATAATGAGAATTATGCCATATATTACCCATTTTTATTAATGTATGAATAAAAGTATATAACAAAACGCTTAACAGGTAGCCAGGCAGCAGAATTTGCTCTATAATGATGTTAAATGATAAATGTGATGTATAAAAGTGTAGTGGACGAAGCGATAAGAAAGTAAAAGACCAATAACCGTCCTCAGCCTCTCTCTCCATCTGCTGCCTTTCACGAACCAAGTTCCAAATATCACTGCTGCTGCACACAGTCCTTTCCTGTAAAGCCACCCATGTCTGAATAACAAAAAGCTTTCACTTTAACAGATGACACATGCAATGTTGCTTATTCCATGTCTGGAAAGTGCTTCCAAAAATAAGCCACAGATTTTTTACAAAAGAAGTGATTTTTCTTGTCATGTGGAGAACTACTCCTCTGAAAACAGTTGTGTAATGTCATCTTTGACTCCGGTGGAAGCTCTGTGAGGTTACAGCGTTTCAACTAAAAGCCTGCAACAGAATCTTACCACTTCTGACAAAACTATGCAACTGAGTTCGTTATGGGAAGGACCCCGACTATAGAGAATCTAAACCTCGGCTGCATTCGTCTGTCTTTGCAAGTCCCACAGCTTTGTAGAGGTGCAGTAGTAAATCACTGCAAAACATCTTTCAGGTGATTACTGATTGTGTCAGTGGCTCCGAGGAAGCTGACTGTGGTAGATCCCCTTCCCCAGTGTTAAAGTAATTGCTCTGAATAAAAGATGACTTAGGTCACATGCTGTTGTTAATTCTGTCTCGGTCCTTTAACAACATTCTTCCTGACCTTAGTCTACCCTTTGTTTCCACGGGCTTGTCAGCCTGGTCGACTGTCTTTTCAGGCCTGTGGATGTTATTGCACATACAAAACCTAAATTAATTTGATTTGATTGTGTCTGGCTGCTCCGTTTCTTGATTAAAAACCCAAAGGTTGTAATGACAGAAATGTGAGGCGACTGCCAGACAATTTCCAAGTGCCAAACTAGTTGAAGGTCACCACAGAATGCTTTGTTCATTTTGTTTTCTTTTGAAATTGATATGTGTTCTGCTCTGAAAAAAAACGAAAACTCATTTAGCCTCTTAGTCACGAGCTGAGCATCACATGAACTCCGATTAGCATTTATACTCCCTCAGCCTGCTTGGCAGAGAAGAAATACTGTGGCGCAGTTTCAAAGTCAGTCCTACAGTGCTTCATATGACATCACACATTCATTTTAACTGGTTCCTCCTCACATCTGTTGGTGAAGCAGCCTCATAGATTTGGGCTCAATTGTTCCAAATAAACCCCAAAAGCACCAAAAAAAAAAAAGTATTTGCATTACTCAAATGAAAGTAGTTCTAAATGGGATGACTACCTGGGAGACTTTTGCATATGTTGCCACAGGTTATTGGTTAGAACATGAAATACAAACCAGGACATCCGGTATTGAGGCTTATAAATATAATAATGACAAGTGGGGGCAGTTTATACAACTCTGGCATGTACTCAGAGCAATGTTCCTCCGTGTCTTGGTCTTTGCGAGGTAAACAAGCTTGGCCAAGCTCACTGATTTGCCGGTTGAGATCAACTTTTTGCCAGATGCCCCTGCCACGACCCGCCCAATATCCTATGTTTGTGGACTCATTCAAAATGAATGAGGAGGCAGTATAAACATGGCCTCAGAGAGACCCTTAAAAGTAAAAACCCCACAATGGCCAGTGTGTTCAGCAACAGCCATGTCTCCTGTTAAAAGGTAATGAATAAGACAGTGGCCCCCATCTGCTCAGTCACTGGGCTAAATGGCTAAAATGTTGGAGATAATTATTTTCCCCAGCCCTTCTGACCCTGATGGGATTCACACTTTTGCTTCATCAACATTTCACATGCACTACCGTACGACTTTTCTGTTATGAGGGTTAGTTTGTTTGTCAGAGGGAAATGGGAAATGTCGCGCAATGAAAAGGCACAGCAAACGAAAAAAAAACCCCGTCCGGTGGCACGGACCAAATGAAACGCAGAGTGCTCTTAGCCACATACACTAATCTCAGCAATTTTTCTGCCATTGGAAACATCAGCCTCCATTCAGCCTCCTAGCTTTTAATCTTGCCTTTCTCTTTTTTCCCTTACTTCTCTGATCCACTCACCGACATCATCCATCCTATTTTTTTTCTCTCCACAATGGCTCTCAGTTTTGCACTCTGCCCCACCATTTCCTTGTTTGTACGGCTCTCATCTTGCTCACTCCTGCTTAGCACCGTTGCCACATGCCGTTTACACACACACGTACACATCTAAACACACTCACAATCTTCCTCTCCATCCCAGCCCTGCTTTAATGTTCACCTTGTTCTGTTTTCACCACTTGACTTCAACCTTAGAAGTGATTAGAACAGTAAGTGTTGGCAGCGTGTCCTCCATGAGAAAGTGTTACCTTGTACTCTGGGGCCACAGTTAATAGTCAAATAATACCATGCAGCGGTAGTGTGGGATCAAATACACATTTTGTGTTTTTTCATTCACTCATTTTATCACTGATTAACAACCATGACTGTACACAGTGAAAATGGTGTGTTTATTCACTCTAGTATAATTATTAGAATGCTCGCTTGATTATAGTAGTAATTTACTTCCGAGGTCAAAGATCATATTGTTAGTTAACAACATTATTCTGCTGAATTATTATTATTATGAGTTATGTTAGTCCATGTGTCTGTCCAGATTTGACACATCTCACGTTTGCGAGCCAAGATACATAAATCACAATTCAGAGTAACTTTTTCTTTTTTTCATTTTCCTATAATTAGCTAATTTTCTATGATAAACGAGGTTTACGTTTACCATAAGGTTGATTTGATCTTAGGTAATGCATGTACTGCACGTTTTTTCTGTCTTCTGTTAAGAGTTGGTGAGGATGCATCCTTCATGTGCAGCAGGTCCCTTTATGGGTTTTTGTTTTAAGAATGACTTAGCGTGAGACAACATGAAGTTAGTTAGAGAAAAGGTTCTGAATTAGGGTTAGCTAAAGTTAGCTAACTATAGCTATAAATTTATATATAGCTACAAAAAAAAGTGAACTCATTTCAATTGTCACAATCACTGCCTTGAAAAGAGAACCATGTGTTGTTCTTTACCAAATTGAAGATGCATTTTTTTTCAAGTTACAAAGGTTTTAATGGCACATCTATTGTAAACTTCGTATGTGCTAATATAAGCTTGAGATGCATAGCAACAGAAACTAAGGGGGGGTTGGAGAGCCGGGTATGGCTAGACTTAGCGTCTATTTAGAGCAGGGGTCCCCAAACTTTTTTCGGTGTGGGCCACATCAACTTGCCTTTCTGTAATGGGGGCCCGGGGTCTATAACCGGAAATGATATCAGTCCCACCAGGATTTCACGGCCTTTTTTAAATGGTTGCGGCCTAAAATCCCTGATGTTGCATGAGGTTTTCAAAATTGCGGCGAAAGTTGCTTTTTACATTTTTGTTGTGATTTTGTTGCGAGAGGAAGTGAAAGTTGCGATAAGTTGCGATTCAACAGTCGCTGAGAGGGCGCAGAGAGAGGGGATGAAAATTAGCTAGTACTGTAAATAGTTTGTAAATAAGGTAGATTTTAATTAGAATGCCAAGCTTAATCATTAAGTGTGGATATTTTATAATAGGAAAATGCAATTTTGAAAAATAGGCCATGTTTAGAGGGATTGTTTGGGATCGTTAAGTGGGCCACTCCAATTGTTTAGGCGGGCCGGACGTGGCCGTAGTTTGGAGACCCCTGGTTTAGGGTATAAAACTAATAGGATGGATACATAAGCAAAGAAAATCTAATATAAAAGCTAAAATAATGTTGCATATTAGTTTACAGTAGAGCCGTCTTGAGCATTATTATTATTTGAAAGGACTCTGGGGGTTCTTTTGTATTTTGTTGCATTTTTTTCCTAACTGTCCTTCGTGCGACATAAAACACAAGTTGAATGGCAGTGTGAAACTGGGACTCAAAACTCCTGAGAGTGGTCTCATTTCAGAAAATTGGTCCAAACCAGAAGCGATCAGCCAAAACTCCAACTCCACCACACCTGTCACTAATTACTGAGCCCGTGAGTGCGTTTGCATCTTCATCTTTTCTATTAGAAGACACTCGTCACAGCACTGACTCCACTCATGGCTAATGACAGGCAGCGATGAGAGCTCGAAAAGAGAAGCACTTTTGTGTAGCTGACTGACAGGCATCTTTTATTCAACACCTACACCAACCAGGCATAATAAATATGGAATGCTGAGCTTTTGTTACAGCATAATAATCCCACCCACACTTAATTACATTTTTAAAATGTTTCAAACAGCTACAGGTCAGTGTTTTTTCCCCATTACCAAGATAACTGACATTTAAAACTACTTAGTATAAAAAAAAGTACGGGGCCTAGAAAAGGGATTTTAAAGACATTTCCTACTTTGAAAAACTAAAATCACATAGTTCTAGACTGAAGCTCTAGTCTGAAGGCTCTGTACTGTGGCTCATGTTGAAATGCTGGAAAAGCAATCAATAAAATCCTAAAGTCAGTTTTGTAGCTGGTGGTGAGGTCGAGAAGCAAACAATTTTAAACTGTGTTCCTTTTCTTTTTGGCACTGGTTAAACTCATCTAATGCCTGCATGCTGTACAAGATGGACATAAGATAGAGGAGTAGGAGAGAGTTTTCCATGAACGAGTAGTCCTCAGCCAGCAAAAATAGATATAAGGATATCAAACAGGGGTATCATGGTAACGGGGTATCATTTTATTAAAGTCGATCTAAATATCTCCATAGAGACAAGAAACATGTCAGTAAAACATCTCTGACAGTATAGTACAGGTATGTCCGAATTCTGGCCAATCATGGCCCGCGGACAGATTTTATGCGGCCCGAAGCTTCATGTTTATAATATATTATTTATTTTTATATTTATTTATTTTTATATATTTATGGGATGCTAGGATTGTCAGACACTATATGGCTGGTAGATTTCATTGCCATTAAAAAGATAATTGTTAGAGAACAGTGCATTTGTATGCAACTTTTATTGTTTTTTTTTTTCAAATCTGGCCGTCTTTAAAAGAAGTTTGGACACCCCTGATATAGTACTATAAGTGCCATTATGTTCTAGTCAAAAATATGTTTTCATTATTTGTTCATGATTTTTCATGTTAAATCTAATATATTAATGTTTGGATGTTCACGATGGTCATTATCCCAGAAGCCTCTCTCTGCTCGGCTCCGTGTGAAATACGCGTCTGTTCTATTTTTGCATCTATTTACCCAGAGCACCTCGAGCGGGCGGAAGCAGAAAAAGCAAAGAGAATCCTGTGGATTTTCAAAATAAAACACCCGGGGTACTAATTAACTACGTAGCATATTTACACACGTATTTAGAAGAACATACACTGGGAAAATGGCCAAATCTGAGCAAGTAAACAAAGTCAAACGCTCCGCTTCTGAAACGCTCCCTGTGGGGGTTAAAGTCACATGTAGGACAGATCAAGACCGCAGCGCTTACACGACGTGCCAAAGATGTGTGCAGTGGGGTTTAGGAATAAAGCTGCACAACAAAGGATCTATGACTATATGAGAAGGGAGTCACAAGTAGTTGTAGTAACTAGTATGGAGCATTTTAGGGTCTTTTAGGTCATTGTTTTGGTTTTATGGTGCAAGGCATCGTAACTAATTTCAGATAAACTCACTGTAGACAGCATGCCCAGCAATTAGCAGCTGATGTTTTCAGCAGGAAAAGAAAAATCAGAGCTGGAAAGGACATTTTTATTTGTCTGTTAGCTGACCCTTTTTAAAATGCATGCAGCACAGCAGAATGTTTAGAACATATTTTGTTTTTGAAACCTGTATTGTTTGTTTAAAGCGAGTTAAGGCGTTACGCCATGTATATAGGTCCCAAGCTTACAGTGTAGACTATTTCACAGCTGTGTGCGTCATCAAAAATGTAACTACACATCAGTGTTAACAGCAGCAACTGAGGAACACAGCGGGGACTGCAAGAACTGCAATAGGTTAGTATAGGCTGCTTGTGCTTGTGTCATGAGGCACGTTGAAGAAAAACTAAATCTGATTAATTATTAATGATAAAATATATTATTAATTAATAAATGTATTAATAATTAAAGCACACCATTGCCTGATGATGTACATTACTATGCGTCTGGTGTTTCAGCGGTGATATCAACAGGTGAAATCTCTCTGCAGCAACCGTGAGGTCCTCTCATTCGACTCTTTGGATTGAACAAATTGTGTATGCATGTGCACATGCTGCCGGGTGATGAAATGTAGTATGGCAGCGTACATCGCTCTACAGCGTGACTAGAGGTCAAAATCCACAGCTACACAGGCTACACTAAATGAGAGGGCAAAATTATGGTCAAGAATGAAAAATACCCAAACGGATGACGGTGAGACGGTGCATGGAGACGAGGATGTCAGTGCTGGATGCTTATACACCACCGCGCCACCATCCCACACCTCTGTAACTGTGCCAGTGAACGTAAATCGCAGGAGCAGATTAGTTGCATATGAACATAATTCACAGTGGGCTTGTGTTTTAGAGAAGATGCAGTAAGTTAACCCTTAAGTGTCTTGTCGGGATTAGTTTTATGGTAGTCGAGGAACACTTATGGGATAAATTAGAATAGCATTTTAAATTTAATGTTGCTGTTTCATAGTTAAGTTGAGTCAATATTTATAAGCGTAAACAAATCTCCAGAGAACCAGAGGCAGAAGACTCATCTCTGATGTCATCGAAATGTACAGCCTGGAGCTGCTCCATAGATACTGAATGGGATACTGAATTAATGGGCTCATAAAATGTTTGTTTGAGCTGTTACACCCAAATGAGCTTTTAATTATAGCGGTGCTTTCTGAAGTGAGGCAGAAAATGTGCCCCTGTCTGCATAAAAATCATTCTAGTTATTGCCAGTGCCGCAGTCAGCATTTCCATCTCCTCCAGTTCATTCTCCATTGAGGCGTGCACCTGTGTGAGATCGCCGATCAAAGGAGAGTGAATAACTTTTTTTTTTCCCACCGTGGGGAAATGGTAATAAACATCCAATAAGATTTTGTTTTATCGTGTATATTCACGTCTGTTTTAGTTTCTAATGCTGCGACTGTCCAATCACATTTGTTCTATCTTTGTTCCACTCCTTTCTTTTGCATCTGTAACTGGAATTATTACACATCCTGCTGCCATGCACATCTAAATGATCTTAATCCACATGTGATTTATAGTTATAGTTTTGTTTCCCTCTTCTTTCCCTCCCGTCCCTTTTCCAACCCTTCTTTGCAGATGTCCTCCTGGCCACATGGTCCGTGTCAACGGGACCAGGAAGTCCTGCGTCTACACGCTCTGTGCTACACGGCCTTGTCACCGGGGGACCTGCGTGGCCCAGTCACCGTCCAAATTCACCTGCCACTGCCCGGAGGGTTACAGGGGACGGCACTGCGAGACAACACTGGCAATCTACCGGGAGGACGTGGGCCTGAGCTTCAGCTCCCTTTTCGCCATCTGTATCTGCTTCATGGCTTTACTAGGTAAAAAACTGCGCGTTACACATATTAATGAGGACGTAACTGAGAAAAGACAGCACAGCACGAGGGGTTTTGTCAAGCTTGTGTGTGTGTGTGTATTGAGGCGATGATAGCATCTTGCCTCTTCCGATAAAACAAGGATGTTAAAGAAGAAGCACCGCGCTGAAAAGGAACCCAGCCAGGATCAGAAATGACCCCCACACAGGTATTTGTCAACCTGTGGTCCGTTCTTATTTGTTCAGTATGATTTTTTTTTTCATAACACACAGACACACACTAGTAACACTGCTGCCACACAGTCGACTGTGTCCCAATTGCATTTTTAACCAGATCCTCACCATGGCAACATGTAAAAATAACCTTAACACCCGGACACACAGGGCTGCAACTGACAATTATGTATCATTATGGATTACTGTGTCAGTCATTGCTTCGACCTCAATTAACCTTGGTCCATAAAATGTTATTAAATGATGAAATGTGTTGATCATCGCTCTTTCCTAAAGCCCTCATCCCTCAAATGTCTAATTTTGCCCCGCATCCCAAACATATTCAGTTTACTGTCATGATATGACCTGATCATCCGCATCTTAGAAGCTGAATGAATCAGCAGATCTACTTACACCCCCACCCAGAAGACAGAATGTTACTGAATGTACTTTAACAGAGATTATTACACAAACCGGACCGTCACTAAACAGAAAGTAGATCCGTGGAATTCCTTCAGCTGTTATAGTAAATTTCCCATTATAGAAAATTCACCACAGCAGGTTAGAACAGCCAGTGAGTTCACACAAAGGTTGATGTGTTTCACTGTGCAGTTACCGAGATTGACAAATGCTAGACCTTATTACCACAAAAATGACAAGTGTGTTACAGTACAGCACGGCTCTGAGCTTGTTGTACAGGAATGTGGATATAGCAAGACCTTAACGATGATGTTTCCACACTCAGACACACACAGCTTTGAATCGGACTGATTAGCGACATATATTTGGGTGCCCTAATGTATTTGAGGGATCTATCTTAAATGTCAGAACCGTTCATTGTGTCCACAGCCCCGATATAGAACGCTGTCGCACTGGTTGGACAGTCACTAAAACTCAAACTCGTTCTGGAAACAATGATAAGTTTCTATCATTTATCAGGCTCACCCCCTCAATAGCACAGTCAACAGATAAAGCATGGGGGCAGTTTATATACTCAAAAGCCTTATACTGCAATTTGTGTTGAAATTTCTACTAATTCTCCCAGTTAGAACAACAATCCGAACACTATCTAAGCTCATTATTGTTCATGAATAGACGTCTATTAGAACTCTACATTTTTACTCATCAGATTTTAAAGTTTCCTTAAAACTTCAACGTAGTCTCTGTGAGGTCCCCAAAGACTGTCTAAAATTTTGACGTAGTCTCCATGACGTCCCCATAGACTGTCTAAAACCTGTTCGTAGTCTCCATGACATCCCCATGGACTGTCTAAAATCTGGACATAGTCTCTGTGACGTCCCTGCAGACTGTCTAAAACCTGTTTGTAGTCTCTGTGACGTTCCCACAGACTGTCTATAACCTGGACGTAGTCTCCATGACGTCCCCACAAAATGTCTAAAACCTGCGCATAGTCTCCGTGACGTCCCCACAGACTGTCTGAAATCTGGTCGTAGTCTCTGTGACCACAGACTGTCTAAAACCTGGACATGGTCTCCATGACGTCCCCACAAACTGTCTAAAACCTGTACGTAGTCTCCATGACATCCCCACAGACTGCCTAAATCCTGGACATAGTCTCTGTGAGGTCCCCATAGACTGTTTAAGTATCATTAAGGATCCAGTTGTCTGTATGTCTATGAGTACATGTAGAAGTTCTGATCATGCACTTCTGAAAAACGGGGGTTAAAAGTGAAGCTGGTCACCATACTGCTTGTCTACACAGCCCCACCCCCAGGTCACTATGGGCATGATTTTACCAGTTGTTTTTGTTATTTGGGAAACTTCAAACCTATTTTTAGATTGGATATTGAAGTGTCCCTGGCCTCCATAATGAACAGTTTTATATAGCTTAAAGCCAGTAATGAACAGACCATAGTTTCACTGTAGTCAGACTTTCACATCCGAAAGGTCAGAAAGTCTCAGGAGGAATCGGAGGTTACGTTGCTACTAAACTTCTGTGGAGGTAATATACAAGCGCTTCCTCTAGCCTCTGGGTGGATGAATTGCAACACGCTGATCTGTCTGGTCGGCTGTTAAAATCCACTTCTTTTTTTTCTGGCTGTCTGTTTTCGCTTGTTGAATATTCATCTGCCTGTACCTCTAGATCTGTGTTCCTATTCCTAAAGGATCATCTGCTGAGAAAGTGCCTCAGGCGCAGTCGTACACAGAGAATGAGTTGTCAGTACAATGGCATGTTCCCCTTGTTTAATTGAGGACAATACAACAGAACAGTAAAGAGCAGTACAAGAGAGGAAAAACGGTTCAGAGAAGTGCAGAATAAAAAACAGGACACGGCACAATACCAAAAGGAAAAACACGAGGGAGGTGGAAAGAGTACAAAGGTGTGGAGGCACGCAGCAACACAGCGAGACAAGCGAAGGCAGGAGGTCCGTGATGCTGAGAAGGAAGGTGTCAATGTCACACTGCTGCCGGCCACGTCTGCTTGTCATTGGTGATTCAGAGGCGACATCTCCATCCCACCCTGAGACCAAACAGACACAGTTCAAATGATCATTTCTCCGTCTCTTCTCTTCACCTCCATTCGACAATGTCTCCCTTCAAACTTTGCTTCGGGCTCATATTGAATGCGACATATAACCTTGATCCCGCTTCTGTTTTAAGTGTTAATGACTTGATTTGTAGGCGTATAAGGTGCTGTTTACCCAAACCTGCAGGAATTGAGATCAATGCTCCAGAGGCTTTTGGTAGTAATTCCAATTGGTAGAGCATTCCCTGCTCGATCAGTCAAGCGTTTCTCTCTCTGAAATTTAAGTAGCAGCAATAGGGACTTCTTTTTTTTTTCTTTTTAATGCCTTCATCCAATATTAGTTGTACAGACTCCAAATGTTTGAATATCCAGAACAAAAGGAGGGCAGCAACTCTCTAATGAAAACTGGGCTGCTTTTGACAATATTCTGATCATTCTGGTGGAGATTAAACACAAAACCACTCCAAAATGGATTACGTCTCATATGGTCAGCTGTGAAAAGTGAGGATATATATTACTCTATGACAGCCTTTTACAGAAGAAAGTCTAAATTAATTGGGTTTTTTTTTAGCCATGCTGACTTGTTGGATGGCGATGATGGTCAGCTGCGGGCTTCCTTTTTAGGTCCAGGCAGAAATAACTCAACAACTATTGGAAGGATTGCCTTTAAATTTAGTCCACGCAGTGATCAACAGTTTTAGTCTTTCCTCTAGCATACCATTTCGTATTTAACGAGATGTCTCAACAACTATTAGATGGATTTCCATGAATTTTGGCAATACAGGCATTCTGCCGCTTGGTTAATGCCCCTGCGCTTCAAACTCCTCTAGTATCTTTTATGGTCTTGTAAGCAGGGTTCCCACGGGTGCTTGAGTTCCTTGAAAATGCTTGAATTTCAATTCAGTGTTTTCAAGGTTGTGAAAACGCTTGAATTTTTTGTGAAGTGCTTGAAAATGCTTGAAATTTCACAATTAGTTCAATCAAAAATCAAAACAGTCAATCTACCACCATATGAAATAATGCTAATTAGACCCATATTATTATGCCATACAGTGGCACCGCTGCGCTTCCCATGACCATCATGGCAAACACAACTAGTAGGCTACCTATTTAAAGGTGCTGGAAAAATGGAAAAAGTGCTTGAATTTGTTCATGAAAAAGGTGTGGGAACCCTGTGTAAGGCTCGACAATAAAGTCAGCAATAATAAATATGCAACGACTGATGGGACTTCCAAAATGCTTGCTGAGAAACATTTCGCATTTTATGAGTTTAGTCACGCATTAGATGCAGTGACTTTGCAATCTGTTATGCAGTTGAGTTGATGCCCCTGGTCTGAATAGAAGTCTTGGAGTTGCTCTGTTACTCTTTGTATTGATGTGATTGGGAGACTGGCAGAGCTGACCCAGTGGCAGTCCCCAGGGTGCTCCTCTGGGGTTGTGAGTTCAGAACAAAGTTTCTAGTTGAGAAATGTCAGCTGCACACAGAGTCAAAGTCCAATCTGCATTCTCTTGACAATATTAATGATTGATGACGACGGGTGCATCCATCCTGTTTGCTTATTTTGGTTTCTACATGTTTGTAGCTGTGTGTCACATGTAGCTTCATCTTGCATTTCTGTTGACATTTCCCTCTCTCAACATTGTTTCTCTGTATTCTTAACCTAATTTATTAATGTTGGTTTCAAATGTACATACTTGCCTATATTTCTGGAACTGTCAGTTTATTTTTCTTGCTCCTGCTCGTTACCTGTGCAGAATACGTAATACATGTTTGACGCATCCATTTTCTTGTGACAGAGAACAGACAGAGTGTTATTATTCCTCTTTGAAAGGGAAAGTGCAAGTAAGTGAGAGATGACTTGTTTTTTCAACCGAACTGCCAAAATAAAAATGGATATGATAGGGTATTTTCATTCTTTAACATGACCAATTTCTTCATTGTCAAGCCATAATATATTTTTAGATAGGTATATCATTTTGTTTAAAAATAGATGAAGATCCTGAACTAATATTTTGGAAATTGCAAACCTAGAAGGAGTTTAAATTGAAACAGATTCAGAATTTTCTTTCTTTCCCACATGTTGTTTTCTTTTAAGAACAAAAAAGCATTAAATGTGTTTCAAGTAACTTTTATAAGCAACAATCAAACACTGACTGTATGTCAGTATGACAGCAAATGTCCATACCTACAGCTGCTGCACAAATTTTAAGTAGACAGATTCAAACATCAGACAATAAATATATATATATATATATATATATATATATTTGAAAATCGCAAATGAAAGCATAGTGGGAGTTATAAGGTCATTTCTAACATTAAACGGTCGTCTAAAATCTTGAACGTTGGGGAGTTTAATGCGAGCTGTGAAACATGCCATTATGGTGCATTCTGGTACATTTGCCCATTTATCACCATGGAGACGTCAGCACAAATGGATGGTGAAAAGAAAAACCCTGAGACAGGCAGCAGCCAGGTTCTCCGTTCAGTCATTGACAGATGTCTTGATAAACTGCCTTTTTATTTATGGTCAGGAACCTCAAGCAGTCATACAAGCTTAGAATTAAAACAGGATATAATATCAGATCAGGGGCACAGATGTTGATCAGTGAGTCACATACTGAATATATCCGTAGAGTCACCTCTCCCAGATGAGTTAAGCAATCGGTTCCATGATTCTTGGCTTGATTTTGTCATACTGTAGGATATTCCAGGGTTCCCACGGGTGCTTGAATTCCTTGAAAATGCTTGAATTTCAATTCAGTGTTTTCAAGGTTGTGAAAATGCTTGAAATTTGTGTAATGTCTATCTCAATAAGCCGAGAGAAAACAAAAATGTTTCCTAAGCGGCTACGCGCTTGATCCGATGCCTTTACATGCAGAACTCAGTTATCATACTCGCTTGGTGTTCTGCAGAGAAATAACAGTAGACTACTATCCACACCTGTTGGTCACTGTTATTGCGCTGTGGTAGTTACACAATACACCGCTCACAAGCTGAGAATACAAGCCAATTCACAATTAGTTAAAAATCAAAACAGTCAATCTACCACCATATGAAATAATGCTAATTAGACCCATATTAATATGCCATACAGTGGCACCGCTGCGCTTCCCATGACCATCATGGCAAACACAACTAGTAGGCTACCTATTTAAAGGTGCTGGAAAAATGGAAAAACTGGTGCTTGAAGGTGCTTGAAAAGTGCTTGAATTTGTTCATGAAAAAGGTGTGGGAACCCTGATATTCGGTGGTGATGCAGTTGAAGATGTTTGAAGAGAAACTCCGCCGACACTGTCTTAGTCGTATAACAAGTTTAATACAACAAGTTTAGTATCATAACAAGTAAAACGTTACTTGGAGAGCTCCTGGCCGAATGATGAGAGACTCTCTCGACCTATGCAGGACAAGCCCTTACATAGGTAGTCTGAGGCCCCAAACCATACAAAAAAGTACCTTGAGTCAAAGAAACAGATGGACAAACAAATTCATTTCCCAAAAAAGACCATCTAAGGGTTTTATCCTATGACCTGACTCATCAATACATCTAGAGAAGTTTTTGTTCTAACTAAACATCTAGCAGTGGTGCCGACCTGGCGGCCCTCTGGCTCCCCTGTCCCAGGAATGGTCAAGGTAACATCCCATGACTAAACAAATATCTTCAAATAAACCACATGTCTATAACAGCATCAGCATTAATATGTGACTATGCATCTATTCGCAGACACCTTAATACCAAAGTCCTTCAAGTGAGGTGAGTTTCCAAGGTTATCTATGGAGAAGGACTAAGCATGTTAAAAACTAAGTGTTATTTATAATTATATTTAAAATGGGCCTTGATTTAGGACCCTCTAGAGCCACAGAATTTTGCCCGTTCTAGTAGCTGGGTTCAGTTTACATTTAGATTTGTTAAACTTTGAAACTCCTTCAAACCTGTATCAAATCTTTTAGTCTTTAGTCCGCAAAAGAATCTCTTAATTTTGTTGGAACTAACTGGGATTAGTGGATCTTGTTTCAGAGTGAGATTGTAAATGGAACATAAAGAAACTCTCACAATGATTTTGAGCAATCCCATGTGAGAGGAATTTATTGGAATCATAACATCCACGAGATCGCAGTGGTCTTTTAGAAACAACTGTAACCAGCAGTAGAAGTCTGGTGTGCACGGTTCAAGAACATGATGGTAGTTTTTCAGATCAAGTGTAAGCGGATAGATCATTTACATCTTCATCTGAGATCTGTCTGTGACATCACCATCGACAAACATTCAGAAAATTCAGACAATCAGCTTGCAATGCCCAAAAGCAAAAACACAGTCAATTTCACTTAAACGATTAGAGTGAAGTCAGTCTTTGCTGTGTAAGTGCTCCGAACGGCAGTGGTCCGACAGCACAGCAGCAAGCTTCAGGGGCCAAACCCATTTTAATCTTGACTAAACACAGCATAGACAGCTGCTTATTGAGTCTTTCTCCAGATCCTCCTTCATATTCTGCAGAATACCCAAATCTCTTCAGCTGAAAGTGCATTAATACCTACTTAAGTCACGTGGAGCTGGATGTACTGCTGATGAAGACGTGAGTACATTATGATCCACGCAAGCAATGTAATTCAGAAAGAATTAGTCTGATATGAAAGTCGTTTTCTGCTGAAGAAAGATGAAGTAGCTCATGTATGCACTGACAGTCATTACAGTACAGTAATGTAATGTGTTTTGCCTCTTCACACAAATACAACGCACATCATTTAACTTCATGATACTTGATTCAGTATCAGACATGGATGTAAATATTAATACAAAAAGAGACTGGAATAAACGTGTATACATATGTAGTAATAAAGTGTACTAATGCACTTATTCAGTGTACACACTAGAGGAGAAACTTTGATTAATCGGGTTACCATCTTGCAACTGTATCCACTTCTCTTACATCCATTGATTTTACCTGCCTCTCACCCAGTGAATCTTGGGATAGGCTCAGGATCTCTACAACCCAGACAAGCTTGTAAACAATGGATGGAATTTTTTTTTTTGACTTTTCATCTCATTAGTCTTTTAGTGGAAAAAAAGCAACACCAGTGCACCAGCCAACTTACATCACTCCTAATCCTGTAGGATTTAGTGGCATCTAGTGGTGTCGTTGCTGATTGCAACCCTGTTGCCTCACCCTCACTTCCCTAGCAGGAAAAGAGATACATGTCACAAAAATCCCTTTTCAAAGCCAGTGTTAGGTTTCTCTGGACTACTTGTGAAAATACATTATTTGAATTTCTTAGTAATATTTTATATTTGGTATTTTTTGGGGGATCCAAACATCCTGTTTAAAGGAACATTGCAGAATTGGCTCATTGCACATGATACATTTGGGAACACAAGACAAAAATATGTAAAGGGTAATTCAAACTTAATTTATGAATCTAAATCTATTACTATATTACTTCTGCTTCCAGCACCTCATACAGCTTCAGCAAGTGTTGCCGTGACTGTTAGTACTGAAAAAGTTCTGTTTTAGTTGAGGGCAGTCCGTGTCCAGCCGACATCTGACAATGTTTACTATCTATTATTTATTATATTTATTATTTCTGTCTTTTCCAACACACACAGTACTTATGAGACATGAGAATTTATTTTAAAGCACCATGGAGAATACCTTGCACAGGATAGAAAATGTGAGTGTTGATGGTATTTTTTTTATGATTTCACGCCTTGGATGTCGGATGGGGCTTTTTAGACTTGTTTGTTTTTCTCATTATTATGCTGTGATGGATGGAAACCTCGGCTCGGTCTTCAACTTCCCAAGGTCAATACGTGGAGGCTCTTTTCTGTACATTGTGTGATTGAATTGGATTGACATCAGAGCCTTTTGTTAGTCAGTTCATTAACGTCATTTCATGCGAATGTTCTTCAGACAATTGCTAGATCATCATTGCACTATGACATGGAACATTATCTTGTTAAAAATGGCCAACTCTTTTATCTCTTCAGAGGTTAATCACCTAGTCTGTGGCAGCCTATAATTGGCAGTCAGTGACCATATTCTGTAATAGAAAGTTTCAGATCTTAACTAGGCTTCTCATAGCTGAGATAACCCAACACTGTCTAAAGAAATAGTCTGGAAATGGCCTCACTGCATTGATTTATATATAACAGCACTTCCAACAATATACTTCTGACAGTTGATATCGTCTTCTTCACTTAGGAACAACACAACTAGCTGTACATAACATCTTACAAAGATTTGGCTAATCCTGCATCCACAGATGCAACATTACAATTAACTTGTGTGTCTAGCCACCGGTCCAATGTTTAGTCTTCTCTTAGCTCTCGATGTAAGCTCATGTCTGTTGCCTCTCAACCAATACTGTTCTGGGAATTTGAAAGAAAAACCCTTAAATAAGGAGGATCTGATTCAAAGCATCAAATTTTAAGTTGAATTTATTGTTATTGTACAAGAGGAGCGTTTCACAGTGTAACACACTAAAGGGGTTACAGAGAAAAAGGCTCCCTGAGGAGCTCTGACAGTTGGTTCTTATACATTTTCCTGAAGATGGGCTGTCTCAACCCCTGTAAATTGTTAACAGATTTGCATATAATGCATTTAAACAGCTTTCTTTAACATATCCACTAATGAGTAGCCAGTATGTCCCCAATCTACATGTCACCTCTCTGACCTGTCCCTGTTCTGAAATCCCTCTATCTATACATGAACCTGAACTTTACCTTACCCTGCCAGTCTCAGGAAAACAGCAATAAAGGGAAGTGCCCTCAGGAAATGTAATATAGGAACAAACATTGTATAAGTTAAAACATCTAACTAGCTGCATAACCCTGATTTTTATAACAAATTCCTGAAAGAAATATCTGTCTCTTAAATGTCCCACTTTCTTATCTAGCTAGTTACTAACTGTCTCTTTGTTGTTTGGTAGCATTCAGTATGGAACGGTCAGAGTGAACCAAACAGCTTGAGGTCCATAAAAGCAAAACAGTGAGCTGGAAGACACTGACATGCTCCGAACTGCTGAGTCTTGGAAAATAATCTGTAGACTTGTCACTGAAAGCGACTCATAGGAACATACAGAGAATTAATGTAACAGTGTCATCCTCTTGCAGCACATTCTTTTAAATTTCAACCATCCGTTGACGGTTCATCTCTGCCATTTCTGTTTGCGTTGCATTTGTTTTTTTATTGGTAATGCGGCCAAATGACTCTCTGAACACCTCAGTAGCTCAGTAGCTGCTTTGGATGGATCTTGAATTCCACGTGCTACAGGAGGTGGATTTACACCCGGACTTGACAACAACAGAGTTCATTGATTCAGGACGTGCGACTGAGATACAACTAGATTCAAGTGTGCCACTATTGACACTATCTTTACAAGAGAAGGAGGAGCAGTGTGCTAGAAAGAAAGGACACTGTTAAATCCATGAGACCAATGAAGAGAGGAAAAGAAGTGAAAGGGTGAGAGCAGATGTGGACCAAGCTGATATGTTGGACAGATACTGGCTCTGGATTAAGCATTATGTAAGGTTTCCACTGCCCTGTGACGTAAATGAATGACACAGATCCAAAAAATACTTCAGGGACACATTTACTTGCAGTTCTGTTGGCATAAAAATCGTCGATGTGGAAGGACTGTTACAGCGATTGAGCGAGTAAGTTTAGTGTTTTTAAATGGTGCGTGAGCCAGAGATAAATCTGCAAGTTGTTATTGTTCAATCTAATAATTTGCTTATAGTTTTAGTTGAAGTTAGGGACCAGTTTGGAGTTAAAGGTTTGGAGATGGTTATTAGCTGCAACGTATTGGCAAAAAAAAATCTGCATCAGTCAAGCAATGGCAGAAAAAAGAGCAGTGAGTAGACGAGTAGTGATAAATTGAGCGTGCAGAGACAGATGGCTGCGGTAAACAGAATTATAGTTTGATGAGGCTAAAATCCATACTATATCATTGACTTGCGTTGATGTACTCATAGACACTGATCTCATTGCAGGGCAGCCCGGATATTGATTGTCTGACTGGAAATCCTATTACACACACGCTCATTCAGCGCCATTTGAACTGCTCAAGGTACAATGGATTTCCCTGCTCATCAGATAGCAGCCTCACTGTGCATCCAGCTTTAGGGGCAGTGCAGAGCTTCTGTGAAGCCTCTGCAGGATGTTCAGACGTTATCCGTCTTTACACTTTTGAGAAGTTTTCCCTTTAGCTTCAACTAACTGTGCTTGCACATAAAAAAAAATCGGGATTTGCGATGTATTCCCTCAATATCAGTCGATTCAGTTCCAGTGCTTTTTTTTAATGACTGCAGCAATTTGGAAGCGAATCAGTTCGGGTGAGACTTGTGTGTAATATCTAGTGCGGTGCAGATAGCCCAAGGCATCTGCTGGAGATCCAGAAAGTAGCTCAGGGGGTTTGACCTACCGTAGTGGTTGTTGTTAAAGGCCAAGAAAAAAGAAAAAAGAAAAAATAGTTAAAGGCGGTTAGGCAGGGAGGGAGGAGGGTAAGTATGAGGCAGGAGAACGAGTTAAAGCAGAGGGAGTGAGAGAGTTAAACAGAAAAAGGAGTGATGGTCAAAGAGTCTACGGGACCTTGGAGGCAGTGTAAACAAATAAACACATAATCTCTCTTTTCAGGCTCCACTCCTCGCTCTCTCTCAGACACACACACACACACACACACACACACACACACACACACACACACACACACACGCTGTCAGAAATACCGATCAAATTCTCCATTTCTGTTTTCCCTCCAGAGAAGGCCTTTGAACAGAGCAGATTCATCTTGTACACCCTGACCTCCAGCTTCCTTGCTCACTTCCCCATGGAGTTCACTCACTAGCCATTGCTTTACACACACACACACACACACACTTACTGTACACACACGCACGTAGCAGACGGGAGCAGCAGAAAGCAAGTGTAAACACATGAAGACATAAACTCCACCACCGTACACCGAGCAGTAACAGACCCTCTCATATTTGCAGTTTCTTTGCTGCAGTCTACCTAAAGGCTGTACTCATACAGCGCACGCTAATGCACAGAGGATATCGATCCATTCGGCACAGCGCCGCACAGTACAGTCATCCTCACAGCAGCTCGAGATGAGATTTGTGTGCCTCGATTCACATCGCGTTCTGGCTGTATGTTCTCACCCGAGTGAGAAAAAGAAAGTCTTTATGGAGTCCTTATGGAAGTGCTTTGCTTGTTTGCACATCCACATAGCCTACGGTATCACATGTACGTGTGTCTTTTACCAGAGCTTCATTCAGCATCAGTCATCGAGCACATTAAGGCAAAACAAGTTGGTTTTTTTTCAAATGCAGCTATCTTCTGAAAAAGTAGGAATTCAAGAATCTAGAGTATATTGTGAAATACAGTCTCATGTTACTCAGGTAACTAGGCCTGTAAACATAACAAGTACATAGAGTTCTGAGTCCCCTGACTTGAAAGTCATTAAAGAGTTTAGATCACCGAGAGCTGCTTGCCCCAATATCTTTTTATTATATTTTATTCTCTTCTACCATTTAGCAACCCAAGCAAATGAACTCCTATCCCCTCATTAGGGCTCCTGAACCTCTCTGGATTAAACAAATTAAAGTCCAGGGTAGAAAAAAGTATAAATACCAAACAATAAAATGAAAGAATGAAATAAACAAACAGAGCAGATACAACATATTAGAACATAGCCGTGACAGAAGACACCTCGTACCATCAAATCAAATCAAAATACACGTTTGGCCAAACTTTTTCAGGATTTTTCAGACTGCTTTTGTAGCAACATTACTGTGTGTGAGTGCAATTTTACCAATAGGAATGATGACGGCCAAAAATAGAAATATGTGTGTGCAGTGAACCGGATTTCTCTTCGAAGCAAGTCAGATTTATGAGTGAAGCTCCATCCACGCAGCTGATTATCCTTCAGCATTTACCTTGTGATTGTAAAATATATGTAATATATATGTAATGTATGTGTGACCCCCACAGACGGATGATTTTACAGGCTCCCTTCTCAAACTCATTGTTGGGAGATGCATTGCTCTTGTTTTTATGAGCCAGCCATGTTCAGGCAGGTATCATGGTTGTGGACCTCTTTAGGCTGCTGGACCAGTTGCTTCTCTACACGTATCTTTCTGTATTTCGGAAGCTCAGGGCAGGCCACAGTACATGAGGACCATCACAGTCGCGGCACTGTACTGAACCTGTGACCTTTTTTTGTTTGCCAATTCACTGCCCGTCCAACACCAGGGCCGCTCTCTGCAGCAGTCAAGTCTCGCACGTGTTTCCCGACAAAACTAAAGTCTGTCTTTCGGTTTCCTCATCTGTTCTTCCCTTCTCGTTCGTCGTCATTAAAAGCCATAACACCGCTCAGAAAGTGAAACAGTGAATCTCTTGAAACAATTTCATCTTATAAATCTGCCAGACGCTGGAGTTGTGGTGAGGGGGGGACAAGTTGACAGTAAATGAATATAGATTTTTCCTTCTCGTACCGTGCAGCCGGTTTCTGGCTGAATAGATTTACTCTTACAGAGTTGTCAGAGGTTGGGCTGTTTAATGGGGTGTTATCAATTCATGAGGAGTTTGAGTGCCGTCTTTTTTGGTGCGCTTACATGATAGATTGGCTGCTGAGTTTTAGTTGTGATGTGGGAGAAAGACCTGTAGATTAAAAGAGAAAAAGCAGAGCTCGATGGAGAAGGAGAGACGCGAGCGGCGGCGGCACGTGTTTAAAAAGGTGTGATTGAGTCGTTTAAGGTCACAGATTTTTCACGCTGATGTCTTACCTCAGATTAATCGGATTTGAACAGCCGGGGTATTTATAACGCTGCCAGTTGAAATCGTTTTTGGTCTGTGATTGCTGCTGTTCTCATGTGTGATTAATCCCAGCTCTTCTATATAAAGTCTCTGTTTGAAACCAGAATAAATAAGAAATAATTCAGTTCAGCTTGTATTAATGACGATTAAATATTATCTCAACATTGTACTCCAGATCCTACATGTTTTCTCTTTTCTGAGTTTTGCTGTGGGAAAAAAAGCCTCTTTGATTCAGATGAATAAAGTAGAAAAAAAAAACATGTGGGTGTAAAGCAGGTTAATATTATAGAAAGTCTGCTGAATTATGAAGTGATAACTAAGGCGAGATGTGATGGGGATGTGGCAGGGTGCAGGGGATTTGTTGGACATCTGAAAAGGTCACAGTGGGAAACATGCACATTTATAGAACTGCGTGTGCGTGTCTGCTTTAACGAAAGTTTAATCACCTGAACATTTTATTCTGAAGTCTGTGAAATGTGAAGAATTTACAGAGCTGTCAAACAGGGTCAAACAGGATCAGACTAATTGTCTGTGCTCCCACACGATTAATAATATTCCTTGATCATTTACAGCCAAACGCTGCAGTAGCTGTAATCTGAAGCATGTTCTGTGCATACAGGCCCTGACACACAGTTATAACGACCCTTAACTACAAGCATATTTGCACACGTGAACCATCATTTAAACAGCTTCAGTGTTGGTCTTTAATTGAAAATTAAATAGTCCGGGCCAGTCATGTGAGGCTCTCTGTATAATTCAATATTTAATGACCAGCAGGTCAAAATGATAAAGGGCGAACTAAGGGTGAAACTTTTAACGATAGCATTTTAATGCAACATTATGACACAATTATTCATAAGTTTTGAATCTGAATATATGGAGACTTACCGTGACCAGTATGATGTGAGTGATTAAGTGAAATGTGGGCTGCAAAAGAAAATGTCAAATACATAGAAATGATGTGCTGAAAAGTTGAAAGTCCTTCATTCAAACAGTATGAAGAAAATATTCCAGTCATTTTCCTAACTCATTTTAAACCACTCAACATGCACAATTTTCACAGCACAGACCAACTGCATGTACTTTGTGAACCGTAAAGTTAATTCTTTGAATTATGAATTGATGAACACATTTTATTTTATTTTTTCTCCCCCCCACTAAAGCTGCTTGAGCTCTATCTGTCCATCTGTCACTTCTCAATAATGCCCAGACAACGTTTAAAAGATTAAACACAACTAAACATTCTGTGCAGATTTATCTGAGGACATGAATTACACGTCAAGATCTGTTCAAACAAAGCAAACTAAACTCAACTCCATAAACGTGTTAGTGTGAACGAACATTTAGGTCCTGTGTGTAGGCGTACTGTATTTGTGTTTTAGATTCAGATTGTATGTATCTGGGAGTACAGGTAGACAGTGACCTTAGTTGGCGCACTCAGGTGGCCGATGTCTGCGCTAGAATCCACCAGCGCCTTCATTTTTTCACTCCGAGTTTTTGGAGTCTGCAAAAACATTCTGCTCATCTTTTACAGAGCAACAGGCAGGCAACTATCAGACATGCAAACGCCATTTTATCAGATAGTTTTCATTTGCTGAATGGGGAATATGTCCTTCTTAAGTCCGGGAAGAGATACAGGCTACCCCTGTGCAAACACAATCGCTTCAAGTACTCTTTTATTCCTTTATTTACTAGGCTAATTAATGACCAGAAATGAACGCAGTTGTTTTTGGACAGATTCTTAACTTTCTTATAAAAGATTCAAGGATTCAAAGATTCAAGGAGTTTTATTTGTCATTCCAACACATGTACACATGCAGCCCAATATAAAATATTATATATATATATATATATATATATATATATATATATATATATATATATATATATATATATATATATATATATTATGGCATGCCGTTCAGGAAATAAACCTTTAAATATATTGAATGAAACTTTGAATATATGGAGTGAACTTTGAATATATTGAGTGAAACTTTGAATATATGGAGTGAACCTTGAATATATTGAATGAAGTCTGAATATATTGAACGAAACCTTGAATATATTGAATGAAGTCTGAATATATGGAATGAAGTCTGAATATATGGAATGAAACTCTGAATATATTGAATGGAATTTAATGAAATATTCAGACTTCGTTCAATATATTCAAGGTTTCAATCAATATATTCAGGGTTTCATTCCATATATTCAGACTTCGTTCAATATATTCAGAGTTTCATTCCATATATTCAAAGGTTTAATTTCCTGAACGGCATGCCATAATGCAACAACAGTATGCACCATGGTGAGGTAGTGAGATGAAGAAGTGTCTGTCAGGTTGTGCAAACAGCTGCATTGTGCAAGTATATTATTGTCTGTGCATCTGTGGTGGGGGGTCCAGGTGGGGGGTGAGGGTGTAGGTGGGGTTATATATAAAAAGGTGGGGTTATATAAAGGTTATGAAGTTAGTGTATGTGTGTTGGTGTGGAAATGGATTGGTGGCTGTGAGTGTGATCATTTCTAGGGGATGTATGACTGAGCTATATCTATGGCAGGATGAATATTATTTGTATATGTATTGTGAATACCTATCTTTTTATCTTTTTATTTCATGTCATGCTGGTATGTGTATATCGTAGGCTGCTACCGTTTGTGGTATGTTGATATGTGTTTTATGGTGCTGTAACCTTCCCTATCTCTAAGACAAATTTCTCCCTGGTGGAGACAAATAAAGAAACCTAACCTTATGTTAGTCTGATATTAACCTATGATACATGATTCTGCTATCACATGACACAGTATGAAATAGCATTGTTGACATAAAAACAAATGAAGGCTAATTCATTCTTGGTGTCACAAAGTTCTGTAGCCACACACACGACTCCGGATGAATGTTAATGTTGATCCGGAGCTGTCTGCTGACACTGTTTCCATATCGACATGTAATTAGCGTTGAGTCATGAGCACGGTCTGTTTGCTGGAGCCAGTTCAGCTGCTCCAAACACCTGCTCAGGTGGAACTGGTCTCCTGCGGGATGCTCAAATACTCTTAATGCCAATTTTGGCAGGCCAGGGAGCAGTTTGTCTTCCATCGTCCCCCAACAGATCACTAGAGGAAAAAAGGTTGCCTGTTTCAAACACTCCTTGAAATATATTAAGTGAAATATCAGTCATAAAATAAGCCTAAATCATCATTATCACTGGAAAGTTCAAACATTTCAGCTCACATTTTAGTAAAATGATGCTCAAGGCCGACCCCATCAAACACACCTCTCTCTGGGGCCACACCATAATTGGGTAAGGGATCTCAGTCATTTAATTTGTGATGCTAATGCCTGCACTGATGAACCTCTGCCACTTGGCTGTCTTCACTGCAGTGTTGCTGTTGGGTATTTTCCTCTACACTCGCTGGAGGAGCTACAAAGGTCTGAAGGAGGGCGTTTACCACGTCTCCGCTCACCACGACGGCTGGGAGGACATCCGAGAGAACGTCCTCAACTACGATGAGGAGGGGGGCGGGGAGGAGGACCAGGTACACCACTCACACTCGCACGCATGTTCTTTCATCGACCTTAGTTACAAAGACAAGTATGCACCGTTAAAGGTGACCCAGCCTCGATGCTGTGACACTTTTTAACCAAAAAGTTCAAGAAACCAGCTTGACTCGGGCATTTATCAAGCCGCTTGAGGCTGGCTACAGAGTGAGTCCGTCTCCATAGGTCCCCACTGTTATGGAATTTTCTATCTTCTGGTTGCACAGTAGGGCTGTCAACGAATATTCTAAATTTGAATATACAGTGGTCCCTCATTTATCGCGGGGGATAAGTTCTAAAAATAACCCGCAATAGACGAAATCTCTGACATAATCAGCTTTATTTTTTACAATTATTCTACATGTTTTAAGGCCGTAAGACCCCTAACCACACACTTTTATACACTTTTCTCAGACAGGCATTAACATTTTCTCACATTTCTGTCTTATTTAAACACTTCTCCCTTAGCCAATCAGGACGCCGAACACAATGCGCAATGATACTGTACAGTACGCTGTAAAAAAAAAAAAGCAAAATTACACACAAAAAATCCACGAAACAGCGAGCGTGAAAGGTGAACCGCGTTATAGTGAGGGACGACTGTATATTCGAATATTTAAAAAAAACAGAGGTTCAATTGTGAAAATAAATATTCAGCAGCTGCTTTGTGAGTGGGCGCACTGCATGACGGGTCAGGGACAGGTCACAGGACTTGCACAGCGTCACTCACTGCTGAAAACTATGGCAGATGCAGATGGCAGAGAGAAAAAACGAAATGGCAGAAAGTTCAGAGCCCAACTCGGTAGCAGAGAGGGTGGTTTGGAACTCCAGGCGACCTAAAAAGCCTTGTTTGGAAATACTTCAGCTACAGTTAGCTTACCATTGATCTTCAGTCACTGAGTGAAGCCTGCTTATATCAGGGACAAGAGTCTGGACCTTTAATCGCTCTCACAAGTCTTGCTCAGCACTCGCTCAGCAAGGACGGAAACATGGTGTCAAATTGTTTATTTAAATCAGTATGTGCATAGAGAGAGAGAGGGGACGGGCGAGAGAGAGGTCTACGGTCTCAAAAGTTTCACGGTATAGGCCAGGGGTCTCCAAACTACGGCCCGCGGGCCACGTCCGGCCCGCCTCAACAATTGGAGTGGCCCACTTAACGATCCCAAACAATCCCTCTAAACATGGCCTATTTTTCAAAATTGCATTTTCCTATTATAAAATATCCACACTTAATGATTAAGCTTGGCATTCTAATTAAAATCTACCTTATTTACAAACTATTTACAGTACTAGCTAATTTTCATCCCCTCACACAATGGTATATTCCGACGTGACTTTGCTCGTGATCAACTTCCGCGCAGTCTGCCCGGGGGATTCAACTCGAAAGGCTCGGGGGCGAAGGTGGCATCAGGGATTTTAGGCCGCAACTATTTAAAAAAAGGCTGTGACATCCTGGTGGGACTGATATCATTTCCGGTTATAGACTGACCCTGACCCCCATCACTGAAATGGCAAGTTGATGTGGCCCGCACCGACCCCTGCTATAGGCCATTAGTTCATTTACTTATTTTGTAATGTGTAGGTATGTTTTCAGAGACATGTTGAAACTGAAATAAAAATACCTATACAAGTAGTCATTGTATTAGTTTGTCCTCCGGTTATTGACATAATGCCAGATATAGATATTCCAATGGTTCGGATCTATGTGTTTGTGTTTTTTTTGTCATTTTGGAGCAGTTTCGACAGGGTAGTGCGTGGGCGTTGAGGTCATAGACAGTGACAGCACTAAATCATATCAGAGAAGACTCTCTCTTTTGTATGTGAGGCCGCTGCTTGGAGTGCTGGAGGAGAGCGGGCGCCAGTGTTGCCTGGTGACCAGGGTCGAAGAAACCGAGTATTGTCCTCCTAGACAATAATAGGTAGCTAACCATTGACGTCCCATTAACACCGACAGACAGACAACAGTGGCTCAGACTGGAACATGCTGAACACCAACATGAGTACAAACATTCCCTTTGACTATTTTTGGGGTGCCATCCTCACCCGGTGCCATTGATTTCATCAATTTCTCAGCAGCCATGTTAAAATGTCCAACTTGTCCGAGCAGCTGCTTTGATTGGCAGCTGGTTTGCCCGTTACAGGTGGTTTTTGCTTGAGGCATCATTCAGCCTGCCTTAGGTTTGCCCATATTCTACATCTTTGCCAATTTTTTTAGAGACAGAGGCAGGACACCGGCTCCTTCAGTAACCCGTGGGTGACATCATGCATCCGCCATCCATCCCATCGACTGTCAGTGGTGTTTGTTCCTCAAGAAGCCTCTGGGTGTCTCCTCTGCATCTCCCTCCGGCCTCAGCAGCTGTCTGTCAGCTAGCTGTAGTTCTGTATCTTTGCCGCACCCCGATTCTCTTCATCCTCATCCGCAGTGTTAAACAAACTTCCTGTGTTTTTTGTACTGAAGGTGAAAAGTTTTTCAGCTGCGTCATTTTAGGATCTCTTTCAATTTGAAACAAACACTCAGTGGATGTAAGGAAGCATCTTTATAGTGAATTCAGTTCAATTCTATCTGGAATAGGATCCTCCTCTGGGCGTGTGTGTGTGTGTGTGTGTGTGTGTGTGTGTGTGTGTGTGTGTGTGTGTGTGTGTGTGTGTGTGTGTCTGTAACCCACAGGCACTCAACAACATATAAGAGCTTTCATAATATCACAGGTTTGATCGAAACAAATTTATGTGGCTAAAACACACACACACACACACACACACACACACACACACACACACACACACACACACACACAGACACACACACACACAGACACACACACACACACACACAGAAGTCAGAACCCCAAAACCCTCAAGATCTTTTTCTCTGTATGGTTGCGCACACACACACACACACACACACACACACACACACACACACACACACACACACACACACACACACACACACACACAGTCCTGATCCCCTATAGCAAAACAGATGCTGCGTTTAATTCTCAAGAGTCTTGTTTGAAAGCTCTCTGGGGGAATAAAAACACTTTCCACTCATCACATAATCAGTTTTACAAAGCGACCCACACCTCCTCCATTTCTTTTCTTCCTCCTCCTCCTCCTCCTCCTCCTACATCCCTCCATTTTTGACTCTGGTTTTTTTTTTTCGTCTCTGCTGCCGTGGTTACAGTTTTGGTGGATCGCATTCATACCGAAGTGATTGGCTGTTACAGTATATGTGACGGTAACGCCGGCTCATAAACCCCATAATGCACCGGTGCACATAAGAGAGACGGATAAAAAGAGAGACACCCTTCATCTCCTTTCTGAATCATCTCCGCTCATATTTTTATTTTTTTATCTTCTTGGTGTCACATACACACACACACACACACACACACACACACACACACACACACACAGAAACACAGAATTACTGTGACTTCTCTGCGACAGTAAATGGCGATAGATTGGAAACTTAAATAGGTGGAACATCCACAGTAAACGTAATGTGGAGATCTGATTGTTTTTCTGCTCTCTTTTCATTTTTCTGCTCTCTCTCTGTCACATTTCATTTTCTTCCTCCGCCTCTCTCGCCCCTAAACATTCATTCTTTCACTCCGGCTCTTCTCTCATCTCTCTGTTATTACAGTTTCTGTGTTAACTGAGGCTTTCTGTTTGTGTCTGTGTGTGTCCAGAATGCATATGACATGGCGGAGCTGCAGAAGTCCCTCCAGCCCAGCCCGGCCCAGTCAGTGCAGTACTGTCGCTCCAGAGCCCTGCACCACCCTCCTCCTCCACCCCACCACCACCATCATCACCTCCTGCACCAGGCGCCCACCCAGGCCTCAACCCAGCCCCTGGACCCCCTCAGCCGGACAGCCAGCTCCACTACCCTGCCTCCCTCAGCGGCTTCCACCTCCTCCACTGGCACCACCACCACCAGCCTCCGCAGGGATGTCCCTCCCACCAGACTCCCAGCCCAGGGCCAGGCGCGCCCCTCCCAGCTGGCTCGCCGCTCCCTGTCCTTCTCCAGCCAGGACCTAGCCCGCTACCTGTGTGAGATTATACGCGATGCTGACCAGCATCCGGACACGGGGCCGTTCGACTCCCTGCAGGTGTTTTCCACTGAGGGAGGGGGCTCACCGGCCGGCTCCCTCAGCTCTTTCAGCTCAGCGGGGCTGGATGGGGGGAGCAGCGGGGACGGGGGAGGGGAAGGGAGGAGGGAGGAGACGCTCGGGGAGTGGGGGCCTCGCTTCGAGAAGCTGCGGGCCCTGTACGAGCGAGCCGAGGCCAGCGACCTCTGAGCTGAGACACAACTCAGACCAGACTGATAACGGGGGGCCAGTCCTGAAACAATCATTTATCAGACGCTTTGTGGCAAACAGAGGCGGGACAGAGAGACTCGCTCTGCACCCCCTCACTCACTTACTGACGACTGGCACAGAAAGGCGCTGTATTTTACTGGATGATGGACCCCGTCAATCAACACGGTGGCCTAACACAGATGAAAGTGTTCCCTGTGAAAAAGAGCACTCCCTCTACCTTTTGGACGACAATTTTTTGCAGGAGCAGACGTTATCAAACCTGCCAGTCAGGTTAAAAGCTTCAGAACGTCACCGTCTGCCCGGGCTACTCATCATGATGGAGCTTAACTTCACTGTCTGAAAAATCTGTTCCAGTCACAGCCACTAAAACCCCCCAAACTCCTCTATTTTCTCATTGTGAGCTGCTGAAGGCCTAAAATGTGAAATATTTTTTTTCTTTTATATTATATATATACTGAGCAGATCAATGCCAACATGAACGTATTTTTAAGCACCTTAATGCTGAAGGAGGTCCTGGGTTCCCACACCTTTTTCATGAACAAATTCAAGCACTTTTCAAGCACCTTCAAGCACCAGTTTTTCCATTTTTCCAGCACCTTTAAATAGGTAGCCTACTAGTTGTGTTTGCCATGATGGTCATGGGAAGCGCAGCGGTGCCACTGTATGGCATAATAATATGGGTCTAATTAGCATTATTTCATATGGTGGTAGATTGACTGTTTTGATTTTTAACTAATTGTGAATTGGCTTGTATTCTCAGCTTGTGAGCGGTGTATTGTGTAACTACCATAGCGCAATAACAGTGACCAACAGGTGTGGATAGTAGTCTACTGTTATTTCTCTGCAGAACACCAAGCGAGTATGATAACTGAGTTCTGCATGTGAAGGCATCGGATCAAGCGCGTAGCCGCTTAGGAAACATTTTTGTTTTCTCTTGGTTTATTGAGATAGACGTCACACAAATTTCAAGCATTTTCAAGCACTTCACAAAAAATTCAAGCATTTTCACAACCTTGAAAACACTGAATTGAAATTCAAGCATTTTCAAGGAATTCAAGCACCCGTGGGAACCCTGGAAGTCTTTGTAAATAAATGACGGCGCTGTTACATGAACAGACAGTGAAGACGAGTGGGATCATACTGAGTAGCCCCAGTCTGGATTTTCAGTATATAGTGGACACATCGTGTTCTCGCTGCCTGGCTGTAAACAGCTTCTGTCAATGTTTGTATGAGAAAAAAAAAGTGCTTTGACCATCACTGGGTTGCAGGGTGAGATTTTTCTTTCCTTTGTTTTTTCTTTTCTTCTGGTAACGTGTCTTTCGCTGGGTTCAGTGATTCCGTATTGGTTGGGTGTTTTCAAGTTTCAACGCTCCGTGGGTTGTAAGACATCAAGCTTTTCTACTTACTGCTGCACCCTCGTCTTTGTGTGATTTCCTCATTCTCATTCGCACACACACCGCCCGCCCGTTCCTCCTCACCCAAGGGAGGGTTGCACGAAAAAATTCAAACAGCTTTGTAATGAAGAAACGGGGAGCGGGCTGATGGAGGGAGGAAATACTCGCTCTGTTGCTCCGTTCCGCGTACGCTCTTCCTCAGGCATACCAAATGCGGCCGCTGCGAGAGACTGTTTCAACAGACGATCGCTCGGTAGAATACAAACTATGTCAAAATGGCTTTCCAAGGTGACTACTTAATAAATACAAACAGATGTGTGGGAAGGAGGGGACTTACAATGATTATTCATATAGAGTTCTGACCCGTGCCATATGCAATTCACACACATGTATCTATTACTCTCGACTGAAACAGCGTGATAATTGTGATTGTGAGGAAAATGGACTGCAAGGAAATAATAACTGCAGTTATTATCCGGGGCTGTGAATTGTCAGCACAGTGGCAAGCGGTCCTCGTGTTTGGCTTGTCACCTCAGGTGGATGATTTTTCTCTCTACAAAAAGAAAAGAGAAGAAAAAAAAAAGACTCCCCGCTGTTGTGAAACCAGCGAGAACAAAAAAAGGCAAAGAACAACAAGGAGTCAGTGAAGGAGGACCTGTTTTTCTCTCACCTCTGATAAGAGAGACGATCACAGAGGGTAGAGGGTTGAATTAGAGAGCAAAAATGAGGAAGAGAGGCAGAGGAACATCTTATCAAGTGCCTGGCTCCGTGGTGAAATGTGCCACCAGTGCACCATGGAGCTTAGTAGCTCTGTAGGGAGCTGTAAGAGAGGAGAGAGGCAAGGAGACGCTCGGGGTAATGGTTTTCAGCAGAAACGGTTTGTTGCACAGCAAAATGGCATGAGTACAAAAGTCATGTGTTCTCACCCCACTGCCCTCCAATTCTATATATATATATATATAAATATATATAGGAAAGAAGAAGAAGAAGAAGCCAAGGTGGCTTCACCTGACAATTCAGGCGCTGCATTCAGCTGGAAGCGGCAGCCGAGCTCTCATCGTGCTCTTTTTTGTTATCCGTCGAGCCTGTCGGCAGAGAAACGGTTTAAAGGGTAGGAGTGTGTGAAAACACGTCAGGCAGCTAATCCTAATAGGAGCTGATGGCTCGCTGTCATGCTGGAGAAAAAAAAAAAAAACAACCAAAGGATTGTGGGTGTACGTCTGAAGAGAAAAAAAGAAAAGACGACAGACGAGCTTGATTCCCAGATTGCGGCTTTCCAGAAAAAAAATGCGGCTCTAAAAAAACAAGAGACGTGGCGGTCAGGTGAGGGTGCAGTGGAATGTTGCCTGAAAGTAAAACAGTTTTTTTATAGTCAGTGGGATGTTTGGTTTTTCTTTTCTTTTCTTTTTTTGACTCCTCTCTCTCTCTCTCTCTCTGCCACCACCATTCATTTGTACCATATGATGGCTTCTTACAGTAAATGTTGTGTTCCGGGTGCAGACATTGTCGTGAAACAAAGTTTAATGTTTTTACCTCATTTGTAAATACAGAGATAAGATGAATTATTGCTTTTTGTCAAGAAAAGCGCCATAGGTTTAAAAATGTGCAGCTTCTAAAGGAAAAAAAAATAAAATAAATAAAACCAAACATATCTTTTTTTAAATCATCATGATAGTGATGAGCTTTGGACGGTTATGTAAAAGTGTATTTTGTATTTGCTTTGATCTTTTTTTTTTTCTCAATAAATTCATTTATTTGCACCAGTGACTGCTGAATCATGAGTGCACCAGATTATTCACTCACACAATGACAAACAAGGAATTCACATTGTTGGGGAAAAAGATTTATTGATCAGACATGTCTAACATCTAATACAGCATCTCGCCTCCCTTCCAACGATAACACTCTTGGTTTCACAATAAACGTTCGAAGAATGGATGGTTGCTCATAGCGTGTCAGCTGTTCAACATGTAAGTAAAAAAAAAAGGAGAAAATGACCAAAGGCACTCTCATACGCATCATCACAACGTTCCTCTGAAGATAAACGCTCGAGCGGTTCTTGACAGACGTCCTTGTTGGTCGATGAAATCATGATGTTCAGGGGTCAGCGATTAAGAAGCCTTTAAGGTGCATCAGTAGCCACATTAAGTCCAGTGTGCGCTCAAGAGTGACCCACGTGTTGGCTCATTAAAACGTTCCAGGAACTCCTTTAGAGAAAATCACTCCCCCTCCGAAGTACCAATACAGTATATTCCCTCATAACACATTTCATTGCCGTTCATAAATAAATAGTCTGGTGAAGCTGCTGCCCCCGCGACCCGACTACGTTTAAGCGGGAGAAGATGGAGATGGAGAAATAGTTTGTATGTATTTACATGGCGCCGGCTCAGTGGCATCATCTCAAACAGTTTGTCTGAGACTGGCACATGCATTGTAACCACAGTTCATCAAATCACTACAAATCATGAAAATGTGTTTTTATTCAAGTTCAGCACCAACATGCCTCCAAACACAGATTAAAACACTGAAGCTGAATGTTAACTTGAACTTTGGCAAGTAAGAATTTTTTTTTTTCTTTTTTTATCTGCTTATGTTTCATGTCGTGTGTCTTACAAATGTGAAGCGTGGTGCTAAAAAAAAAGACTCCCCACAATCACTCGACCGACATCAGTGTCCGACCTCACTAATGCTCCTCTGGCTGAACTGGCTCGTCCCCACAGTCCGGTTCTAAAAGCCTCTGTAGGAGTTCAGCAGCACACACCATGGTTCAGAACAGACATGTACAACAATCACATGTGTGATGAAGCATGACGGTTCAATTCTCACAGACATGACTTGCTTCTTTTTTCCTCAAACAAACTAAAAACGGGACAAACTCAGCGACTGCATTCTAACCGCTCCGCTTACTCGAGCAGAAAAAAAAATGCAACGGCAGTAATCCCACAATTTAGGGGAGGATGAAAAATATATTTAAAAAAAAAGATGTAAAGAAAGAATTATTCATACCTAAAACTAAAACAGGAGACTTGGTCAGAGCATCATGGACCCGACATGAGTCAGAAGTCCAGGAGCTGGCTCAGAATCTACAAACTAAAGAACTAAACTGGAAACTTGTTTTGTCAGTATGGGTGTCATGAGAGGGTGTCCACACACTTTTGGCTATGTAGTGTAAAAGGCAAAATACAAGAGACGCACGAGTTAACGGCTTTCTTCATTTCTCCTCGTTTTCATTAGGACAACCATAGGCAGAACCGCGCGCCTCCCAATGAACTACTAATCCCAATATGTATGGAAATTAAGAACGCTGAAAAAAAATATTACATTAGTACACTCTTATTAGGCAAACATAATGGAATCACTTGGCTCTCCAATAAAGCAATCAGACATCTCCTAAATTAAACATCCAATATGAAGACCGGAGGAGGAGGAGGAGGAGGAGGAGGAGGAGGAGGTCGGGGGCGGCGTGTGCTGATCCGATTGGTATGCATCACGACGAGAGGCTGCGCGGTTTTAACGAACAACATGTTTTTCAAAAAGCTGCACAACAACAAACGTGTGCGGGAGATGCTCGTGCGTCTGCGAGCGTGCGGTTTATCAAAGACAGAGGTCCCTAATAACAAGTGTACAAACACAGGCCAGGCTGTGATGAGCGAGCGATGGTGTGTGTGTGTGTGTGTGTGTGTGTGTGTGTGTGTGTGTGTGTGTGTGTGTGTGTGTGTGTGTGTGTCGTACACACATTTTGTGGCCTGGCACCACAATTACAGCCACAGCTCCCGCCTTTCGATCCCCCTCCTGTGCGTTCTCTCTCTCTTTTGGTTGGAGAAGAAGAAAAAGAAAATCATTGTGATTCCGTGTTTTGATGCGCTCTCATCTCTCCTCCGCTGCTATTTAAACATGAGCCTCTTCCCGTCTTCCACACTCCCCCTGATCTTCCCCACTTTCTTTTCCAACCACAAAGGCTCGGTTTGATATGCAAGTGTTGCGTCCCCCACGCTTCACCCTCCCCGACACTCTCTCTCTCTCTCAAACTATTTTGGATTGCGGTGGGGAATCAGCCTGCTGCAATTTCCTTCGCCACTTACATTATTCATGTGTATTCGTGGCTTTGTGTGTGTGTGAGAGAGAGAAGAGAGCGAAAAGGTTGAAGCCGCTGCCGCTGATGAGAATCACCGAGCCAACAGCAATCACAACAACAACGGCGACAACAACAAACGCTGTCACAAATATCACTTGATACCAGCTTTGACCTCAGCTTTTACAGCAGAAACACGTTTAAGCACCGGTGGAACCCGTTTCCACCTGGGCGGGAATCGAAACTAACCAAATTATTTCTTCTCAGGGGTAATTGATGACATCTATCACCGCGGAGCCAAATGTGGCCAGTCGGAAAAGAGCCGATCTGAGTCCAGCTGACGGTCAAACTTATGCGGTGCGGCTTGTTTTTCCACCACACACAGACTGACCGTGACCGTCTTTATAAAAAGATCTACCTCAGGTACAACCAGGACACGAACACACAGCCAGTGTTTGGTAACATCGGAAGAAATAAATGGATGAATGATCAGAGTTTGGTTTTGGGTGGTGGATGCAGTTCTCATGGAAATGGATCTTTTTTTTTTCAGCTGATGTGGTTAAAAACAAAATTGGAATCGCTGTGATCTGTGGATTCACGTCTGGGGTTGAAGTCGATCTTTGTGAGTTTTTTTTTTCTCAACTCGGTGAACTTTGAGCCACGATTTTGTGACTTTGACCAATAATAGCAAGTCATCCTGACAGCTCTGACCTTTGAGGGGGAAATGAGAGCCGCGCAGTCCACAGCAGAGGAAGCGATCGTAGCTTATTAAGCTGCGTGGCCCTGTCCACTTTCATTTAACCTCCCTTTGGTGTGCTCTCAGGGGGGCCGCTCCACAAAAACACAAACTGTTGTGGTCAGTTACTGTCAAAGTGTAAGCAAGCTTGTTAAAAAAACTTCCGCACAGTACAGAAACATGCTGGCCGGCTGGCGCGGTAGCTGATCTACCAAACATCTAGAACCTAATATTTCTCAGAGACAGACAGATGAATTCGCCGTGCCACTTCCTGGTGCGAGCAGTTGCCACAGCTACAAACAGATCCGTTTCCATGGCAACCAAAGTCATCATCGACTGATGCAGCTGAAAACTACAGAAAAAAAAAGAAAAAAAGTGAGGTGCCTCTTGCGTTGGAAACGTCTCCTTCCATAGAAATTACTGAGTCTTTTATGGGGTATTAACAAAGAGAGCATTGTTTCAGTGTTAACACTGATCAGATCAAATAAGATTCAGAACTGGCAGTGAACATGTTTTCTGTTTGGTTTTCTTTCACAGCTTATTTTAATCCCGAGGCGGCGTATCACTGCCCCGTCTGGAAAAAGAAGAATGGGCGTAATAATATGACCGATCATGTTCCAACAAGATAAATAGTGTAATTATTTGGACAATGCCAAAACAAAAATATCTTATCACAATAAAATATTCACATTATAACGTGATGGATCACTAATGTTTCACTTCTGGACCTTTGATAAGTTTCTAAAAGTCAGAGCTGTGTTGGCAACGTGCACAAATGTTTCACGTTCATAAAACATTACAGCCTGATTCATTTAGGATCAGGCTGCATGCTGGTTAAAATCCTCAGATCTGTTTAAATCAGGGGTCCCCAAACTTTTTTCGGTGCGGGCCACATCAACTTGTCTTTCTGTGATGGGGGGGTCAGTCTATAACTGAAATAATATCAGTCCCACCAGGATTTCACGGCCTTTTTTGAAATAGTTGCGGCTTAAAGTCCCTGATGTTGCATCAGCTTTTCAAAAAATTGGGGTGAAAGTTGCTTTTTACATTTTTGTTGCGATTTTGTTGCGGGAGGAAGCGAAAGTTGCGATAAATTGCGATTCGACAGTAGCGGAGAGGGCGCAGCGAAGTCCACGGCCCCGGGAAGCGGCGAGGTCCGGGCGGGAGGGCGCTGTAAAGCTCGCGGCCAGAACCGTGAGTCACCTTCACCCCTGAGCCTTTCCAAGCCGACCCAGAGCCGGAGGAAATGCACCCGTAGAGGCCAGGCAGCGCTGGGGAGAGGTCCCACGAGGGGATCCTCCCGCACCGTGCGGCCGTCCCTGACCCGCCGAGTTGAATTCCCCGGGCAGACCGCGCGGAAGTTGATCACGAGCAAAGTCACGTCGGAATATACCATTGTGTGAGGGGATGAAAATGAGCTAGTACTGTAAATAGTTGGTAAATAAGGTAGATTTTAATTAGAATGCCAAGCTTAATCATTAAGTGTGGATATTTTATAATAGGAAAATTACATTTTGAAAAATAGGCCATGTTTAGAGGGATTGTTTGGGATCGTTAAGTGGGCCACTCCAATTGTTTAGGCGGGCCGGATGTGGCCCGCGGGCCGTAGTTTGGAGACCCCTGGTTTACATGAACAAATGTTTGAACAGATCATTTATTTCCTCTCCTTACTTTCATTGGCAAAGAAGAACTCGATATGAAATGTGTGATCCGCTCTATTAAAGCATCCTGACTTGATGAGCAGATTCGATAAATTCTATTGAACCTCCAGTCGGCTCCGTACGAAAACAGAAAACAATAATCGGAGATATTACTGTAGTAGTAGTGTTTTGTTCATTTCATGGTGCTGTTTGAAATGATTCCTTCGGATCAAATTGAATTATAAGTAGCTGCTTGTGTTTCACGCTCTGCTTAGACGTCTAAAAATGATTTCTGTGTCTGTTCATCTGCACCAGTGAGAGCTGGGAGGAGGGCGGGGTGGAGACAGAAACAGCCCAAAGCGGATCTCCTAACGGTGCTTCCACACTCCACTAGCTAAAACAATGCAGCTCCGGGGCTGGAGCCGGCCCGCTGCCCCTAACACCACAGTTCACAGAGTCATGTGTTCAAAAAAAAAAAGAATGGGCATGATCACAGCTGGGCACAGTGCAGAGAGGAGACAGAGGGGGAGCCAGGATTTACGGCTTTTATCTCCTCCTCTCCTCTGGCCTCTGGCGGGGGTTGCTGGCTCCTGCTACTGAGTCTCACTGGGCTCTGGCGAGCTCTTGGTGCTTTTCTTGCGTTTCTTCTTGACCCGGTACACGTGGAAGGTTTTGTTCTGGAATGTTCTGGTAAACAGAGACGTGTAAGCCGCTGTGTCCGTCTTGACGGCTTCGCAAAATCGAGGGTGGGTGGCCGAGACGAGGTCCGGATCGTTCTCCCCCGGGCCGTCCATGATCTGTTGGCACACAGAACGAACACGTCATCAACATCAACAGCGACAGGAGTGACAGAGCGCACTGAGGTATATTCTTAAAGGGGACATGTGCTGATCGATACATCATCAACACATCTGACGTGGATAAACAGCACCAGCAGGGTGATGGACTGCCGCTCCGGGCTCTGATTTCACTTTGTGCTTGTGCCAGCTGGATCTGCCAGAAACTCTGCAGGACTGCATCAGGATTCTCGCTCCTCATAAATATGATGTTTTTAATATTTTGATTGCCGTATTGATCGAATATCTTCTACTTGTTTGGAATCCAGGACGCCTAAATTGGCAAATTATTTTAGCTTCAAAATGTGACGACGCAGCTGAATCATATTCAGAGACCAAACAACTCAGCAGTGCTACAAAGAACTGAAGCATGAACAAGACGCTCATCAAGGACCATTTTCAAGGCCTTGAAAAACTATTCTTTCAACTTCTCGCGAGAGATTTCTCTAATTTGTGATTTGTTTCGAGGTGAGCTGCTCTGTCAGAAAAAGGTGATGTCATGTATGTGTACTAATCTCAACCTTCGAAAAGGACCAGTGTGAGGGATTTAGTGTCATCTAGCGATCTAGTTTGTTATTGCAACCCCCTCGCCTCACCTTCTCCTTCCTACTGTGACGGAGAAACTACGTCGGCTGTGAAAAACATCTAGAGCCGGTGTTTAGTTTATCTGTTCTCAGCTACTGTAGAAACAGAGCAGACACTATGACGCAGACACGATGTTTTAATGTCTCTAGGACACTGTCCATCCAGAGGAAGATGACGGTTTGAAAATTTACGAGGCTTTAAAAGCTGTTTGGGTCATTACGTTTCCATACGCGACTATACTAAAGAACGACTTCTTAAAGTAAAAGACAACAGCAACGATATTTGTTCACGTGAATCATGTGGAACACCTGTTCGACTGGTTTCAACTCTCGGTGAGGAAGGAGGTGTAATATTTAAAGACATTTTAATATCCAAAACACGTAAGAATGATTAATGTCATATCATTCACGGTTTGTAAACAGGTTTCAGAATGAAGGTAGAGAGAGAGGGAGAGAGAAGTAAGAAAAGCAAAGCGTTGCGACAGAAAGAGAAAGAAGAGAGACAGACAGATGTAAAGCCGGCGTTCCTTCAATAAAGCTGTCTAGATGTCAGATGTCGTGGGCGCTGTGTGACATTTACGCTGTCACAAACACATCCACGCGCCGACTCTGTGTTTCATGTGTCTTACACCACACCGAGCCAGACAGCCAGACTGAAGCTTGTCTCGCCTCTGGTAATCCAAATAGCCAGAGCGCCGCGTCCCACATCAAAATAAGGGGAGGAGAGGTGGGGGGTGGTGGGTGTAGGGAGAGGTAGAGGGAATGAAAAAGAGAGAGAGCGACAGGCAGGAGAGTGAGAGACAGTGACGTGCAGATGAGAAGTGAGACTATTGATCTTTGCGGAGGCTGAGAGCTTTCACCCAGTCACAGGAGTTGGCAAAGGGGATGGCACACGCACACGCACACGCACGTACACACAAACACGATGAGTCATGTTAAATAAATGCCACCCACATGTCCGTTGGCCAGGTCGAGCAGGTCCCGCAGTCGGCAGCCTCGCCTGTGCCTCCGCTCGTAACAGATGCTGTTTTCCAACACTACATAGTCGGCCCCGGCAGCTCTCAGGATGTCATAGACTTCCTCTGGGGATCGGCGAGCGTACACCTGATACACCTGCTCACACACACACACACACACACAGAATTGGAAGTGGATTTATTCAGGGTTGGGTGGAGCTCTGATTGCTTTTTTGCCTAAAGATCATCTGGCGTCATAATTTAATACCAACATAGTTGGAAGGAGAAAACTTCTCTCCTGGAACTCATATCACCAGGCAAATTCATTTTCTGAATTACAGTTTGGATGAAAAATGGTTTAGATTCAATTAGAAGATGTTTACTGAAAGAACGCGAAGGAAAACAAGTACGAGTGAAACAAAAACAAAAGTTAGGCAAACAGAGCTCGGATTTCTGAAATACAACAGCTTTAAACGGACAAATTATGCAACACGTCAGCGCTGTAAGAAGTCATTTGTCAGGGTTTGGCTTTAAATGAGCAGAGAAACACTGAGGTGACAAAACAACTTGCAAGATTATGAGCCGGATAAAAACCTAATGTGACAGGAAACACGTCCTGTTTCCTGTAGAGGGTTTCCAGAAGATTCCCAGAAGTTTGGAAAAAGTTGTGTGAAAATGATCGTGCACGGCAGCTGTCAGCGATTACAATAGATGATGATTCATAGGCGTCCGACGTGTCACATGTTGACTGCTCACTCGAGCGGTGAATGAGTAAACGAGGAAGTGATTTCAGACACAGATGATGCTGAAATGGGATGTAGCTTCATGTCACACAGAAAGAGTGAAGGGAAGTGTGGGGATCACTCTCCATGTTCCTCAAAGCATCGTGTACTGTAGCGTGGGGGCTGGTGTCGGGGGGTGGAATGTTAGAAAAAGTAGAAGTGTTTGATTTCACTGAGAATTTAACAGTGAAGGTGAGACCGATTTTAAACATTACACAATCTTTACTTCAGAATCATAAGTTAGTAGTGTGTTTCCATGGTAAACTAATCAGTTCCACTTTTACATCAGAGCAAACTGTAAAATATTAAAAAACTGCAGCTATGCCTGCAGCTCTGTTGCACACAGTCATGCTTTGGACTATAAGCCACTACTTTTTTACGACGCTTTTAACCACGCGGCTTATACGAAGATGCAGCTTTTCTATTGATTTTTCTTCAGCCGCCAGGGGGCGCTCTAACAGGAAGTGCAAACACGAGACAGACAGGGGAAGTCAGTGCAAGGTGCCAACACGCTAGTTTTTATTTAGCACATGCAACACAACACACACGACGAATTATTACCAGCGAATTATTTCCACTCCTTCATCATGGAAAGCACACGAAGAAGTTTGTGCTTGTGTTTGTGGGTGCGGCTTATATTCAGGTGCACTCTATAGTCCGGTAAATACGGTATTTATTCTTTTGATTGTCTTTTAATGATACTGTCCAAAAATCAGGTTCACGGTTCGACATGTAAAAAGGGGTAAAAAAATAAACACGGATGTTTAACAAAGTTGCAGAGTGGCAACACACGAAAAAAGCTGTGCAAGAATATTCTTTACCAAGGTTTTTAACTTGGAAACACACACAGACTGCAATAGTACATAGCTGTATAGATATGTATGTTCATCAATGTGCACCCCCCTCCGTGTGTATTTTTGATATATTCACACTGTTTATTCTGCTATATCTACACTGTGATTATCTTTTATATTTGTAATATTTATACTGTTTATATTATATTTTATGTTTATTGCTGTTTGCGATATATATACACACACATACACACACACACGATTATTCAAAATCAGTTCAATGTAAACGTTAGTGCTCTTTATTCAGAAAACCCTCATGTCACATCTACATTTCAGGATCTGGTTATTATAGACACAGATTAAATGTTAAATATAAATATTTCAATATTTATCATCACAGTAACAGTGTTACACACATTAGTAGCTGTAAACACTCAGCATTAGAAAAATACATACGTTGGTTTGGTGCTTACATAAGGAGTAAACATTTATAATCATCACTTTAAAAGTTACATACGTTGTTTTTGGTGCCTGTTTGTTTCCCAGATATATATTAGTGTGTGTGTGAAGAGGTGTATAAGAGACATTAACTTAAAGAATTTTGTAGAAAGGCGCTTTATAAAGTTCAGTCCATTTCCTTGTATTAGTTTACGGGCAGATCTGCCACATCCAATATGGCGGACGCGTTAACATAACACAGCAACGGACCAACCTGCTCAATGAGGCGTCTGTGTATATACAGTATGTCTATGTTTGCAACAGCGCAACGTTTTACGACTTACAAGAGTACAGGTTTTTCTGGTTTACGTTACTTGCTTAACTATGTTGAATAAATGGAGTAAGCTCCGGCTGCATTTCGTCTGCAGTCTCTGTTATTTTTCTTTTCTGTTACAAACTAAAAAACAGTGTTAATAAAGTTATTCTTTGTTATTCTTTATTCTAACAATTATTATAGACAAACAAAATTATTTATAGACGCGCGGAGAGTGGGGGGGGCGCCGAATTGTTTTCTTCTTGCTGGGGGGGCGTAACAGAAAATAATTGAGAAGCACTGCTCTACAACAACACGTGTATTAATCCACCACTGGAAATAGTCCAACACATGCAACAACCCATCCCGCTTCAGTAACCTTCGCTAAAAGCTACAGTGACCAACTGTTTCCGATAACGTCCTTTTTAGAAATGAAAGAAGATATTCACGACTGGTTTTAATGAACTTTGGGCTCCACAGTTTTTCAGAATGTGCCTGCTGGGTATGTGAATTAATTCAGAAACGAGGGGGGAAAAGCATGTAGGTAACAGTAACTGTGCTTTTTGTACACTAATGAATTATTTTGTAGTGATGAGGCCAGAAAAGAAGCGGACACATCATTAAGGTTTCTTACAAATGTTTGCAAATGCATTTACACAGTTTTCCTCCTCAGCAGCACACATGCACACACACGGAGCCCGGAAGATCTGCACCAGCGTCGTGGATCTTTAATGAGCTCCACACTAAGCTCAGGCCTCGCCGGCGGCTCAGCATGGCTGACTACCCGCTGGGAGGCAAAACGTAGGCTCTGCTACCCAAGAGATGACCCGCACATTACTTTCTGCTCATTGTGAAGAAGATACACGCAGAATACAGAGGCAAAAAAAACGAAAGTTAACTTTTTACAAGGTTTCTCATCAGTCGTAAGTGCTTTGCAGAATGTTTTAACATGGCGTGATCAGGCATGTTATATTAGCTCTATTCCTGTTCCGTCTTTAAGGTTCTTAGAAACCAATCGATACAAAAGTGACGTAATTATTTAAGTTTATTGGCTGGACGTGTAATAACAGGCAGCTGAAGGTGAAAGGGAAAAAAAAATCCACAAAGAGAATCTACAAAACAAAGATGTGGCTATGCCGACATTTTCTATGCCATCTAACAAATCATTTCTTTTGTGAAATAAACAGAATGGAATGGAAACATTCACTCAGCCTAATGGAGAGAGCCCTCTGCATTCACATTAATAGAAAACAAAAAAAAAACAATGCCCCTCTACAGCTCACATATATCACTAAGATGCACTTACTGTAAGTGCAAGCGCCACCATTCATCTCAGCGAAGCCTTTTTAGGCTCCATTTTTCTGACGTTACCATCGAGTCAGTCTTAATGGATGCGCATTGTCCTCAGTACATCTTCTGATCTCATATTCATTCACACAATCACTGCAGGTCACTGGCCCCCATCTACAGACAATTCCCCGCTCTTTCACACAGGACATTAGCGCGCAGCTGAGTGAGGCGGATGGGCGAGGCAACGTGGCCTCAGCTGCGGTTGCACAATACAGATTTGTCTGGGTTAGAGCTGCAGAAAGTTCTGGAAAAAGGCAGAAATAAAATTCTAAATAATAGCTAAAAGGTTGTGTATTATTAAAACAAAACCAAACAAGAAAAAAAGAGACTAGTTTACACTTAAATAGGGATGGAATTTGGTTCTTGTTGAGGAACCGGTTCCGTGTGTTTCAATTCCATGGAATCGTTCGGCAGTTTCTGCAAAAAATTTATTTAGAATTGATTCTTGCTATCCGTCTTGATTTCGTAGTGTTTTAAAAAACACTTTTTTTTTTCATTTCAGCAAGATGCGGTTATTGATGTTTAAAAAGACGGACACCGTTTTTTTAGCTGTTATTTGCACTAAAATATAGCCTAATTGATTCTTGCTGCTATCCATCTTGATTTTGTAGTGTTTTAAGAAACGGGTACTTTTTTTCATTTCAGCAAGATGCTGTTATTTGTCTATACCGCGCTGTTGAGCCACTCTGATGCACCGCAGGATTAATTCCCTAACCGCGACAGCCCTGGTGGAACCAAGTAGTTCTATCAGTACTGAAACATGTCTGGTTCAGACCACACAGTGTGTTAGTTTGTTAAGATTCTCACAATGTCAAATTAGGCGATTATCGAGTTATACAAATTTGCCGTGAGCCAGACAACACGTCGCTCCGCCACTAGTCATTACTTTTCATGAGAAGTTTCTAGGGGCCAACTCCTGAGAACAACAATCTAAACAAACTGTGGAGGTGTGTATGATACTGGCTACCCTACAAATAGAAGAAAAGGCAACAGGGACCTTTCCTTTGTTTCAGTTTGTATGTACAGGTAGTACAGTGTGACGCTAATGTCGACATTTGGACCAAATTTGAAGAAATTCCCTCAAGGAGTTCCTGAGATATCACGTTCATAAAAATTGGACAGAGAGATGGACAAACTGAAAACATGATGCCCCTGGCTGTCACCGGCGCAGAGGCATAAGAAATGCGAATGCTGCTGTTCAAATTGCATTTCCACAGCACAAAGTGATATTTAGAGGCAGTGTGGTTCCAACAAAGTCAATAGAAACATGAGAGCGCAGACAAACAAGAAATTCTGCTGTGGGCGCCTCAAATTTAGGCGGAGACGGAGTAGGCCTGCTTTCAATGAAAATGTTTCAACTTGAGTGAAAATGCGGTTGTTCATGCCTTCACTGACACCATGAATACAGAGGCAGGAGCAGAAAGGAGAAGGGTCTGGAGGGAGAGAAGAGAAAGTGGAAATCGTGGCAACTTTGGCAGTCGGAGCTGTCACACATCAGTTGTCGGTTAGGAGACTCTTCCAATGAATTCTTGAGGACAAAAGATTGCAGCCAAAAGATAGAGACACCTCTCCAATGGTCAAAACGAGCCAAAAAAATAAATAAATCTCCGGTTCCGCCGTAGTCACAGAGCCAAATTAACGGATACAGTGAGACAGTTTGCAGCTCTATAACACTAACCATCATGTCTTTGTGTCACAAAACGATGTAATCACGTTATGGAATTCATATTTGTGGCCTCTTGAAGGACAACAGCTTGGTTAGTTGAAAATTCCTGAACTTTTTATCAGGATATCCAGGTTTGAAAAATAAGAATCTTGTAAAAAAGATACAAACACAAATGAGCTTCATATATGTTCCTGAGTGTCTGCAGATCAGTGATAGGCGCACAATAAGTTTAGGAATTAAAGTTATAAAAATCAGGATTATACTGGGGTGCAGATGTTTGAACTCTTATAGTGCGTGTGTTTTCTGTTTTTTGCATGTCTCGTCCATTTCCTTTATCTGGCATGTGTTTACTGAGGCTGGCAGAGAGAGATAATTAAAAAAAAATAGTTCAAGGACAAGAAAGACAGGTTATGGGAAGTGTCATTTTGGACAAGAAACATAACGGTCGTTCATTACTGAGCAGGAAACCAAAAAAAGGAAATTGTTAGTGGGAAGATGTCAGAGAGAGTCCATTCTAAGAAAATTGTATAAGAACCAACAGTTAGAGCCTTTTCTCTGTAACCCCTTTTGTGTGTTGCACTGTTGCAATGCTCCTTCGTGTACAAGAATAATAAATTCAACTTAGACTTTGATACTTTGAATCCAATCTTATTTTTAAAGTTTTTCAGCTTTGGGGAATTTAGCAGGGAAGATGGATGGATGCATGTGGGGATGGGTGGATGGATGGATGGATGCATAGATGGATGGATGCATGGGTGGGTGGATGGATGAGTGGATGGATGGATGCATAGGTGGATGGATGCATGGGTGGATGGATGGATGGATGGATGGATGGATGAATGTTCATCTCTCGCAGACAAGCGCTTGCTCTGACTCAGGCGAACATGTACTTAACCGTGCTTCCCCACGCTGCCTCTAAAGTCCGGCTCGTGTTCTGTCTGAACACACATTAATGACTCTCACTCCTCGCTTGCCGCTTTATTGGCATTCAAATCAACATGGCTGACTTTTATAGCTGACGCTGTAATTGCCATCCATTTACTTCAAAATGTTCATTTTCATACATTGTTTTTTTTCTGCGTTGTCTTGGAGCTCCTCTGGTGGTTCCCACACCCCTGTGTATCTCTGACAGTAAAGTGCAGCCTACACTACCTGTCTGGTCCTCTCCCGCAGGTCTTTATCTTCATAATGGGGATGGTTGGTGAGAACTCTGCCTGTGCACAGCTTGATGCCAGCCAGCAGCTGCATGCTGCCTGCAAATACAGCCTGCTTGGGGGTCTTTGTGCTGTGGACAAACACAGAGAGAAAGAAGAGAGAAGGACACATCATTCACCGCTATAAATATAGAGATAACGCATAGCATTGAAATGTTTTTGATGAACTGCAGTCCATTCCAGAGATTTGTGAGTGAAGAGGAAAGAAAAAAAAAGAAAAAGATTTGGGTTTGAAAAGATGAAAATCTTTGGCAAATATGCACAGGAGGATCCAGTTAACCCAAAAGTCTGATTTCATTTTGCCTTCGTTTATTTTTTAGCCCACATGGTTTCACTTTCTGCATTTGCCACAGTAACTGGGACATATTGACGGCATTTAAACATCGCTTTCAGGGATGCGACTTCAAGGACAACGGATATCTGCATCTTGACTAAATACAAAAACATGCAGTTCAATACGATTCAATAGGCTTTATATCTTGTCATTGTGTTGCCAAAGCTTTGTGTACCAAGAACGTATTCAGATGTATATGTACAAAATCACAGAGAGATGACAAAAGATCTGAAGTTACTGCGGTGCAGGAATATCTAGGAACAAGGTCACATGGAAACACACGCGCACACTGTAGTGTGTACCTGTAGTGTTAACTTAGAGGCCATTTTTAATCCAAACTCATGCCTACACACACAGGGCAGTGCGAGGAGTGACAACACTTATGCCATGAGCTAAGAATACCAGGCACTTTGACACTTCATATTGTCACCACAAGACCAAACCTGTGATACTGAGACAGGACTAGGTCACAAGGTTTGCAGCATAATCAAACACATTCTGATATGTACAAGACTGTATATTGTATTGTATGTATGTAGACTGTGTATATACTGTATATATACCAGGCTGTAGCAAAAACTAATAATAGTGAGATCTACATGCGAACGGACAGTCACCCTGTCATCATGTTAAAGGACGACTTACTGACCAAAACAATTTTTCTTTCAGATGTTTAAAAGGATTTTACTCAACTGTCTGTGAAAGCAGCAATGAAACTCACATCATCTGTGATAAAACTGTAAACCAGAAAACAACAAGACTCTACAGCCATGCTGGTGACTAAGGATGGGAATCGAGAACCGGTTCTTGTCGAGAACCGTTTCCATGTGTTTCAATTCCATGGAATTGTTTGGCAGTTTATCTAATGATTCTCTTATCAATTCCAGAAAGCACGAATTACGTCACGTAACTTACGCAAGAAGTTACGCACGCTCGATTCAAGCAAGCACGACAAATTACGGCACGTAACTTACGCAAGTTTGGCACGTGCAGTGCAGTCAGTAGTAAACAATGTCACCCACTCGGTTCAAACGCTCCAAAGTTTGGCTGCATTTCACCAAAACAGACGGCAACAGGGCGACTTGCAATCATTGCAAAGTGGAGATAACAGCGTCGGGAGGGAACACGACGAACATGCAGAAACATTTGCGCACACAACATGCAATATTTTTAAATGAATGTCGTGTTTTTGACACGCTTCGGACTGGAGATGAATCTCAACCTAGCAGCAGCAGCAGCAGCCAGGCTATAAACAGCTCTGCGGTTACTATGGAAAGTACGGAAGGTAAATATGTTAACGTGATGTGCTTCTTTGTAAAACATGCTCTAACAGTTAACATTAAACAAATGCCTTCTGCATTACATTTAGAAGATGACGAGAGAGAGAGTCTGGCTGGCTCAGAGGCTGCAGCTGTACTAGTACTCACTCCAGTTCACTACCTCCTCTAGATGATGCTGATCAAAGTGTTTGTTCTCCTTTTTTCCCAAATGAGAATCGATAAGAGAATCGATAAAGAATCGAATCGTTAAGCAGAATCGATAGAGAATCGATAAAGAATCGAATCGTTAAGCAGAATCGATAGAGAATCGAATCGTAAAAATCTTATCACTTCCCATACCTACTGGTGACTAGTATTAGTAGTAGACGTATTGGACAAACTAATACAAAAAATGCAACAATGATTCTCTAAATCTAAACCAAAGACACATAAAAAAAACAAATTAATAATGTGTTCCTGTCGCACAGTCACAAAAGCAGTACAGCACTGCTGTGTTACATTGGGGTGTGGTCACACAAGCAACATATTTGAATCATTCTACTTACAGAGGTCAGTGTGACAAAGCTTTTTCTGCCACATAAGGTCGAGCATCACACCCAGTTAACCATCTTACAGAAGTCATTTGAATTGTTCCACTCCGATTCACAGATAATGAGGAAACGGGAGCTTCAAACCTCAATTAGAAGTACCAGAGCGGACACATGCACACTCTGTAAAGCCATTATAGATAAACTGTACATGCCCTGGTTCCAGTCCAATTACACAGGAACACCGAGCATGGGCTGCTGCATGCTCTGTGTGTGTACGACGACGACGAGCCTTACGTGTGAAAATAAAAAAGGCATTCGCTCGAGTGGATGCGCACATGTGCGTAAGCTGCGATGTATATGACTATCAGTGTTCATACATGCTCTCGGGTGGATGTGTGGGTTGATGTATCGGGCCTCCTGACCTGCGGTAGAAGTGGGTCATTTCCATTTCTGCCTGTCTTCTTCCTCCGTGAATGTGTGAGTGTAATCGCTCACTGCATCCCAGGGAATAGCTCCCATCCACTCCATGTTGATTTACATTTAATTTCACGTTTATATTCTCGTATGTAAATGCCAGAAGGCATTGGCATGAACCCCAATGACATTATAAAAATGAAGTAATGACATTAATTGTCATATGGGGGTGGCTGCAGGGAATTCACTATAGTGACTTTGCTGTGTGTGTGTGTGTGTGTGTGTGTGTGTGTGTGTGTGTGTGTGTGTGTGTGTGTGTGTGTGTGTGTGTAAAAGTGTTTATTTGCATCGGATGCTTAACATCAGAGAGCACAATTATGAAAGTGAAACATGAGAGTGAAAGATGAATTGACTGAGAAGAGAGTTGGGCAAATCCTGTACACCAAATAATATTTGAATAACCTGCTCTAATCAAGAGTTTCAGAATGAATCAAATAACCTTGTGTAATGTGGTACAGTTCACAGAGATTTATCCCTCGGCTGCAGTTTCCTCTCAGCTCCTCTGAGCATTTTAGCTTCTTTCAGCTGATTCAAGCTCAATTTCAGCCACAGCAGGGAGCTGTGCCCAGCTGACAACGTTTAGGAAACATAGCGGAGCAGATAATAAAGAGAGATATTTATGTCAGGAGTCGGTGAGGATGAATTCTGAACACTGCCCACTGTCAGCTGGACGCGCAAATAGGCAAATTACACAGTGTGTTCTGTTAAATATGCACCAGGCAATGGGGACATATTATGCTTTGTTATGTATTATTATGCTCTGTGTGATTTTTCTAGTATTATTATGCTCTGTGTGATTTTTCTAGATAGATAGATAGACAGACAGACAGACAGACAGACAGACAGACAGACAGACAGACAGACAGACAGACAGACAGACAGACAGACAGACAGACAGACAGACAGACAGACAGACAGATAGATAGATAGATAGATAGATAGATAGATAGATAGATAGATAGATAGATAGATAGATAGATAGATATGTCATGCATGTGGAATGAACCGACAAATAACGAAAGTTTAAAAAAGAAGACGGGAGCTGCGGCCACAGGCTGCCGCCTCGCACAGCGCCAGGTGACGTTTTTAATTTGATAATCAGATGTCCATGATTAATATAGTCAACATTTAAAGACTCAAACAAAAGCTAGATTTAGTTTGTGAGTGACAGCGCGCTTCAATACAACACGTGCATGGTGTCACAATTACATTCAAAAGCAGGTCACACAAATCAGGTGGTCAAGTGAAGTGAGGACACACACACAAGCCCGTACAGGATTTACCGGCTGCTCCAGAGGAGAGCTCTGGCTCCACGTAAAAGAGAGTAAATGCTCGGACACGTTTCTTTTTTTTTTTCGCTGCTAGGAGGGAGAGAAATAATCAATCCCACATTGCTGCTGATCTTTTTTTAAACATTAAAAGCTGCTAGTGAATCCTGCTGACACCGTTTCACTTACATACACGGCTAAGAAGATTTATTTAATTAGACTGAGACAAAAAGCATTCAAGAGGACAACGAGGCTTCCTCCTCTTCTTGTTTTTTTTGACACATTCAGTTAGGCCTAATCGCCACCAGTTAATGTGATCACAGGTTAATGAATTGAAAATGAAATTAATCATTGATATATCAAAAATGTATCAATGATAGATTTAACAATGGAGTAAAAACCTGGATATGGCCCATTTTTCCCTATATGTGTACTTGTTTTACTGTACTTATGTTTTTGTTCTGTAAATAAACTAGAATAAAAAGTTAGGAAAAGAGCCTACAGCTTTTTAAACTAGTCCATCAGTCTGACAGTACATCGGACATTCTGCCCTGACAGCTCCAGCAGCAGCTAACACAGCATCAGTATATAAGAAACCCTCAACCCAAATAGAGCACAGTATCCAGACTGTTTATATAACGTGTGGATTTGTTACTTTGTGCATTATAAACACAAGTTTCTTAGTTAAGGTCCTGTAGTATTGTTCGACAAAGGTTGTATGTGATTATGCTGTTTAAACATGTACTAACTTTTTGATTTTCACTGAAACACCAGCAGCCTGTAATAGGACACAAGTTTAACATATCAAGGATGTTTTTATCACCTGCCTTCAGATAACCCTCACAGCTGGGACCCAGACAAATGTGAGTATGAACTCGGTTAATCAAACCAGGGTTTCCCGATCCAGCTAAGTGTTTAACATAAGGGGCTGCGTTTGCAGCATCTGACCAATCACAAACATGGACAAGTCTGAGCAGAGTGATGTATTTTACAAATGAAGGGCTTTAGTATCAGAGATAAAGGAGGTTAATCAAATAATTTAGATTAAAAGTAAAACAGCTGCCAACTGCAAGAAGGAAAGCTGATAAAACACTGCCGACTGTCTAAATATGTACGTAACAAACTGAATGATACAGAGTTGACGTGGGCACTTTTGTCAGTTTTCGTAACTTTCAAGACTTTCTTGACACTTGAAAATTAATTTTGTCAAGTCACTGAAAAGTTTTAAAACATCATTCTGACTAAACTTCATAGAACAATGAAGGGAAAATCTTTTAATGCCATAAATGAAAAATGTTCAAAACAGAAAAACTTGACTGAAATATTACCTGTGCGAAGTCTCACTCTAAAGAAAAAAACTAACAACAACCTAAAGTTATAGTTTGTATAACAAAATATATGCTCGTACTTTTTAACATAAAAATAAAAACATTGAAATTAAACAATTTGTTTAAATAGCTGCTTCATATCAGATCTATGAACCATCCAAAGTGACCATCTCATCATCCACACACCACGCCATGATGTACCCATGGATGTATTATTAGATCTTAGATATATCTTAGATATTATTAATGAATACATCCACAGGGTCTTCTATGAATGGGGATGTCATTCTCTAAGAGACTGGTCAGTAAGCAGTGTTTTTTAAAGCACTGATCTCAAACAGGACCTGCTCTGGAGCAGGTTGGATGTTCGGCGTTACCATGGCAAAGTGAGCCCCAGTCATAGGAATGAAAAGCCAGGGTTAATCCTGAACTCACCTCGCTAACTTCCTGCTTCATAGTACAGATCCCTGCTCCATTTAACATCCCGACGAGGAAAACGTGCAAAAGTTTTCCAAGTGACTACAAGTAGTTAATCGTGACTAAGCAATGCCGGAGAGATTTAAAGAGAGACAGACGCATAAATTAAGTGTAAAAAGAGATACTGCAGCAATGAAAAGTATGAAGAAATTAGAAGCATGGAAAACCATTTTCTGACAGATACTTGAAATAATATGAACCTGACAATAAGCATAATATCTCCCTTTTAAAAGCATCGAATTAATACAGAGGAAATAACTCAACCCGTCTGACGTAGGAGGAGTATGGACAAATGAGGAAAAGCTGGACAAATGCACGTCTTCACACCATATAACAACTGTAAAGGCTCTTTTAAGAGTCATGCTGGCCTTGGGAACAGATCACCTGCTATCACCCAAGGACTAAAACAGCTCTCTGCCCTCTCCTCACAACTTGTTTTGACAACTTATTTATCTGACATAGGTGTTATACTTATACTACTTATAAGGTCACTTTTTCTTGAACGAACTCTGGCTGGTGGTGCATGCCTGAATTCTTTCTAAATCCACTTTTACAGACCAAAGAACACGCTTTTAGATTTTATACTGTATGCAGATTTACAGAATTATGGGGGTGGTGAGGGGGTGACATAATTGCACACTCTCTATTAGTGCATGTAGTTTGGTAAGTTTGAAATGGTACCGAGTGGAAATAATGTCTCTTCTCCCGCTTATTCGTTTGAGTCGGGTCGCGGGGGGCAGCAGCTTGAGCAGGGAGTCCCAGACTTTCCTCTCCCCGGCCACTTCGTCCAGCTCTCCCAGGGGGACCCCAAGGCGTTCCCAGGCCAGCCGAGAGACATAGTCCCTCCAGCGTGTCCTGGGTCTTCCCCGGGGCCGCTTCCTGGGGGGACGTGCCCGGAACATCTCATCAGGGAGACGTCCAGGAGGCATCCTCACGAGATGCCCGAGCCACCTTACCTGGTTCCTCTCGATGTGGACGAGCAGCGGTTCTACTCTGAGCTCCTCGCGGATGGCCGAGCTTCTCACCCTATCTCTAAGGGAGAGCCCAGCCACCCTGTAAAGGAAACTCATGTTGGCCGCTTGTATTCGTGATCTCATTCTTTCCGTCACTACCCAAAGCTTGTGACCATAGGTGAGGGTAGGAACGTAGATCGACTGGTAAATCGAGAGATTCACCTTTCGACTCAGCTCCTTTTTCACCACGACGGACCGGCGCAGAGTCCGCATCACTGCAGAAGCCGCACCGATCCGCCGGTCGATCTCCCGTTTCATCGTTCCCTCACTCGTGAACAAGAACCCGAGATACTTGAACTCCTCCACTTGAGGCAGGATCTCATCCCCGACCCGGAGGGTGGAGTGGAAATAATGATGGAGACTGATAGTGAGAAAGCGGTTGGGAGTTTTCTCGCGAACATGACGACTCCTAGATGTTCTACTGAAGTCTCTACTGCTGCTTTGAGAGGTGTGTAGTTTAGTCAAGGACATTTCTCACACACAGACACCGAGCTGCACTTTCCCCATTGAAGGTTGATGCCAAATGCTGCTAATTTAGACAATTTAAAAGACGACAAGGAGAAGGATGACAGGAAGACAATTAAGCGGGTGAGAGAGTGAGTCATAGAAGACGTGGGCAGAGGATGTAAAATACGGCGAGGATACAGTTTCCCAGAGAGAGACGGCAAATGTTTTTTAACTGAAGGTCTGATTAATGAATAGTGACGCGTGTTTCCTAAAAATGGATAAGATCATTTGCTTTAATTACAGACAGATGGACACAATGAGACAGATCGACAGAACAAGACAGAAGAAGTTGGAGATCGAGTGATGAGCCCTGTTTGCACCTTTACTTAAAGACAGGATGAACTGGCGGCTGCACACACCCCAAAAGTGACAGCATGGGATATTTGAACAAATGCCTCAAGCAGACATTGTTTGTGACGTTTAATAATGACTGTCTATTCCCTGTGAGGGCAGAAGGAAGAACTAGAGTGGGGTGTATATACCACGGCTGGGTATCGATTCAAATTCCAAGAATCGATTCCATTTCGATTCTCAAGACTGAGAATCGATTATCATAATCCGATCTGATCCGATCTCGATTTGGGTTAGTGTTATTAAAACCATTTTTTCGGTCGCCTGAAGCCCTCGTTTTCAACAATGGAATACTGGCGCATATCTTTGCAAATGTAACCCACAATCGCCTCAGTTATTTTAAGAGAACGTACAGAAGTGGCTGGTAGTTGTAGAGTTTTCCTTGAGTGTTCTTTTGTCTAGTTTTTTATATTTCCGGTGAATTTCCATTTTTCCCACGTTCATGAATGCATCATAGTCATTCCGACGGCCATTGAACGCACCTCGCATGTCTGAGACGCCGTAGTGTCGTTTAAACACGGTGCACGCCTGTTTCAATTCAATGACGCGACCAGTGGGGTTAAAGTTCACCAGGGGAAAATGTATTAAAATTTTTATTTAATTAAATCGATCTTTGGATGTACGAATCGATCTTAAGGAATTAATATGCAAATCGATTCAGAATCAGAAAATCGATTATTTCAACACAGGCCTAGTGTATACAAAGCCAAAGCCTGATGCTACCGATTATGATTAATGTCACCTGCACTGGATGCTGTAGTTTAAGTAAGAAGTTTAGCTTCAGCTAGTTGATGTCGGCAGGTCTCCAGCGTGTTTACATGCCAATGGTCTCAGTTAAAACAGCTAGCTATGAAGTTTACTCCACTAATATTGACACAAACACATGCGCACATCCCACATCTGTAGACGTGGCTTTTGTCAAGCTGTCCCAAATGAAGTCCTCTAGTCTGAAATGTGTCCCTGAAGGAATCCTAAGTCAGAAAGAAACACAGTAGGCTTGAAGACACACACTACATTGTGTGTCTTCAAGTCTACTGTGACACCTGAAGATGAAGATAGTGTTATCAGAGTTGCCAACTTTCAGCAACCAGCTGAAGTGAAATCCTTTTTTTTTTTTTTACTGTTGAGGTTTCTGTCAGACCGGCACGGTGGTGAATGTGGATTACCACAGACTGACTGCACAGGATTCAGAGGGACTGTTCTTTCTCCCATGTTTCTGTGCTTTATCTGCTCTTCTCCTCTGTGACGGCCGCCGCAGATTCTGGAAATTCTCTAATTATTTTTGATGCTGCAGGCGAACAGAAAGTTATCGACATGAACAGATGTCAGTAGAGATAAGTGAAACCGTAAGATAGTTTCAGTAATGTGGGTGAAATGACCCTTTAAAAAAAAGTCATGTGTGTAACATATAGGGTTTTTTTTTCCTTCATGCATTAAACAGGGGGGTTGAGGTGAGGGGGTTGCAACCAGAAACTACATCGCTAAATGCCAGTAAGCCCTAAATACTGGACCTTTTAAATTGCACTGAAAAGAGTTTATAATGGATGAACAATATAACCATCTTTAGCTGGTGTAGTTTTATGGAAAGGCTGGTCCTCAGTGCTTAAAGTTAAACTAACTAGACACACTGCTATTATATTTTATTAACCAACTGACTGAAGGTTAAAGGACATTATTTATATTTCGTTTCAAACTCCATTTGAGTTGTTTAACTAACTTCATTCACAACTTTAACTCTTTTGCTCATACGAGTCAGTTTTTGGGTTATAATGGTCCCTTAGAAAGCAAACAACTGATTTTCTTGTTGAAAAAAAAAAAGAGCGAGAGCTTATGGGATAAACAAAGTCAAATATGCTGACTTTTTTATTTGAGCGCGTTCCCTTCTCTGAATGGGTCTCCATGCTGAGTAGCTAGATGAGCCCTCCTGAATCTGCAGCGAAAGTGCTGTCAAAGCTCTCATTAATAATTTCCACTGCAGCCTTCATAATTCTCGGCCACAGACTGTAGATCTCGACCCAGGAGGAGGAGGAGGAGGAGGAGGAAAAGGGCAGCAGGAAAGAATCTTTCAAAACAAAAAATATATGAGCTCAGACTACTGAGAGGCAGATTCATGCGAGACTGGTATTATCCGATGTCGGAGCGCTGTTTTTGGTGTGAGAAAACAAGAGAGGAGGAATTGATTGATTCTTCGGCCGCTATATTTTTGGCTCGTATGAGTCAAATTTTCCACGCCGGTAAAGAGGTAAACACAAAGAAGGAATGATACTCATACAAACCTCACAAGCACTGTCGTCTGATTGTAACTTCCAAAACTGCGACGTCGTGCGATGCAACACAACCCCGCTCCTGACTCATCCGTGCTGTGAAATGTGACATGTGAGCTTTGTTCCCTGTTCCAGCTACAGCCTGCAGTGCGCTGCAGTGTGCTGCGTGGTGACAGTACATGAGTGTAGACTCTGGTTATCTGTGAGCACTGATAGTCTGAGAGGCGACGGTTTCTATTAAACCATGTTCCCCCCGAGCTTAAGCTGCTTCCTCTCCATGCCGCACATGTAACACTTCTCGCCTTGAACTCTTCATGCTCAACATGGGAGTTTATATGTCAGAGAGCAGAGCACTGAAGCTTTTGCTGATCATCGCTTGTTTTTTTGTTTTTTTTATTACATGTTCACTGACAGCATACTGCTCTCTGAATGTGAGGATGAGGCAGAGAAGGCAGAGCACATGGGTTAAGACGGGAGCGATATCGGCGACTTTAAAAACTGCACACTCACAACTATAACTCAGGAGTTGGAGGCAGTGGAACGACCAGGCATTGCTATTGATTTATCGACTCTCCATTTAAACAGAGTATCAGCCTACAGCTGAGCTGTGGAGCCGCTGCTGTTATCAAGTGGAAAAACTTGTGAATTATGGTTGCTGCAAAGTACAGATGAACATCTACCGGTTGTTGTAGCGTTAACGTACGCTTTAGTTTTTCACACCTGTCCACGGGCATGAAGGACTGCTCTGGGGATTATGATAACCTCCTCATCAACCTGTCTTAACACGTATATTTCTTCAAGATTACTTTTGGGCCTTTTACAGATAGGACAGGAAGCAGGGAGAGGGGGAATGACATGCAGTAAATGGCCGTCCGATGCGGGATTCGAGCCGGGGCCAGCTGCAGCAAGGACTATGGCCTCTACACGCGGGGCGGCTGCTTAACCCACTACGCTACTGACCACCCTTTAACACATATATTTCTTACCAGGGGACTGAACATGTATCAGCAGCTCAGAATCAAATCCTAATCTCAACACATATTTTAAACACATCTTTATCCTTTTCCAATTTCTCTTTAGATACACTTTGTACAATTAATTAGGAGTGATTTTATGAACTTTTAATCATTTTCCAGTCCTGTAGACACAGAGGTAAAAATCCCACGCATCTCTGTTTCTTCTCATTTCAACAACGGGCCACATTAAATCCCTTTTTCTGAACATTTGCAACCTTTATCAGTCATAAATGATTCATACATGAAGCGCAGCCCCTGCAGCTAGAATTATCACAATGAGTCCCTCACAGCTTTACATAAATACGCTGGCTGGTCCGCAAAGATGCTCTCTCTCTCATACATGCATGTATCCATCTCTGCGTCCGCCACTCACATAATGAGACAGTCGGGAGAATCTCCCGCGATCTTTTCCATATGAGACTAAACAGCCTTGGCCTCTGTCGGCTAGAGAATACAGCGTAAGATGAACCCCACCTCTTCTCCATCGTAACACTTTCATCTGGAATGTAATTAGCGCAGCAGCAAGAAGCTTAGTGCTCCGCCCTGCTCTCAGCCCCAACCCAAGGTAACTCTAGGCAGCCCCTAATCCTCGGAGCCTAATGGGATTAACTCCGGAGGGAAGGGAACCCATGTCACACACACAAACACATTCAAAATCCCGACCTCTCCTCCTCTGTCTCGCTCTCCATCTCTCTTTCCCTCTCTTGGTCTCATCCTGCTATCTGTCTAATTGGATTAGACCAAAATTGGCCCCAAAAAAAAAATCACATCTGGTCCACTCAGTGTCATTATGAAGATGATGGAATGTAAATAATGAGCTTTGAATTATGACTTATTAAGCACAGAAGTGAACCAAACAGCGACCATCTTTAGGAAAGACGTGAGTCTGAACTGGTTGTAATTTTGCTTTTGCTTCAATGGAGAGTTTTGGCCATTTATCAAAATTATGACATGAACAACATGCAGACGACGCTCCTCTAACATATTCGCTTTAGTGAAAAAATAATGGCAATCAGCAGTGTTACAAACCATTTGTATCAGTTGTTGAAAAGCCCCATTACAGCACTCGCACGCAGGGAAACTGCATACAGCAGCGAGCGAACGTACATGGATGTAAAATTCATGAGCACAAACAAAAACATTTGATACTTGCTTCATAGAATACTGAAATAACGGGAATCTTCCTCCAACCCCGCAGCACAGGAGCTGGAAGTTCCTTTTTCTCTGATTGTTAACGATGTTTTTTTGCGCACTTTGTTCACAGAGAGTGTGCGACTGCCATGCTCTCAAACTCAACTCAGGATTCACACACACACACACATCGACATGCACTCGGCGGCCACTTCATTAGGTACAGCCGTACAGTCTAATGTGATCCTGAGCAGCTCTGCAAATGAATTATAAATCATTTTTCAGTTTTGTCAGAGAGGTAATAATTCTACTTTATGTTTATTATTGAGGTCGTAGTGGGTGGTTGGTGTTGTACCGGTGCTTTATATGGAAAGGTTTTTCTAATATCATGGCTCTTTCATGTAAACTATAACCTCAATAATAAACATGTGGTTAAATCAATACTGTGTCAATCAAAACGTTATCTTATTATCTTTGTTAAGGCAGCTATTCAAATTTCCTGTGTTGGAGTTTGCATGTTCTGCCTGTGTCTGTGTGGGTTTTCTCCGGGTACTCCCACATAGTTCCTCCCACAGTTCAAAGACATGAACTTAACAGGTTAATTGGTGACTCTAATTTGGCCGTAGGTGTGAATGTGAGTGTGAATGTGAATGGTTGTTTGTCTCTCTGTGCCCAGTAATGAACTGGTGACTTGTCCAGGGTGAGCCCTGCCTCTCTCTCACAGTCAGCTGGGATAGGCTCCAGCCCCACCGTGACCCTGATGACGATAATTGATGGATATTTTACTTTTTTAGTTAAGAAGAATAAGAAACGCTTTCTTCATAAATAAAATGTGCTAAAATATCATAAATATCATAATATAAATCATCAATTATCATCAATGAACCTTTACAGAGAAACAATCAAATCCTGACTGATGTTCATCTGTAATGCTATTTAATTATTTCCCATCCTTAATAGAAATGTATTATTTATTACTACATTTATATTTATTATTAATAGAAATGCGTGTGCCATCGTCCACTCATCAAGATCAAACATCACTTCGTGTTAAACTCACTTCACTGCACAGGTCTCTATGAAATGGAACAGAGGCAGAGATGTATAAAGTACTGGAGTAAAGGAGTGGAGTAGAAGTACAAGTGCTATATGAAAAAAAATGACTTGAGTAGAAGTTGAAGTGTTCTTTAAATACAATACTTAAGTGAAAGTACTAAAGTATTCAACATGTTTTGTACTTAAGTATTGCAAGTAGAAGTATGTAAAAAATTGCTACTTAAGTACTGAAAGTAAAAGTACAAGTAAAAGTACTGTTGTTTATATTATTTCAAATATTTATTAAGGCACAACTTCTAATGTTACAGTGTTACAATGTTCATGGTAGAGTTCTGTGATTTCCCATGGTCTGTGAATGCGTCTGAATGAATGCAGAGCGAGGGGGCGGGGCAGCAGGTGAGAGAGCGCACCTGGGTGCGTCAGGTGTATGACGTACGGCGCACGAGCGAGGTTGATGTGAGACCGGGACTGTTCAGTTGGTTTTTTGGCGTGGTTCCGGCCGACAGTCACCGAGTCCTGGCACCAAACCGTTCAGCAATAAATGCAGTTTGTTCAACATCGCCTCGTCATTCATCACGTGTCCGGCTGGACGCTACAATAGTAACGAGTAACGACTCAGCACATGAAAAATGTATCGGAGTAAAAGTATTAAATTCATCGAAAATATGTAGTGCAGTAAAAGTGGAAGTTGGGGAAAAAAAATAATACTCCAAAAAAGTACAGATACTGCATTTTAGTACTTAAGTGGTTCCACTTTGTTACTATACATCGCTGAACAGAAGTGGTGAGGCATATGGGAGACTGGATGTTATGTGGCGTGTCCTCGGCCAGGCACAGTTCCATGCTTTGTTATATGCACTCACCAGCCACTTCTTCAAGTACACGTTACACTCCACAGCTCTGCCATTTTTCAAAATGAATGTCGTAGTTGGTAGCAAAGGTGCGTTTATTACTATGGCCGCCTCTCATGTAATTAGAAACCTCTTCTCAATATGATGCAGTCCAGCTCAACGCTGCTGCAAACTCAACAACAAAGATGTGGTTACATGTAAACCTCTCTAAACTGGCCTTCGTTCTCTCTGTGCAGGCAGAGCTGTTGTGTTGGATCACAGTAGATTGTACAAGTGTACCTAATGGGGTAGCCGGTGAGTGTAGCTGCTAAGCCAACAGGAGGTCTGATGCCTCACATCCAACCTGATGACCAGAAAATGATGCGCGCACACACACACACACACACACACACACACACACACACACACACACACACACACACACACACACACACACACACACACACACACACACACACACACACACACACAGTAAGGAGCCATTCCAAATCACAGCTCCATCTCTGGTCCCATCGTGGTGAATCTCTTGATCGAAAGCCCAGCAGCGGAGACCCCTGAGGTGGGTGAGCTCTGCCAACAGCTGGGTCCTTTCCAGAACCCCTGAAGTCTTATTCATGGAGCCCCATCGGCTCTCATCATTCGTCAGGCCAGACTCTCCAGCAAACAAGCGCCGATACACAAGTGTACACACACACACATACACACAAACACACACATACGCAGACCAATCAAGGACATCGGGGCAAAAGGAAACTTGATCTGCGGAAACAAGCTAATCAGATTTGCTTCGATCTTATGCATGCTCTGGATTAGTGAGTGTGTGTGTGCTTGTGTATGTACCTAATCCAGGTCATCAGCTCCACTGTGTCCGGATCATAAAACTCCCTCAGTTCTGATAACTCCTCCATTATCTTAGGCCAGAACTAGAGGGAAACAGAGAGAAACAAGTGATGGAAAACCTTGAGTTCGTGTTCGTTAAGGCTGTAAAGCAGAGCGTCAAACCCAGTCATACATCTTAAATTACTGTACTGAGTAGAACGGCGTATGTGAGCCATTTAGACTCTTTTTGTAATCATCATCCAATTGCTTGTTATCGGGCATATTTCCTTTTCTCTCATCTTTGCACACAGTTTGTACAAACGGTCTCGGCAGTTCTGAACATAAAACCACTGAGGAAACGGCATACCTTGTAATACAGCCAACCGATCATCACCAGTGGAACTGCATATCTGAGAAGCCTTAACTGCAGAATGAGGGGAAGAGAACAGTTAGAGTGAGGAGAGAGGATATAATCGTATCAGAGGCACAGGCGGTGAGATGCCGTCTAAAGGAGAAGATAACTGACGGGCAGAGCGGCGTCGCTCACGAGTATCATTTCTTATCTGATCCGTGCCTGTTGTCACGTCATGACCACACTGACACCTTGTGGATTCAAACGCAACTGGGCATTAGGCAGCAGGAATGATTCTCCTTCATGTGAAATGTGACATCTTTCGAGAGTGTCTCACAGCGTGCTGTTGAAGTTAGAGATAAATCTTATAAATATAGATATACAGATAGATGCCTTTTGTTGGAGACAGGTGACGGACATGATGTTGGATGTCACTGGAACCGGCATCAAACCTCGATACTTTCTCAGTACTCGCCAAAATGTCAGTACTGACTGCATCAGAGGCTTCTTGCTCAGATTCACAGAACCTTCTTTAATAAATGTTTCATGATCTAAATAATAACCTGAGACTGCATTTCATCTTGTAAGAGTGCTACTGTCTAGACATTGACGCATTGTGGCGTTTGACATGTTTTGTTGAAAGGGAGCGTGAGGGTTTTGTAGCAAAACACGCCTCAAACGAAGGCGCTGAAAAAAGTATTGAGACTAAAACTCAGACTCGGTGTTTGTACTGAAATGTTCTGAATCAGACTCAAGTTAAAGACGCTTCCGCTGGATCAGTCAAAATGAAAAACTTTCAAGCTGCAACAACCATTTCTGGTGGCAAAAGAACGGGCTGAAAACACATCTGATATGACATTTCATAAGTATATATAAATATATATGTTTTTCAGGGTTCCCACACCTTTTTCATGAACAAATTCAAGCACTTTTCAAGCACCCTCAAGTACCAGTTTTTCCAGCACCTTTAAATAGGTAGCCTACTAGTTGTATTTGCCATGATGGTCATGGGAAGCGCAGCGGTGCCACTGTATGGCATAATAATATGGGTCTAATTAGCATTATTTCATATGGTGGTAGACTGACTGTTTTGATTTTTAACTAATTGTGAAATTTCAAGCATTTTCAAGCACTTCACAAAAAATTCAAGCGTTTTCACAACCTTGAAAACACTGAATTGAAATTCAAGCATTTTCAAGGAATTCAAGCACCCGTGGGAACCCTGGTTTTTGCACAAAATATGTTTAGTACAGTTGCCTATTTACACATCTAATTATTCAGAGAGACAACATTAGCATTGTAATTTGGTTTATAGGCAACAATATCCACAACAATGAGCTCTGTAGAGCGGAGCAGTGACACCTTTCTCATTGCACACTCTTATGTCATCCTTTGATAATACAAAAAATATTGATTAGCGCACCTTTAAAAGTAAATGTGAGAAACTGAACTGCTAATAAACGCAATTTTTTCAAACTGAAGTATCACATTTTTCACATCATGGCAAGAAGTCGAGTTGCGATGAGCTCGTACCAGAACTTTGCTGTTACAGCGCAGAGCATTGAGAAGCAGAGTCCACATCTCCGTCCCGCACACGCCATAGGCCGCGACCGCACACATATGGCCCGTCCATATATACTTCATCCTGCGCGGAGAGTGGAGAGGGAGGAAATGTCAATGTTTTTTTCATGAGACAGGACAGTTATTTTTTTTTATTCTGCTGGGATTTCATGTCATTACATTCATCAGCAGGTGATTTAGTGAAATGGTTCCAGTGAGGTTAAACTTCGTTTAGTGTCTAAAATGCACCATTACTATCGTAGTTCTGAGCCAAAGCACATGAAGTGAGAGCTCTAAATGAATGAGAGAGAGGTTAAACAGAGAGGGATGAACAGCGGAGAGAAGACAGAGAGGATGAAATGAGCTGAGAAATTGTTGACAGGTGCGGAGACGGAGGCATGAGAGAGACGGGGGGGAGGGAGGGAGGGAGGGAGAGAGAGGAGGGCGGGTAGTGCAGCCTCACAGAAATAAATCTCAATACTTTTTTTAATGCAAAGGAGCTGCCTGACAGAAACGAATGGCTCTCTGCACTCTTGGCCTCTCGCTCTTCATCAGCATATTAGAGAAAGTGCTGAAATCAAAAGTGTCAGTTTCTGCACTACCTGGCTGCTGCTGCTGCTGTGAAATTCTTTCAGCTTCTTCTGCCTTTGTGTGCATTCAATCAGCGCCTTAATTCCTGACTGGAACAGGGGGATGCACTGTGTGGACTACACATATTAAATGTACCGTATATCACATGCCATTCCAAAAGCTGCCCATCATATATATACTCGGGATACCTCAAGAACACAGCGTGCAACGTTAACATGCAACCGGCTACTTCCCCTACTGCAAAACCTTATTCAAATGAAGCTACTTATGTGAACCTTTGAAAACCCGCATTACCATTGTTGCTATGGATAAAGAGGATAGGAGAATATTCCCTTTTGTCTTTTTTGACTGTGTAATTGTAGGTTTCCTTTAATACGTAGAAAAGAAGTGATGATTCTGGCTGTAAACTGTGCGACTCTCCCGACAGTGCTCACAAAGAGACTAAAGTTAATGGCAATTATGCTTTCACAATAATGAATCACAGCCTGTGTTTGCAGCTTTAAAAAAAATGCTCAACCTGGAAAATCCACTGATAATGATGATGATGACGCGAGCAACAAACGCCACTTGACAATTACAGATGAAAAGGTCATGGAGGGTTGTTGTGCTTAACATTATATATGTGAAATAGGCAAGTCACAGGGCGTATTAGTCAAATTGTGTGACGCTGCTGAGCTAATGTGCAAATGCAGCACTGTATACCACATTTTATGAAATAACTTGTGTGCAGGAAAAGCTGCACAAGCAGCACACGAGCACTGATATTTCAACTGTGTGCAGCAGTTCGTTAAAGACAAAAACTTAATAAATAATGAAAGCAAAATCTAATTAATAACTTGTGAAAAGGTCATGGAGGAACAACAAGGTTTTGTTATTCATAACAGAATATGGTCGTGATGAACAATGTCTAGAGTATAAAATACAATATCCATGATATCTTTTGGAAACTGACACATGGTGACTGACTGATCTGCATCATCATCCCCAGAAGTTTTGAGGAACCCCCTGAATCTAAAAAAAACTGATGGAATATTCATTGTGACTACTGATAATTAACAAAGTTTATGAGCAGTGGTTTGCTGCCCTCTCTGGTGGAAAGTTTCATGAAGTACAGCTGTAAAGTGAGAAGTTCAACCTACAGGAGGTGAACAAAGACATGATTTACAGGACCTGCTCTTTAAACACACCCAAATCTGGACGTTGATTGAAACGATATCACGAACAGATCAATAAAATAACTTGGCTAAGGGGACACAGCTGAGTGGAAAAGTGAGCCAGGTGTTGCAGCCGATGTTTAGAGGTCATAGGTCGGGTGTGACCAATGAGAGAAAATTTACCAAGAGTCATTGTGTCACGGTGGCAGTGAAGAGCTGCCAGCTCAGAGAGAAAAAAAACATTCCGGAAATTAGTAAGAGGTGGCTGGATGTGAGAGTCGACCGCAAGAAAGATGTTTCTGTTGACTGGGTAAAGCCGACAGTCGGTGCCAGCAGTTGGGTGTCTGGGCTCTCAACCCACAGCCACAGTCTGGCATCTGGAGCTGGATCCTCGGAGGTAGTGCTGTTCCACAGAGGGAACCTGCCAATGGATGATGCAGTTAGGTCAAGCGAAGAAATAGACCACGGTGTTAATGTGCCGCAGCAGGACACCAAACAGAGAGGAGGCACAGAAAATGAGAGAATAAGGCGAGGGAAGGTTATAATGGGACTAATTTTTAAGGAGTGCACAAGATTAAATATCTTCCAGCAGACAGCCAAACACAGAAAGAACAACTGCACTGATGTTTTTTTTTGTGCATCCTGCGAGCTGACAGAGGGAAAAATTAAGATCAAGACTGAAAATATGTCTTTTTCCATTCTCCTCAACTGTTTTTGACAGTAGAGAGACACATCAAGTCCCTAAAACCTCCATCTTCAGATAAAAGATATTTGCCGTGGGTTGATCCTTTTGAACAGAGTCCAGAGGTGCTGACACATGAAGGGACTGAGCCCAAAAACAAGCAAAACAGCCTCCGGTTCAGTGAATAACTGCTTTGCTTTTTGGAATCCAAAATATTCGTACACGTGGATCCACAGTTTCAACAGAGGCATACTCATTCTTCTGTCGAGTTTTTTTTTTGTCTTCATAATTTGCACGGGAATTGGCCTAGGAAGCTTTCGAGCCCAATAGGTGTACAAATGAACTACTAATGGTGATTTATATACAGAATCTCCTAACACCCAAAGAAAGAGTCTTGCACAGAATGAACAGAAGTTATATGACCGCAATTGAGTGTTCACTAAACTAAAGCAATCCCCCAAACAGCGCTCTGTCTAATCATGGCCAAGTAACTGTGAGTAGGCACAGCAGGCCCGTCAGGGTTTGGATTTCTCCGCGTGAAGAGGTAGTGTGCACGGGGCTGGAGTAAGAGATGCTCTGTATTTAAAGCAGTTTGGAGGGTGGTGACTTCTTTTTAAAAAACACAAGAGCAAGAGTGTAAGAAGGAATTAAAACAGTGTGAGCTGCTCCATTTAGACGTCTGGCTGAGTAGCCAAAGAGCGCATCATTAACTCACTACTTTAGTTTGTGAGGTTTACGGGTTACATAAAAAGACCATCTAAAGGCCAGGTGAATGTTCTGGTTTTGCTCTGTCATGCTATGTATTACAACTCCAGTCAACACTGCCTATGGTAGGGGGCGGTCGGCGGGCGGCGTAGTGGGTTAAGCGGCCGCCCCGTGTGTGGAGGCTATAGTCCTCACTGCAGCCCCAAAAAATAATCTTATGGTGGTGTTACAATCACTAAATACAATGATTATTTTCCATCCTAAAGCATTTTGTTAAAGGTGAAACATGCACACAGTGAAACTGAAGTATTAGATGAGTGGGCAAAAGAAATCTGATCTTATATTTGTCCTCCTTATATTTATAACTAACCGAATACTGCAACTCTAGAACAAAGCCCTCTTGTTTATCTCTATGTCCTTTACATGGATCGTCACATTTTGTCCTGGAAGCTAGAACCTTTAGCCTCAGTCTTTTAGCATGATGACATGTATGCAGACTGTCTTTTCAGGGGCGCTGGTTGGCTCACCTGGTATAGTGTTCACCCCAACTATAAAGGCTCAGTCCTTGCTGCAGCGACACAGGGTTTGATTCCAACCTGTGGGCCACAGAAGTCTTGCTCTTTCCACTTTCCTGTCCCTCTTTAGCTGTATCTCTCAAATAAAGCTAAAAAAATTATTTTCAATGAATGTAGAGAACGGATTCAGCTAGCTAAAGATGATGACATCTGCAATCAGGCTACAAAATCCACCCCAGATAGAAACGAGACGCCTTCAGCAGTTGTGATCTCTGTCGTCTTCTTCCAAAAGTGACTAAGAACTGAAAACAATACACTCACCAGCCACTTTATTAGGCACACCTGTCCAGCTGCTCGTTAACGCAAATTTCTAATCAGCCAATCACATGGCAGCAACTTCAATGCATTTAAGCATGTAGACATGGTCAAGACGATCTGCTGCAGTTCAAACCGAGCATCAGACTGAGGAAGAAAGGTGATTTAAGTGACTTCGAACGTAGGCATGGTTGTTGGTGCCAGACGGGCTGGTCTGAATATTTCAGAAACTGCTGATCTACTGGGAGTTTCACGCACAACCATCTCTAGGGTTTACAGACAATAGTCCGAAAAAAAAGAGAAAATATCCAGTGAGCGGCAGTTCTGTGGGCGAAAATGCCTTGTTGATAAAAGCATGGATCCATTCTGCCTTTGTATCAACATTGGGCCCCTTAGACCAATTGAGCATCGTTGCAACGCCACAGCTACCTGAGTAATGTTGCTGACCATGTCCATCCCTTTATGACCACAGTGCACCCATCTTCTGATGGCTACTTCCAGCAGGATAAGGCGCCACATCATAAAGCTCAAATCATCTCAGACTGGTTTATTGAACATGACAATAAGTTCACTGTACTCAAACAGCCTCCACAGTCACCGGATCTCAATCCAATAGAGCACCTTTGGGATGTGGTGGAACGGGAGATTTGCATCATGGATGTGCAGCCGATAAATCTGCAGCAACTGCGTGATGCTATCATATCAATATGGACCAAACTCTCTGAGGAATGGTTCCAGTACCTTGTTGAATCTATGCCATGAAGGATTAAGGCAGTTCTGAAGACAAAAGGGGGTCCAACCCGGTACTAGGACGGTGTACCTAATAAAGTATGTGCAGTCTTGACAGCTGTAGGAACAGTGACCACAGAGAGCAGTGTTTAGCAGCTGGTCACTTGTGTTGTCTAGTCTAAGTACGAACGTTGGCAGAAACGTTATGGTAATGTTTTAGGCCGTCAGCCATACATTGTAGCTGTTATATTAATTATCAGTTCTCCAACTCTTGTCTATACTTTCTGCTCCTGCTGTAAGTGGTGTCACCGTTCCAAACACTAAATGGGCACTGTGGGATGGTACTTGGTGTGGAGGGTTGATCAAAGCTAAAGTGGACCACTCAGACAGTTGGCGAAAAGCATCTGAGAGGCACTTGGATTGCAGCATCTGCTCAGGAGCGCGCCGAAATCAAGCCATCGAGAGGAAAAGTACATTTGAAGAGTCCCTGTCTGGGAATTAAATCAATGTAACTACTTGGGAACGCGTGGGAATCCAGGTAAACGGCAGCACACAATCCTGCAATTACATGAGCTCACCTCATAGTGCTGAAAGCCAGCAGGCCGTAGAACAGTGTATGCAACAGATTATAGGCCACGTCCGGACGAAAAGCCACCGCTCGTGCCACTCCGGCTCCTTTCCTCTCCTCAGCTGGTCCTCCTTTAGCTTTGCTGAGGAACAAACAAACAAAAAAAGGCTGTGAGACAAAAGGCAGCAGTGATACATAAAACATTACAGCCAGACCGCTTGAGAAGAAAGGCAGAAGGGGGATGTGGGTGGAATTGATATTATTCTGATTATTCAGATTTCATTAGCTGTTTGTGAGCAAGCGGACATGCAGTAATGCACACCCACAACCCGTTTGCGTCTGCAGGAGTCAGCACACAGAGAAACAAGAGCAAGACCCGAGGGCAATGATGCCACTCCCGAGATTTGGCCTCCCACACCAAACGAGATGGACGCGGGCTTCCATTTGAATACAAATCCAATCTGGCTCTTCTTTCTAACATGTGGTGGGGTAAACTGGATTAAATTAAATTCCTGAATTGGCAAATAGCCCTTTGTTCTACGAGGTTAGTATTCCAGACCTCCGACGGCAGAGGGCGAGTTGATATGCTAATGTGATTAGTTCAATGCGGCCCCTCACCTTGCACCACAGGCAAACGAAGCTGGTAGAATATTTTGTTTTGCAGAGCATGAAGCAACAATTGCCATTAGTGAATCTTCAGTGATGCGGGCCGGAGACACAGCAACAGTGACGACTGCCGTGACGCGCTTTCTGCATCCTGATAGCTGTCCTGATGTCCTCTTCTAAACTCAGAAACTCTCTTTTCTCTCTGCGAGGGCTGAGACTTGCCATTCATTCACACTTCACTACCTCCTTTGACGCACCTGTGCTAATAGGAACACGCTCTTATTCAATCCTGCCAAGTCTGAGGATAAAATACTTAAATACTGGCTGAATAACCTGAGCTTTCATTTTGTCTCAACCGAACCAGAAGCTGTTACAAATGCAAGAGGTCTAAAAACTCATTAATAACATGAATTTGAATTTTATTCATTTTATTCTTGTGAGTAACGTTCTGATTTTCTGGCAGAAGGGCGGCTAACAACAGTGAGGCTAAACGTCACAATATGAATGTGCATAATAATTGATCTATACAGAATATGTTTAATCTGCATTAACTGTTTTTCGAGCAGCAAGATAAGTTGGGACGCTGTGTAAATAAAATGTAAATAAAAACAGAATACAATGATTTGCAAATCTCAGAAAACTATATTTCATTCCCAATAGAACATAAACAAAATATTGCATGTTGAGACGTTTTAACATTTCATGGAAAATATGAGCTCATTTTGAAATTGTCGGCAGCAACACATGAGACAGAGCGATGTTCACTACTGTGTAGCATCGCGTCTTCTTTCAACATGTGAAGTGAGAGGATCACTTTCTGGAATTTGGGGAGATGAATGTTGTCCCTTTATTGTCTGATGCACGATTCTACCAAATGTTTTCTATTGGTGAAAGATCTGGACTGCAGACAGGCCAGTTCAGCACCCATACTCTTCTCCTGCAAAGCCATGATGCTGTGAAGGATGCAGTGTGTGGTTTAGCATTGTCTTGCTGAAAGATACATTGTCTGGATGCCAGTCGTTTCCAGATGTGTAAGCTGCTGACGACATAGGCGCTAATACAACCCCATGCCATCAGAGATGAAGGTTTTTGAACTGTCCACTGGTAACAAGCTCCTTCTTCTCTTTAGTCTGCTGGACATGGTGCCCATGGTTTACAAAAATAATTTAAATGTTTGATTGATCTGTTCTCAGAGCTTTGGCCCAGAGAAGATGTAGGAATTTCTGGATCATGTTTACATATGACTTCTTCTTTATACATGATGCAGCTTTAACCTGCATTTGTGGATCACAAGGTAAACTGTGTTCACAGACGGTGATTTCTGGAAGTGTTCCTGAGCCCGTGCAGTGATTTTCAAATTTTTAGACGTAGTTTGTCACAGATTGGTGAAACTCTGCCCATGTTTTTATCTGAGAGGCTCTGCCTCTCTGAAATGCACATTTTATGCCAAGTCATGTTACTGATCTGTTGCCAATCAATCTAATTAACAGTCAAATGCTCCTCCAGTTGTTTTTAATTTTTGTGCCGTATACTTTTCCAGCCTTTTGTTTCCCCTGTCCAAACCTTTCTGAGATGTGTTGCTGCCATCAATTTAAAAATGAGCTCATATTTTCCACAAATTGGTAAAATGTCTCAGTTTTAACACGTGACATGTTGTTTATGTTCTATTGGGAATAAAATATGGATTTCTCAGTATTTTTTGTTTTTTTACATTTTACACAGTGTTCCAACTTTTTTGCAATTGGGGTTTTAAGCTTGATAAGATAGAAGTTTTCTTCACCGACTCCTGAGGGAAATATCTGCCACTCTAACTGCTAAATGCTTCACCAGCTAGTCACTATCTTTGTCTGTGTGCCAGTTGGTGCTGGGAAGGTGGTGTAAAGTGCTGAATCATTGGCGCTCTGTCATTAAAAACATCTGCCTGCTGCATCTGGAAACGGTGCTGATGAGAGAAGGAATGAAGTAACACAGTAAAATGTGAGCCTTAAGAAGCTAAACATGCCTTCAGTAGAGTGTAGACCTCCACTTAATATAATAGAATCTTGCTGGTTAACTGTAATTATCAGTCAAAGCTGTACTATGATACATAACAGACATTTTTGTTAAATAGTCATAGATATGACAAATATTTGGCCTGAATGTTGGACTGTAACAGAAACATCAACCATTCCCATGTTCCCTGACTCGTTTCCTGACCAGCCAGCACCTACCTCATGTTCTGCAGTGCGGCCACTGCCAACGTGCCGCTGAGCAGCAGCACTGTGAGGGTGTAAGGGTATAGCAGCAGGGTACCAGCCAGGCGCTCCAGTGTGTCGAGGGGCAGCAGGCCGAAGGCCTCCTCACACAGATACAGGCTGGCATCGAAATCTCTGCGGGGAGTTGAAGAAGTTGAGAGAGAGAGATAAAGAGATGGAATGAAAAGGGAAGAAGACACAGGAGGAAGTGAGCTTGCTTATTGGCAGCAGAAACTGTCTGTAAAGAGAAAATAGGTTTTGTTTTCGTCTCATAGTGTTTGACGATAACTTGTCTATCGATCAGTGTGTTGTCTTCTGGATATTCAGCTGATGAAGTTTCTGTGGTCTGTGAACTGTCCAGGTGTAACTTGTTCAAGAATGATTTGTCAATCTGACAATGAAGTTGTTTTGATTTTTAATCCACTTTTGTTTTGAACGTGACTAGAGATCAGCACTAACACGATCTGTAATATGGCACATGCACTTATGAAGTAGTAGTGACAACAGACAGAAAGAGTAATGGACATGAAAGTCACATCATTTCTATTTTTTTAAAGTTTATTTTTTGGGCTTTTTATGCCTTTAATGATAGGACAGCTGAAGATAGACAGGAAGTAGAGAGGGGGAGTGACACGCAGTAAATGGCCGTCCAATGCGGGATTCAAACCGGGGCCATCTACAGCGAGGACTATAACCTCCACACATGGGGCGGGCGCTTGACCCACTACGCTACCGACCACCCCCACATAATTCTATTTTAAAATAAGTTCTTATGGGTGAATACAGAATACAGGCTGGAGATCAATGATAAGTGGCTGGTGCTTGTTGAATTTAACCCTCGTCCAAGTAAACCTCATGTTTGTTCTCTTCTTGGAGCCACTGGTTTACTCTTACGTTTCATGTATGGGTTTTATCTTGACAAGTCTTGGTCATGATTCAGATAACAGCAAGTCTGACTTGCTTGAATTTTTTTGTTCGAACAACAACAACAACAACAGGTATTTTTCAAGCGCCTTTGAAGCACTGAAAAAATCTAGATATTGTCCTTTCAAAAACACTCAAATCGAGATAAGTTATGTATGAACAAAGTTCTCCTGGAAACAGCAATACGATCCTTCATATTCTGTAGGGAGCTGCACAAATGAAAATGAATATTTGGCACATTATTACTTTCATATTTCTTTCAGAGGCAGTGAATTACAAAACTAAAAAGAAACAAGTTATCTCCATGTCTCCTAATGTAAAACTCTCTGTCAGGTTGGCAGAAATGTGTGCTATCATATAGCAACTGTTTTAAAATAAACTGAATTTATTATCTCAATATGGCATAGACTCGTGTTTTCCTTCAGAGCGTACATTTTGCACATTACATCTGCAAATACAACTTCTGATAAACAGCCGTGCTGGGAAACAATTGAACTGAGAATTGAGATGTCGCAAAAGAAACACGGAACAAAACTCAGGGGATAATAAAAAAAATAAGAAACAAGTTGAGAGAGGAGGAATAAGCCTCGGCGAGTGAGAGGAATGGAGGCAGAGGCAGAGCAGAGAGTAAGCACTGCATTTTTCCACAGCCTCCTGAATAATTGAAGGGCCGGTTGTGTGGCGTTGGCTTGTGAGCCGTGTTATCTGCCACCTCGGAGCAGCTATCCACTGGCTGAGCTGCTCAACACACACAAAGCATCTGATCGATGGGAGGCCTGCTGGTGTTACCCCCTCCATCTATTATTCACACGCACTCACGCTCCAGGTGCTACAACACTGGCGCTTAGTGAATAATACAGTCACACCGAATCAACTCAAGAGGTTGAGCACAGGTGCAGACTTTGAGGATGCACTGCTGTGTGTGAGTGCACACCTTTTTTTTTTCTTCTTCACTTCAGAAGAGAAGCGCGTGGAACTATGTCTGATGGTGTGTGTGTGTGTGTGTGTCTACGGGCGTGTGTTCATACCTTGTCGGGCCCAAGGCGAACTTTGACTTGATGAACTTAAAGATGTGTTCGTCTGATCTGAGCTGAAGTGCTTTCTGCAAAACACACACGCAGATGAGGTCAACGTTAAAAGATCAGCATGTTCAAATAAGTAAATTCATATGACAAGGGGGGGAGAGGGATATAGTGACCGAGCAGGGGCTGCAATGGAGGGAGATGGCAGTGTAGTGAAGCAGGTAAGACGAGGTGGAGTGGACAAATGGGCTGGACAAGAAGAAAGGAGGAGAGTGATGGGAATGATGAGGAAAGGAGGTGAGAGGATTAAAAACACGGAAGGAGAAGAGCACCTTGGCCAGGTAGTTGATGGTGAAGGTGAGCAGGAGAACCATGGCGCTGTGGAGGAGCAGTTTGCCCAGACGAACCAGCAGGCTTCCCGTCTTCAAACCGGTCTGCACGAGCGGAGTCAACACATCCGTTAAATGTTGTCAGTGCACTTCTACATTTAGAAATGTGTGGGGGAGCCGACAAACACACACACAGAGTTTTCACCTGCACACACCCTGAGTTTCTCTCTCTGTTCATCTAGATGTGAAATGCCAGCGCTGTCTGCCCCGGCTGACAATATTTTCAGATGATGAAATGCACGTTTTACACGCTAATGAGCCACTTTCTGTGGTTTAACACAGAGGTGAGACAAAGTGTAAGTGACAAGCATGTCAGAGTCGATCTCAAAGTCGAGTCCCAACTCCTAAACTTTGTGTTTCAAGTCCTTTAGGCGCGCATTCAGACAGGATCCAGTGCTGAGGTGCATTCGTTTGAGTGGGGTGGTGCATTTTGGCTGCGGTGGTGTGCTTTCAATGATTTTTGGCTGCGCACACACACACACCAGCATGCCGCTGACCAGACAGCAGCCGTTAACATTAATTAGCTACAGCTTATGTAATTTTTCATTAAAACTGGTGAACGTTAAAAAGTTTCCTTACCTCAAAATATTCCTAAATGTGTTCATGTGCTTGTCTGCGTGCATAAACTGTTCAGTCTGTTGTCAGGAACATGAAGGGTTGATACGCTGCACTCTTTTACAACATAGGTTTCAATATTTGGGCTTGTGAGGATTTCCAGTCATTTCAAGCCAAGAGGTTTAAGTCCAAGCAAAGTCACAAGTCTTTGGTATCAAGTCTAAATTCATCAGATTCATAATTCCAGTCTGACTCAAGTCCATGTCTGTAAAACATATCAGAATGGATCAAACACGCCTGTTTTAAACAAAACATTTGACAATTGTGGTATAATAATCTCCTGTTTCTGATTCATCTTTCTTTTCCTTCCACTTTCATCCTGTCACAGTAAATGTTTCTCTAACTGTGGCTGTGATTAGATCTGATTTAACTAAATTACATTTGGACGTGACAGAGAAATGTGTCTCCAGCATTCAAATTAGAATTATGTTCTGAAAAGTCAACCAAAGCGTAGGTTGATCTACCATCTGTGTTTTGTTATATATCTGTAAAAAAAAAAAAAAAGCTACCACAACTGTCTGGATCTTTCTGTGCATGATTTTGAACAGCAATAATAATTATCTGCATTCACATCTAACTACACACACACACACACACACACACACACACACACACACACACACACACACACACACACACACACACACACACACACACACACACACACACACACACACACACACACACACACACACCTGGCAGTGTCTCACGAACAGGGCAGCTACAATGAAGCTCAGGACGAGTGATCCCAGTATCATGGAGTTACAGAACTGGAGGAGCCACACGCTCAGCAGACCGCTCACTTGAACGACGTACAGAGTGGTCACCTGGATAAAAAACACACACATACAGTAGCACTGTTAACAGTTCGGGTAGGTCATGTGTGATGCTGATGTCAGACAGTTCAGGAATGTGTAGAGCGTTCACTACCTGTGGGCTGAAAAGGTTACTCAAACTTCAGCCATTACTTGTTGGATATCAGCCAGTATCCTGCATGTCACTGGACAGCGGTAAAAGAACATTGTGTATAAATACTAACAACTCTCTTTGAGGTGAAAAGTGAGAAGAAGTCGTGACCAGCTGCTGAGGTTACACAACTAAAGATACTGTTTACTGTGACAACAGGACCCATGAAAGAAAACAGCCAACTTCTTTCATATAATGTGGCGGGAAACAAATACTGAGTGTGTGTGGGCTGCCACTGACTCTCAGTGGGTGTTCAAACAATTTGACTAAAAAGTAACATCTGGTGGGAATCAGTGGAAGGTAGTTAGACTAGCTTGTTAGCCCGATCTTCTTAAGAGCACAACGGGTCCAAACAAATGTTGAATGTTGTGAAGCAAGGCTTCAAATATTAAAACACCAACGCTGTGTTTACCTGCTACGAAAGAGGAAACATCTCGTATCAGTGTTTGTAGTGGATAAGATACAGTCAGTAGCTCCTAGTAAAACATCAATCAACTCTTTCCACAGATGTGTTTATCCTCTTTTGAAGAATAAATAAATATCTACAATATCTCTAACAGTTTATATTTCTATACATAAGGCGAGTGAGGAGAATTCAAATTTCTGTTTAACTTTATATTCCTGTGACCACCACGGATAAAATTCCACTCACGAGTGAATGAAAATGCTGCTTTTTTGTGTTAGGAACAGACCTGGACACCAATATTAAAAAGGTCCAGTGTGCGGTGAAGTTGCAGACTGGAACCCACTGAATACCCCTCGCCTCGCCCTCCCCTGTAAGAAAATGTGCTATACCCTATCAAAGAGCCAGTGTTTGGGTTTGTCTGTTCTGGGCTACTGTAGAAACATGGTGGTGGTGCAACACGGCGGACTCTGTGGAAGACGACCCGCTCCCTCTGTGCATATGAAATAATGAGTGAAGCATATTCCCCTATATTTAGTCCCCATAAATCATACACACTGCACCTTTAAGTCGATGAAACTGTTGAACTGCATACACAAGCAGTTATTACTCTTTCTTTAATCGAGGGAAGCTTCATTAGGAGGAGGCTACAGACTGACTGTCAACAATCCAGTTCCTGCAACACATCCATGGCACTTGACCCTTCAAGTATCCGGTCTTTTCTTTCTTGTAGCCATACCTGTGCAGTTGTTAAGAAGTCGACACAGTCGAGAGTGTATATGATGAGAGCCTGAACAAGCAGGATGAACTGGTTAAACTGCCACGTCAGACAGAAACAGAACGTCGTCACATACATCAGCCACACCATCACTTTCTGTGAAGAGAAACACACACACAAACCCTGGAGTTAAGACATTTGAACTGATACTAAATCTGCTGTTTATTGGTTATTTTGCCGGCAGGTTGCTAGCCAAGGTTAAACTAAGTGGTGAGCTTTGATTTAGCGTAGGTTTGCGTGTACCTGCTGTAAGATGCTGAGCCGAGGCCTGAGGTAACATGTGATGGCTGTGACCTGCAGAGCGAGGAAGGGCAGAGACCAGTTCTCTCTGAGGGAGATGGTGAACTCCACACGAGTGGTATCTACCCTGATAGGAGGGAGAGAGGAGGGAAGATATAGGTGGAAATATGGATTTAAAAAAATAATAAAGACTAAAGAATATAAAACATCCTGCTCTGATATTTTGTTTGTCTTGTGCTTGTGCTGATGGAGCAGGTATGCACAGCTGACTTGCTGATGGCTACTGTGATAACTAACAAAACCGTAATGAGGTTCCACTCAGTGAAACACTAATATGCTTCAAACTGCGGTTTCTGTCTGATCGTACCAGCTCAACTTTTCTGAAGTTGTTAAATTCCACTCTTTTGGGTCTTCGTGTCTCTGGATTGATCCAAAAAAAAAAAAAGCAGTAGAGAAAATGCCAGCAGGGTTTCTGAACTCATTTCAGCTTTTGGCACATTTCCAAAAAATACACCGACAAAAACAACAACATGTACAACACTAACTCACACTGAAAGACAACTCAAAGCGTTTTTCTTGACCAACCAGATGCCCGGTGCAACCAGAGCCTCCTAAAGGAAGAGCCCTTAACCCCGCTCAGAAGACCAAATCGTTAAATTCTGGCTCTCGTTTAATTCCTATTCCACTCACATAATATTGATTTTGTAGGTGAGCTGCTTTGCTGGATATTTGTTCTGTAAGCAGTTAGCATCAATAAAAGTTTAGGGGGACTTATTGTTTTCTTTACTGAAGCATCAGGGACAGAGAATCTTCAATAAAAGCTCATCTTTGAAAATATTTACGGCCCCGTTCACAGAATTCTTTTGCTCAAGTGGGTCATTAAACTGATTTATTTTCCTCGTGTAGTATTTAAACAATGTGCAGGGGACATGAATCACAGCTTGTTGCGCTCTGGCAAAAGAAAGGAGAGCTGGAGTGTTTTAAAGAATCTGAGACAAACGTGCAACTAAGAGACTGCAACAGGAAAAAAAATCAAGACAGAGTTCTCCGGGGAGGAACATAATTCAATCTGAATAATATTCAAAGCATGCAAAGAAATAAACGACTTCAGTATAATATCAAGCGATGAGCACAAATGATAAAGACTCAAGTAAATATAGGAAAAGAAATGAAAGAGGCTTAATCCTGAGTAACCATGTGCATGGAGAGAGTTCTGTTTAAAAACTACATGAAATGCAGCAGAGACTTCAATGAGTGTTTTTTCACTTTGCACTAGGAAACAATACACATTGCTTAAAATACTATTAGCTAGTAAAGAATCCATTATGAGGAACAGGGAGCCCCTCAGACACAGTCAGACTAATAGCTAATAATTATTACATTTGCTAATACATAAACAAAACAAACTGCAGTAAATCAACATTAACACATAATAAAGCAATCTGAACAACATGTATTAGCACAGTATATTAGTTAACCTGGGGGAAATAAGCTACATGTGAGATAATAAAGCACCACATAAGTGAAATAACGCATTTTCATGAATCATTTACATTCCCTTGTGTCCCTTTCTTTATGTACCGGTACATAAAATGACACCAGACTTTAAAAACTTGGTAATTATTACTTTAAAAAGTCTGTCGTGATCTGAACCCCTCATCAAAAACAATCTCTCTGACTCTTGAGCAGCACAGAACGATCCTTGAAGTGTCTGAGAGTCCAAGTGTTTGTTTAAATATACAGTACTTGGTGGTAGAAGAGGCCTTTCTCTTAATAAGCCTGCTTCCTTCCTGCACCTCCAACAGTAATTATCATCTATGTGTTCCATTATTTGTTTAAGTAATGCATAATAATACCTATTGGTATTGGTACTTCTATGCAACTTTGTATGGTCACCACAAGCATTCATCAATTGAATGAAATGCCTTATTGGCCCATTTACTCCAGCTACAGGTAAGCAGCTACATAAGAGTCTGCGGTGCTGGAGCTGGTGTACTTGACAGAGTTGACAGGTCATGCATGAGAAAACATGCTAAAAATTTTATGTGGCACACAAAATGCAGAATTTTAGGAAAAAAATAGGAATATGAGGAACACGATAAAGCGCCTCATCGAGCACGGAGGAGACAGGTGTTCACAAGGACGATCGCTCCTTCAACACCAGCCATCGGATTACGTTCTCCACTGTATCTGTACCTGAAGGTGATTTAAACTCCATGGCAAATTAAAAACAGTCTGAATGGGAGATGTTGCAAAATCTCTCGCCACTAAAGATCTGAAAACACTTGAAGAGTAACAGAGACGTGATTGAGTCGTGGGCAGGAAGTTGGCTGAAGCATTAAGGCTCTTTTTGACAAACATCTCCTTAAATTTCACTTTAAGATCAATTTCACTGTTTGGTTTCCTATGCACTCCTGTCAAAAAACAACAACTGCTGTTGCAGCGATATTGCAGTCGACAAACTGTTTACACAGACTGAATCAGACAGACCTTAAGCATAAACCTGGATGTCATCCAAAAAAGAAAAGAAAGAAGTAAACTCTTCATCCTATGCTGAGGTGTGAAAAGTTATATAACGCTCTCTCGCTTTCACTGTCTCATGTGCATGCATGAACGCGCTGTTATTACCGACCTGTTGAGGATGTACCAGACTCCAGTGAGCGTACCGGCCAGCCAGGAACCAGACAGGAGCCATGCTGTGAGGTACAGAGCGATCACATACACCGCTTGGAGCGAGAACACTGTGTAAATGTAGAAATACACTGGCTCCAGAAAAGACTGGACCACACACGCACACGCACACACACAAACACAAACCATTAGTTCATTAGGCACTGCAAATGGACAGTTGACTATAGTGACAGCGACTGACTCGGCGAACACCGTGGCATTTTCAAAGTTTGGTCTGATATTTCACTTCCTGGCATTCTTGTCACGGTGAGATTGCTGAGGGAGCTAAGTAGCTGGTTCTCAGTTAATTGATATGCCAATACGGAAACCTTTTCCTCCAGTGTGTGACAAGTGCGAGTGTCCCAAGCCATGTCAGCTAAAAAGACCAAAATGTAAAATGCCACAGCACCTCAAACGCCTGACAGCCTCCTAATGTGCCTACTCGGTTCATAATAATAAAGATAAAGGGAGAAAAAAACAAAGTGCAGGTATTATTTTTACATTTTTCATTCAGAGAGAAGAGGAGGAGTGCTTCATTTGAAATCTTCTGAAATGACAAGAAGAGTCTAAGACGCAGTCGATCACTGTGTGACAATGGCAGTCATTACTCTAATCTGCTGTGTTTTTAGAAGCCTTTTGTAAACAGCTGACAGCTGAGTGATGTGCTACCTGTATGGGCAACAATCTGTAGAGAACGCTGAGAAAGACCTCTTGGTAGATATTCATTCGCTGCAGGAGATTAATGGTCCTCTTGGATTCTGTCAAGTTGTCATGGATCAAATCTGAGAGCCCTAGAAAAACACACACACACACACACACACTTTGAAAATGCCACCATTTCTTCACAATGACATAGACTGATTATTCTTTGCTTTGTGATACAGAGGACGGGATGTGGAGTGTTTTTCTCACTTTGCCCACTTTGCTCATTTACAGAGTAGAACGCTATTAAAGAACAATAACAGAGTTTCACATTTCTGTCAACCGCTGAAACCGCAGACTGTTCTGCTTCAGGTCCTTAATTGCTGAAAGCACAATGGATGTCTGAACCCATCAGTGCAGTCAACCTTGGAACCCCTCAAAAACACGACTTCCTTTTGCTGAATTAAAAAAAAAAAAAACCTAAGCACTGCTTTTTCTCCAAAACTTTTACACCAATAACCGTGAAAACAGCAAGTGTGCGCTGCAGTGTTTTATAGGACGAGGGAAGACGACCTCCACTGATTGCATCATAAAAACCACCAGATCATCTACTTCACACAGCAAACATCATATTTTAATGAGACGCCTTTAACAAGGCATCGTTATGTAACTTTTCCCACAATCATTTGATGCCATTCCCACTCTTTATCTCTCACTTAATTAGCTGTGCTGCTTGGACTCATCACAGCACCGGGGGGAGCGTTAGTATTTGTACCATGAAGCATTCTGGATCTCCAGGAAAGAGGAAAGAGTTCCAGGGGCCAGGGCAGGGGGGTAATGCAGACAGAGAGCGACGCTGGAATTGGCAACCCGAACCGGAGCCGAGCTACCGGGCAACGCAACCGCGGTCAGCGGAGCATGGCCGAAAAGAAGAGAGTGAAGGGTGGCGGAGCGAGAGGCTGCCAGACGAGAGTAAATCTTGGACTGACTTTTAGTCGTTGGCGAGAGCTGCGTGACATAAAAGGCTGTAAGACTGTTGGACTGGTAAGTGATATTAGCTGGCTGCCACGTCTCGTGTTGTCGCTTGCTTGATGTTCGGCTGTTAGCAAAGTTGTTGACGCATTCGTTTTTTTTTTAACATAAGTAATGTAATCAGAACAAATGCATGTACAGCTGTCCATATTTCTTCTTCGATCGTAGGAGCTCAAGAAAATCCATATTTCACTTTGATCGTTCTTTTATGATTTTGTGAATGAAGCGAAGTAAAAATAATAATAAATTGAATTAAATACTCTTATGTACTTATACTTACGTGCTGGACATCTATAGACAAAGTCAAATAGTTGCCAGTAACCAAAGAGAATGCTGAAATCTGGGAACACTGGTACAACATTTTTTAAAAACAACTTGAGACGTACCTCTTTAGCCTGGCTTTTACCTAAGGTGCCTGGCTATTTACTACTGAATGTTTATGCCCTGATCACTCCCTGTTACTTTTATCTCTGGTGCTTATTTACTGTACAGGTCATATCTACTTCTACAGCAACTGTTCTTAAATTATGTTTTTTATCCTATAGGTTCTTTCCTTTTCGTTTTATTGTTATAGTTTTATGTTTCTACTTTTTCTTTTAATTGTCTATTTCTGTTTTTACTCTGTTCTGTGAAGCACTTTTAGCACTGGCTATATATGAAAGTATGAAAGGTGCTATATAAATAAATAAAGTTGAAGTCGAACAAAGCTCAACAGAGAAATGAATATGAGACAACAGACAAGATGTGCACAGATGATTTTAACATGTAAAACTGAAAGTTCGGTAATAATTCCTAATCGCAGGAGGAAAACGGAGTAAAGCTCCAGAGTTCTCTTTAGCAGTGGCATTATCACACCGTGTAAAAAAAGACCGGTGCTGACGTTATGACGCAGTATAGATGCAGGTTTTTTTGGTCTGACTGAAATTAAGGGTGACACCAAACTATCAGCAGAGAGTTGAGTTTCTGCTGCAGGTTGGGATCTGTCAGCCTGATGACTGCTGTGTTCTTGATCCACGAAAAAGACCATAAAAACCATAAACCAAAGTATGCATTATCACATCAACACATACACACACGCACACCCTCCAGCTTCATTCATTCAGTCTTATCGTCTTTTATTGTCTTTTTTTCTCTCAACTCTCATTTTTGCTTTACTCCTTCCTTCCTCTCTCCTGCTTCTGCTTCTGTTTCTTCTTCTTCTCCATTCTCCTTTTCTTTCATCCCTGCTTAGGTTCTGCCTCCTCACTTTTTTCCTTTATAAAAATCAATCTTTTATTTTCTAATTTCTTCCGTTATGCCATCATTCCTTCCTTCCTTTCATCCAGATATTCTTCTCCTCCCTCACTTAGCACTTAAACTACTGTGGCTTCTGCATGCGAAGCCATTGTGCTGTGACAGAAAAAAAGAAGTGAACTCAGACAGAAGGGAGGGTCAGCCAGTTCTTCAGCTGATTAGCCTCCAGCTCAGTTCTTTGTCTTAGTGGAAAATTAGGCCCGTTTCCAACTAGGAATTGTACATGATAATGGGAACAAAATAATTAGACTAATTTCTCTCAGACCAGACTGTGCGTCATGAGAAACTGCAGTGATTTGTTTGGTCTGGTTGGAAAAATAGACTGAAAGGGTTTCTTCCTCTTTGTAAGTGTGGGTGGATGCAGCCATCTGCTGTCTTCAGCCGTGTAAAAGAATTGACCATTTTGAAATATTATGTTTCACTAACTATAGTAGTCTCAGAAAAACAACAAACTATCGAAATGTATGACTAATGAACAAACTCGCTAAGCCCTGCTTCTGCACATCAAGCTTTCACAATCACAGTGACAAATTTACCACTCGAAACTTGCAGTTATTTCTGAAACAATGAGCGTTTTGGTTTCAGACAAAAGCTTTGCCGGCTGAAAAGAACTGACTGACACTGGCAGCTTTTACCAGTTTTACCTAGCTACCTCATTAAGCTAATGTTAGTTTGATTACTCGGATGTCTGTGCTGCCTCCGGCCAACTCTTTCATTATTCCAGTTGACTCATTTTAAAACAACAATCCTGTAAAAAGGGTCTTAAATATTTGTCTGACAGCTTGACAACTGACATCACACTAAAGACTTGTTTCCACTGCACGGACGGCTCAGCTCGACTAGGTATTTTTCTCGATTTTTATTTTTATTTTATTTTAGGGATGCACTGGCCCAAACCAAAACCGAATAAAAATTAAATGGTTGGCCGAATACCGAAACCGAATATGAAATGCGGTTGTTAAATTTTTTACATTTTTTTTACTATTGCATAAATAGCCTAGAATAAATTTGTAGACATGTTTTTTCAAAGAAAATACTGGTAATGTTTATTAAATATTCTAGTAGAATTTCCAGTTAGTATAATTATTATTTCATTTATATTGTTAGAAAGCCCATGTTGTTTTAATCACTGTTAATTTGTTCTTGAAAGAAATACTATTTAGTTTTATTATATTTCCGGTGAATTTCCATTTTTCCCACGTTCGTGAAGGCATCATAGTCATTCCGACGGTGTGTAATGGCTGTAATGTAGAGAAGTATTTAGCTTCGCTAAAGAGCAATGTATGATGTATATCCTGCATCTTGGGTTTATTGTGTGTGAATGAGAAAAAAAAAATCAGCAACCCTGGCCAGATCACAACGCACGTCGTTTCATTGCATCAATTGCGTCACGCCACTATTCGGCCACTTCACCGAAAGCCGAATGTGGAACTTTTTTGCAATATTCGGCCGAATACTTTCGGTTGCCGAATATTCGGTGCACCCCTAGTAGACATCATCTTCAACCCCACGCAAATGCCGGAACGTGGAGGATATTGAAGGGATGGTATTCTTGATTCTCAGTACGTTTGAGTTTGGAAAACCCACAAACAACTGGAAGTCAATCAGTGGTCGCTTGGATTCTATTGGTGGTTCTCTCTAAGCAATCAGTGGTCTGGAGTCTTTTCACTGTTTCCCCTTTAAGTATTGGCTAAGCTTGGCTTGAAAACTCAGACTGAGGTGATAGCAAAATTGACTTTTGCCAATGAAAAACCCACAAAAAGGTTCCAAGCAAGTTAGGTTGGGCTAAAAGCTGCACCTGCCGGGCAGAAAGTCTCCTCACAGAAGAGAAATAAAGATAAAGAAACAGCTGGTACATTCTAACATGACTTCAGGAGAGACAGTGTGTGTCAAAACATAACACGTTCTCAGGTGCAGGGATGTAACATAATCAGAGAGCAGCATCAGAAACGTAGCCTGTACCTTCCTGTATGGATGGGGCCTGCAACATTTGCTTGAAGTACGAGTAGTAGAGTCCGCACTCAGTCCGAAAGGAGATCTCCCGCTCCACTTCCTGAAAGCAAAAAAAAAGGAGAATTTGGTTGTTTGAAATCGAGAACTTCTGTTCTCTGTAATATGGAAAACAGATATCCTGGCAAGACATGAGAGAAACATGCGGCATAGAGGCAAAGCAGCTAATACACTCGTAATCCTCAACTGCAACAATAAGACAGGTGACACAGTGTGTGACTGTGTGTGTGTGTGTGTGTGTGTGTGTGTGTGTGTGTGTGTGTGTGTTTGCAGGATGTTTTCCCAGGAGATTTTCTGCTTCCATGCATGATTACCGTCCCACTGGGCGGTATAAACAAAGAGCAAACGGTGAACAACCAAGTGCAGAATATTAAGTCAATCATCAGCCTAACATATTCAGTTTGTGAATAGTCTTTCAAGCTGTGCTCCACTAAAAGGAGTAGTGATGTATTCCATAAACAGTTCATGAAAACAAACAACCCTACTGATTTCTGCCTGCACTACAACTCAAGTTATTACGCCGAAAGAGACATAAATCTGTATTTAAATGCACTTTGTGTAGAAAATGTTACATTTATCCCGTGGTCCACCCACAGAGGTATTCACTAAACTTCTTCTCAGGACACAGTGGACACGTACAGACTGTAAAGTACCCCTTCTATGTTTACCATGTTGTTTGAAATTACTGAATAACCCAGAGCTTAAGTTACTGGCAATCACAAATGTGTCATGCATATCATGTAATATAAACAGATTTTTCAGACACTTCCTCCACAGGTTACAAACTGTGAGTGTGAAGCTTGTCTGCGAGGTGCTCGGTAATTAAAGAGGTTCAAAGTGAAGCAGTATCTTGCGACTCCTACCGTGAGCTCGGAGAACCACAGCAGATTCTCGTGTATGGCGTTGACGCACCAGGCCTGAGTCAGTGCCAGCAGCCCGGCCAATAAAAGCCCTGCTGCCATGGAAACACACTGTCGCCATGGCCACGAGGGTAGAACGCCTGAACCGGAACAAGTACCGGATCCTCCGAGCTGAGGAGACTCCTCTGCATTCCCTCCCTGCGGGGCGTTAGACCTTTCTGTGCCCCTGCATCTCCTTTCAGCTGGTGTGAGGCCCGAATTATGTTCTAGCTTGTTCATCTTAACTCTCTTACGAAGCTCCATTGCCTGAAAGGACAGAGATTATCAATATGTTCTTGGATGCTTTGATGAGCTGAATCCAGGTAGATAAGCAGCATGCTCCCGGGTTGAGCTATAGAACTGTTTCAAATCCATTACAGCACTAAAACGTAAAACGCAGTGTGTTTTTCGTTTTCTTGAAGTCGCTCCAAATAAATTAGCTTTTTAATCGCTTCAAGTTCCTTGCCAAAGGAAATATGCAAAAGCTCGTTCCCTCAGCTGATTTCCTTCCCAATCCTTCTTTTGAGTTTGCTCGAGGCAAAACAAGCCTTGGCTTCTCACCAAGAACTCTGATGAGATGGCTAATCCTCAGTTTAAATTAAGGTCAAAGAGAACAGGCCTGGTTAACAAGTTCACACATTGCTCATTATCCTGAAAGCCGGTTCACTCCTCAGAAGGCACCGATCCTCTTCTCTCTGTTTCTCTCTGTTACCCTTTCCTCTTTACGAGTCTCTGAATAACTCATCTCTCTGATGTGCTGCTTGAAGAATCCAAGCGAGGGTTCATCCAGCGTCGGCCCTTGCTTCTGCTTTATGTCTTCCAGACCGACTGCTGCCTCGCCTCTGATCTCCAACAGAGACTTCAAAACAAAAAGCAATCTCCCTCAACAAATCAGCGACAAAGTATGAAGAGAGAGAGGCGAACATGAAACACGAGGCGCGCAGTCAGACTGCGAACAACTGGATGGGCTGTAGATAACTGGAGCAGTCAGAGGGAGGGGAAGAAAAAGAGGGTTGACTACTGGTGACCTCTTGTCTATAAAAGCACACATGCACACAGGAAAAGAATAAGATCAGACGGGGTGGGGGTTGGGGGAGCGGCGACGGGAACATGTTGGAACATCATTCGGAAAACGTGGGAGTATTTGTTAAGAGGGTTTCTGGATCTGGAACCCGGCGTCAAGCTGTGAGCGCACGTCTCAAACTCCATGAGGCAACCACTTCGCTGCGTACGAGAGAGCGGCGATAATAAGCAGTCTGAGGCATGTGTGAAAGAGAGAGGGAGAAAGAGTGGAGGGGTGAGAGGAACTTGATGATAAACCCTGCAGGGCTCTATAACCTCAGGCTTACACCGGTACCACATTTCCTCAGCACAACACAACCACATGTGAGGTTATTAAAACCAGTTTTCTTTGTGTTAAACAACAGCTCGTCCGCAGACTGCCAGCGCTCCAATACCGTCAATCACGTCAAGCCCGGGCGGCAGAACCCACCACAAAGCAGCAGCGGGGAGGACTCCCAAGATCCCAAATTACTTTCCAGCATGTTTCATGGCCTTTTCCATCTTGCTTGACCTGTACAAAGTTTTTTAGCGCTTATGTGTGTGTGTGTGTGCGTGTGTGTGTGTGTGTGTGTGTGTGTGTGTGTGTGTGTGTGAGACAGTAAGTGGAAGAGTGAAAGTGAGCGAGAGATCTCGAAGGACGGGAAACTAAATACATCATCTCAGCTGGCTGAGAGGCAGCAGCAAAGCAGTTAAGCGGTTCAAGGTAAGGTCGGCCAGTCACGAGCAAGTGTTAGCTGCGCATTACACCATTTGCATGGAAAAGTGTGTGTGTGTGTCTCAATATGAAATTAAATATGAAAATGAATCATTTTCTTTAACCACGAAACAGATTTTTAGAACTCTCTCAGGAGTGAATAAACCCGATAGTGCCGCTGTTTCCTTTCAGTGCAGACGAGAACAAAACGTCTGGGAAACAAGAAATGTTTTGTCTGGTAAAGTTGAGAAGACGTCTGTCGTTTCTTACCCTCTCTGCTGTCACTCAATGTAAATGTGATAATGTCAAAGCATAGTCGATGTAGCAATCAGAAGCTGATCTGTTTGGTTCTCTATGGAGTACTTCGGATATGGTTGGTATAGGTGATTACAGAAAGCGGTGAAAGGAGGTTTAACCAGCTTAGAGACTCTACGACTAGATAAACAGACTGGATATGTAGTTCACATTCATAAAGGTAAGCTAAAGAATATGCATTTGCATATGTTTGATTGGCAAACACGGTTTCTAAGGTAGACGTAACGTTTTTAACCACTTGTTATTGGATCCTTTTGTGTCACTGACCTCATCGAAAACGCAAATCTTTCTTCTGAAGAGAGTTGTCCTCGGTTATTCAGATCTGCACCATGACTACAGAGAGCTGGAGAAAGAAGTTCAAACCTTGCACTCAACAAGTACCGTGTTAAGTTCATGTAAGCGTGTCGCCTTCGGAAAAAAGCTCCAGACATTTTCGAGGCACGGCCTCTCTCATCCATTGTGTACATAAATAAACACAGACCGGAACATTTAAAAAGGCTGTAACCGCTCATCACAATGCATACATACTATTTACAGTGCATGTGGGAGCGTCAGCTATTCAGCAGCTCCACCATGCCTCTGGAAAACAACTGTTACTGAGACGGGTGGTGTGACAGTGATATTGTTTAGATGGAAGAAGTGAGGACAGTCTGAGGGCACGATGGCTGCTGACGTTACGGGTTACTTTTTGTTGTTGGGATTCCATGCCAGTGATTTTCACTTTCTTACACTGTGATGGAGCCAGCACACTCTCAATGGTACACCAGTTAAAGTGCCGCCTCTGCTGTGCCTTCCTGAGAATGTCCTCAGTGATGAGGAAAGCACGTCTGTTAAGATTTTTCAGATTCAAGCAGCTCTGTGTGAACATCGACTTTGATAGCATTACCAGAAGGAAGCGTTTCTCTCACACACACACACACGCATGCATGTGTGTGCAACGTGCGATGATGTCAGCTAGGAGCCCACTTATGTGAGAACATTTCAGGGAAATGTTCAGCAGGCCTGTAAAGTGACCTGCATTTATAATGAATGAAAGCATCTGTCTGCCCAGGACCACAAACTGTGTCCGTACAGATTCCACTCAATTAACCAGATGTGCTGCTTTGTTTCTCAGTGACGAAAACCCATGCATTAGCCTGTGCAGACGACCTCTCTGTGGGTCAAGACGCATGAATTCTGAGGTGTGTGTGTTTCTTTGAGGGCCTGCCTGCTCAGTTGTTTTGTTTGATTCCTCACCGTTCCACTGTGATGAGGATAATGCAACAAAATCTAAACCAATGTGTGCAGATGACTCTCTGCTATAATCTGCTATGAGGATGAGGACTCATCACTCCCTGTGAGCAGAGAACTGAGAAACTTTTTTGCAGATTCAGAAAAATCTTCTTGCTCTATTTAATACCTATTAACTTTAGTTTGCTTCAAAGTAAATAAAAAATAAAATAAAAAAAAATCCCCTATAGAACCTTTTAAATAGAAATATCATCTGGAGCGCCAAATGAAGCGTGTGTACAGTATCCATCCTTCTGAGACGTTTGATACGAATCTAGAAACATAGTCTAAATTTGTAACAACAGTGATGTCACATGACTTATGGCTTTAGTTATTACTTTTGGGGAGTTCGCCCACAGCTCAGTGTGCTACCTGCTAATTCCAGCGTTACTCTGCTCATGTCAGTAACCTAACCGCCAGCGCACACGTCTCATTCTTACACAGAGCACCAAGATGAGTGACACCAACAGCGTATTTTAGGATATAAAGAATTCAGGCGGCGTTGGACACAAGGGAGTGACATTATTTTCCATGTGAAATTGCTCTAAGGACGCAGCCTGCTAAAAGTAGTTATTTGACAAAAGGGACATAGTTAGCTGGCTAATAAAAAACGAACGAGTCTAGGGCTGCCACGATTAGTCGATTTGTCACGATTATGTCGACGAACAAAATTGTCAACAACTAATTTAGTAGTCGACGAATCATTTTTTGTTTTGTTTTTTTACACCTGTGCACATGCGCAGTAGTGGTAATCGGCGTCAGGCCTGACTGTGCCGTAAATGATACCATAACACAGACCCTCCAGGAATTCACAATGTTGCGATTTGCAACTTCAACGCAACTTCAGTGAATCCCTGTGAATTCAGGGTGGTGTTGTAATTTTAACCAATCACCGCGATTCGAAAGGCTTGAGGGCGAAGGTGTTTACAGCGCCCTCCCGCCCGGACCTCGCCGTTTCCTGGGGCCGTGGACTCTCATTAAAGGGTTAATGAGCTATCATCTTAATTGTTTTTATTTTCAGTTGGCTCATACTTTAAGCTGAAAGCTAATGATCTGATCAGCTGCATGCTGGTGCGATAAGCTGTATGTTTTACAGTCAAATTACGTATGATCCGATTAGTCGACTAATCGAAAAAAATAATTGGTGATTAGTCGACTATCAAAATAATCGTTTTTGGCAGCCCTAAAGGAGTCACACAATCTATAACAACAAGAGCACAGAAAAAGAGAAAGAGTGACAGATTTATTTGGATTTGAAACTGAATTTGGGTCAGATCTGACGCAGCTATATCTGATTGTTGCACAGTTAACTGGTAGTAAAAGCTTTACACCCCGAGCCATAGCCAAACATTTTTTTATATCGTATCATATGCAAATCCAAACAAGCTATAGACTCGCATATGCACCAAAAAACAAATTCTGCTACTGCTAAATGAGGCAAAGACAACAAACAGCAACAGTGTTCGTTACATTGTCGCAGTTCTGACTCTGCCGTATCAAACTCCTCTATGTATATCTCAGTTTGAAGCGGAGTGCTGGTGAAGCTTTTGGAAAGGGGATTTAAAATTACATCATCATCCCTGGCAGGGCACAATGTTCTGTTGCCGTACGACACTGAACAGGCTATAAAAAGGACTGTGTAACCACCAGTCGCCATGGCGTTTGAAGACTTCATGTGGTTCATTTAATAGGGCTGAAAAGCAATCCTGTGCAGCCCATGGAAAAACAATCATCTCATTCCAGGATGAAGTGTTTATGACGTGTTTGCATGCCGCTTTACAGAGGAAACTGGATGAGGGGACGTGTCTGATTGGCACTTAGGTTGATGCTGTGGTTCCTCTTGAGATACAAGAAAAAAACGTGTGTGCTTTTTCGTTTTGAGTTGTTAAAACCGGGAGAGATTTTTCATCTGTGATGTGGTTGATGAGTCTTACACGTGGATGTCAAATCCTCAGATAACCTCCATATAAAAAGTATCAGATACATCGATCCGGCCTTTAAACAAGTACCTCATAAAATAGATAAAACAGTTTATGCGTTGTCACCATTCCCAGATCTTCCTTCTGGGCTGGCACAGAGTCGGTGGAAATACTCGGGGTTAAACTGTCAGTCAGACGTATTAAACCACAGAGATATATTTGCACTGTGGTACATGATCGGCAGACAACGGCCTTGGCAACAAGTCATCACATAATGATTTGCCATAAATGTTTGTTAACATGTACCACTTCTTGACGTTCACAACTCTTGCAAACAGCACCACTAATTTGTTCCCCTCTGATATAAAGAGAAAGTCACAAATGTCCCTTCACAAATCTGCCAATTTAAAGCCCCGCAACAGGCAAATATTACATTTCGCGGCTTGTAAAACGCTATCTGCAACCCGAGCTTGATTGCTTATGTCAGCCTGTGAATTTGGAATTACAACATATACACTGAGTGTCTTCAAACTGTGATCCCAGCTGCCATTCCTCATCTTAAACAGCAATGTTACACAATGAATGGATGAATAGCACTCCTCAGCAGTTTGTCAAGAGGCTGTCAGCTCTGTCCTGGGCTGCCCTCTAGACTCCACAAAGGAAGTGGGGGAGAGGAGAATGTAAGCAAAGCTGATAATCGTGATGATCATCATGTAACCTCCTGCGAGAGACGGTGCCCTAAAAAAACTGCTTCATCAAAAGACTGCTACTACCAGAGGTCCTTCATTCCAACAGCTGTCAGACTCTTCAGCGCTCTTTATTTCTTACTTGTGAGTCATTTCTTATCCACCTTGTGTAAACAAGCTGCTGTGACAAGTCCATTTCCACGGTGTGGGATTGTGAAAGTCATCTTATCTTATCTTGTTATGTCAGGGGTCTCCAAACTACGGCCCGTGGGCCACATCCGGCCCGCCTAAACAATTGGAGTGGCCCACGTAACGATCCCAAACAATCCCTCTAAACATGGCCTATTTTTCAAAATTGCATTTTCCTATTCTAAAATATCCACACTTAATGATTACGCTTGGCATTCTAATTAAAATCTACCTTATTTACGAACTATTTACAGTACTAGCTAATTTTCATCCCCTCACACAATGGTATATTCCGACGTGACTTTGCTTGTGATCATCTTCCGCGCAGTCTGCCCGGGGGATTCAACTCGGTGGGTCAAGGACGACCTCTCCCCAGCGCTGGATGGCCTCCGCGGCGGTGCGCCGCGATCGGCTCTGGGTCGACTTGGAAAGGCTCGGGGGAGAAGGTGGCTCATGGGTCCGGCTGCGAGCTTTACAGCGCCCTCCTGCCTGGACCTCGCCACTTCCCGGGGCCGTGGACTTAGTGCTCGCTGCGCCCTCTCCGCGACTGTCGAATCGCAATTTATCGCAACTTTCACTTCCTCCAGCAACAAAAATGTAAAAAGTAAAATGTAACTTTCACTGCAATTTTTTGGAAAACCTCATGCAACATCAGTGATTTTAGGCCGCAACTATTTAAAAAAAGGCAGTGAAATCCTGGTGGGACTGATATCATTTCAGTTATAGACCCCGGTCCCCCATCACAGAAAGGCAAGTTGATGTGGCCCGCACCGAGTTATGTGTTTCTCATTATCACATTCGAAAAAACAACACACCTTGTGATAAACTTAATTTGCGCTGATATATTTTGAGTGTATTAACTCAGTTAGACCTTGATGAACAAAATCAACAGGATTTTGATGCAAAACCTGTTTAAGATTGTAACAGGCCCTTTACCTTGATGTTGGAGAACCACAGGTCGTTCTCATGTAGTGTGGCCATGTAGATACAGCACAGCAGGCCAAGACCAACAGACACAGACCAACCGACTGACGTCCAGATTATCGCCCCCCATGACCAATCACCTGCAACAACATTGAAAAGTCATTAAGACTTAAAAAAAAAAACAGGCACCAGGCGTGAATAATAAAATGAACTATGGCTCTAACTATATAATGAATTCCATTTAGCTGCTTGAGTTTCAAGGTCCTAATATTGTGCATGCTGATTCAGGGTTATTCTCCAGCAGAACTAGGACATTAAAAAAGTGTTTATAGTTTTTTTTCTCTAGAGAGGGAAGGCACAATAAAAAGCCAAACATCATAGAGAGGAGGAGACATATTGTTTAAACATGGGGATAATAACAGCACACATTTTCAGACACTCTTTCCTGGAGGGCATTCGCCGTGTTGCACTTGGTTGTTTCACATGAAAATTGACAGGAATAGTTTTGTCAGGAAAAAAAAAGCTGGAAGTAGAAATTCAGTTTCTGGCTCCTTTATCGCCTCTGCACAGGCAGCCAATCACAGCATGAAGTGAGTGTGGATGTCGGATTGTCGGTTTTGAAATGTTACAGTCGGGCCTTCAGAAAGGTATATACTGGCAGCTTGGCTGCCGCACTGCATCTTGGGTGATCTGATCAGAACCGGACAGCTCTATCATACAGGTGTGAATCACTTAAAGCACATTCAGAGGTGGTCTTGGGACACTCATGGCCACGTTGTTCCAGTAGTGTGTGAGCTAATGTCTCCTGGCCATTCTGAAGGACTCCACTGACTTCCTGCAGGTACACACAGAAACACACTGTCTGGTTTGGCTCACTAGAATCAAAACAAAGTGTTTTGGCTCTACCTACCAAGATAAGCAGCAGATGTTTGTGAATAACCGATACAGCTGATTTCACCCTTTGACTAGTAACTATTTGCAGACACATGCAATTCTGAGCGTTCGTGAGTGAGGCGGAACTTCTTAAGACTTGAGAAAAGCCTACAGCGAAATTCATAATCATTCCTGCCTTCTTGTAAATTCGGAATCGAAAATTGAAATTCAATACGTTAAGTTGTTTCTTTCCTAATCATAAACATACTGCTGCAGCATCGCTGTGCCACTGATTATTCTGTGTAGCTTTAAATTCTGAAATTATGAAAGGAGACATTTTATTGACGGTAAACATGTCAACCAACATAAGACACTTCATTGTCACCCATGGAGAAAGTCCCCAGACTCCATTTATATATATATTCCTAGCTGTTGACTATGTTAAACACTGTTTATAACAAATTCTTAATAATTCAGGCCTGAATTCCCGGCATGTTGGCTACTACTCCTGGACCTAGGGCTGCACGATACGGCCTATAAGCAATATCTCGATATTTTTAAGCTATATTGCGATACACGATATATATCTCGATACTTTTTATTTCTCCTGTAAATCACTATAAATGTTAAATTAAACCCTTTGATGAAAAAAAATAACATCAGCATGATGATTCAAGTAGACCCTTCTATTAGATTAGCAACGGCTGCGTCCTCTGCCCTGCGTCAACTCGAGCCGGCCGTATTCACGCAAGATCACGCGAAAATCCTGTACGTACGCGAGACCCCGCGATATAAAGGAAACAACAACACCAACAAACAGCTGACTTTGCTTCTCCGACATGGATGAGATTATAAAAACCACTTCAACAATTAATCTCTCTTCGTTCATGTTGAGACCCTTTGATCGATTGACTGCTCACCTGGTGCCACCGGTCATGACGTAACGTTGATGTGAAGTTGTGATAAGCTACGTGAACTGCGTATTGTGTTTTATTTTGAAAGGGGGCGGAAGTTTATTATGTTCATTCTGTGTCATAAAACATTTACGTGACAAGTACTCGATGGTCGCGATATAGTCATTTCATACATCTCACGTAGAACAAGCCCGATATATCGAGTATATTCGATATATCGCCCACCCCTAGTTGGACCCTTAGCTAAAAACAATGCATTTGGTCTTTGCAAAGGGAACAACAGACATTGTTAATGTCCTACATGTTTCCTGCTGTAGGAAAAAAAGGGTCTTTTGCAGGTAAAGTAGCTTGATGTTTCTAGTTCAGTGGACACTAGAGAAATACAGGTTACTCATAATATGAACGACACTGACTTCAAATCATTTGAATCTGAACAAAGCTCACAAAATGTCAGTTCAACGTGCTCGCTTGTCCTCTGAAGATGCAACACGAGCAAATCATGACAGTATGCACAGGCACGATAGGTGAAGACGTGGTGTTTCATTAAAACCCCACTGAGAACTTCTCTTGCTTTTCCGCACCCACAGCAGGTCAGAGATCAGGTGCAAAAAACCAACCCGGGAGCAAGATCTGGCTTAAGGAAATTTTTTTAAGCAAGGTGGACAGCTGCCAACCGTGCCTCACCGCTCGCTGAATGCTTTTTACAGTCACCGCTGCTTTTCCCGGGAAGCTGGCTGGTTTCACTCACCCTGCAAGATGTGCTGTGTAGTATCACTTTAGTTTGTTACTCTTTTCAGCCTATTTTAGCTCATTGTTTTGGTTTTCACAGCCTGTAGATTGATGGAGCAGATTTTGTTGCGAGGCAAAAAAAAACCCCTGATATTTCTCTCAGGAGTTTGCAGAAACCAAAACAGAGCTGAAAGGAGTTATTGGATACGGAAGCCCTAAAAGGCCATATACATTTTATTCCACCCGTTTTCTTGTGATAATGAGATAATTTTCCTCTGTTTTATCGTGATAACGAGATCATTTTCCTCTGTTTTCTCGTGATAACAAGATAATTAATTCAAGATCGTGCTTTTTACACTCACTGCTGCTTTTCCCGCAGGAAGCTGGCTGGCTGGGTGGGTAGGTGGGAGGGCTTCACTTACCCTGCAAGATGTGCTGTGTATTATCACTTTAGTTTGATACTCCTTTCAGCCTATTTTAGCTCTTTGTTTTGGTTTTCACAGCCTGTAGATTGATGGAGCAGATTATGTTGCGAGGCAAAAAACCCCCCTGATATTTCTTTCAGGAGTTTGCAGAGACCAAAACAGAGCTGAAAGGAGTTTTTGGATACGGAAGCCCTAAAAGGCCATACATACATACATACACTTTATTCGACCCGTTTTCTCTTGATAACGAGATAATTTTCCTCTGTTTTCTTGTGATAATGATATAATTAATTTGAGATTGTGCTTTTTACAGTTACTGCTGCTTTTCCCGGTGGGTGGGTGGGTGGGTGTACGATGGTTCACTCACCCTGCAAGATCTTCTCCGGGTGATGATCGGTGCAACAGTTGGACTGTTGGGATTGAAACTCTGCACTGAGAGGGGGCTCCTTCCCTTTGCTGCCCTTCCTCTGACGCAGGCCCGTCATGTTACATACACTGCAATCAGACAAGAGTGGGAGGGGGGTACCAACATATCTGATTTAGGTGAGGACACACAACATAACACAACACACAAACACCTGTGCACCACTGCAAACCTGCACCACTGTCTGTCTGTCTGTCTGTCTGTCTGTCTGCTGCCTCTGACTCAGTCACACTCAGCTGATAGATGATGATGATGATGATGATGGTGGTGGACCTGGACACTGTGCGGGGCCTGTCTGCCTGCTCACAGCGGCATTTCCTGCTCACGTCGCCGCTACGATAACGTCAAACATCACATCACATCACATCACATCATCCATCTATCGACACGCCGGATGAGAGGCTAATGGCAGACCATAAGGGACGTTAAGTTAGTGATGCGATTACAGTGAGGCGCACATAAAGTACGAGGAGTGCTGTGGTTGTAGCAGCACCGCCGTATTTGAATGAATAAAGGCGCAGTCCCAGTTATGGACGCCAGCTTTTCTCTGTCTGTCCTGACAGCAACAAAGACGAAAACGGTTTGAGCCAACGGTTACATTTATAAGCCTCACCCCTGCTGGTCTGCTCGGTAGGATGGTCCGACAGCACTCCTCTCTCTCTCTCTCTCTCTTCCTCTCTCTCCCTCTCTCTCTCTTTCTATCTGCCTCGCTCTGTCATTTCTCTCTCCTCCTTTTTCTTTTTTCTCCCCCTCTCCCTCCTGTTAAAATTCATCGGTCAGCTTCTGTTCTTACCGCACTGGGGGTTTAACCGCGGTGCAAAACCGGAACACGAGACAGTGTGACTTCAAAATAAAAGCGCAAGCGTGTCACTTTAAAAGAGCGATTTATTTTTTATTTATTTTATTTTTTTTATTATTATCATTTTTTAGAGACGTGTGTTTCAGGTGAGAGGGGTCATTTATTAATTGGTTTTATTAATAATTTTTTATTATTATTTTATTATTATTGCTGTTATTATGATTTTACATTTTTAAATGTTATTTTATTTTATTTTTGACATTGTAAAGCACTTTGGTCAGTGCATTCGGTGTAAAAATGTGCTAACTATTTAATTAATTTATCAATGGAATAAACGGCTCCTTAAATCGGCTCACAACGAGGAGCCGGCTCCCGTCGTTCACAACAATGAGCCGGCTCTTAGAACCAGATCGTTCGTGACCGACACATCACTAGGGGTCATCTCTTTCATGGATGGGAATTTCGGCTCTTTTTGGAGGAGCCGATACTTTTGGCTCTGCATAACTATAAGGAGCCGGCTCTTTCGGCTCCCAAACGGCTCCTCACATTTTATTAATTGGTTTTATTAATTTTTTATTATCATTGATGTTATTATGATTTTATATTTTTAAATGTTATTTTTTTCATTTTTGACATTGTAAAGCACTTTGGTCCGTGCATTCGGTGTAAAAACATGCTATATAAATAAAACTTACTAACTATTTAATTAATTCATCAACCAAAATAATGTAATACATGGCTCCTTAAATCGGCTCACAACGAGGAGCTGGCTCCCGTCGTTCACTTAAAAGAGCCAGCTCTTTGAACCGACTCGTTCGTAACCGACACATCACTAGAATTTCGGCTCTTTTTGGAGAGCCGGTTCTTTTGGCACTGCATACTATAAGGTGTATCTTCAGCACTAATGATGGCACGAGCTAGCTGTTCCGTCATATCAGACACGCGCACAATACATGTATGCCGAATTAATTAGTCATTTATTTCATCTTCCTCTTTGTCTTCCTACCCACCTGACCTGACACTAGCTGTCAAACGTACATGTACAATAAATGAGAGTGTCATGTCGAAAACCTTTCGCCATTTTTCGCAAAAAGTATAAAAACTCAAAAGCTTAAATGTCACGTTTACATGTCTGTCATACTCATTTCAATAAGATTCCTACTTTTGATAGGTGGTTTGGATAAATAAGACATAAATTAACGAGAGCAAACTTCAACAAGATATTCTTCACAAATCAACACATCTTTTTTCTACCATGTTTTGGCCACACACACAGAGGAGAGGAACGTATCATAGAGGACAGGTTCTAGTCATCAACACAGGTGCCTTGACTCCATGGCTCAGACTACTTGTGACAGCTCCTGGTAGTTGAGTACATACAGAGGCACACTGTTTTTGTCTGGGCAGCGCTGGGTCCGAACAGGTGCCTTTTTATTTTTCAGGACAGGACCGTGTTGACATTCACAGTGTGGCTGCACTGCAGGGAAACTGTCCGACTGGGACTGGTCAAACAGTTCCTGCTGCAGTGACAGAAGGCAGAACCTGACCGGGCTGATAGCATTTCATCAGGTGTGACCACATAACATGGTCATATTTAATCAAAGCTGGAATGTGGCTCTTCGTGGCTTCCTAGGCTACTGTTCATCTGTCAGACATACTCTGTTAAACCAGTGAAATCCTAATAAAGACATACACAGGTGGAAGCCATGTCATTATAACGTCAGCATTGTTCCAGCTCCTACATGAGTGACAGCGTCCTTTGAAATGTGAAGATTTTAACCCTTCTTTTTTTCAGGTACTTGAATGCAAGACTTTACTCGAGAGTGAGATGTAAAACTGTAAAAATTATAAAAACTTAATTCTAATAGCTGAAGGGTTATGTTTGATAATTAACCTTGATAGCTCCTGTGTCAAAGAACTCACTGAAAGACACGGAGGCATTCATCTCTGTATAATAAAGCTCTAGTTGTTATTCCACTGTATCTTATTTTCAAGAAAGGAGAATCAGGAGGTTTGGTAGACTCATTTGAAGTCTGCCTGTGTTTTTGTCAAAGATCTATGGGTGCCATTTGTAAAGTGTGTCGCTCCGAAAATAACAGCAACATTTTGACACATTTAGCTAAAAAACTATGTTTAAAAAACTGGTTTGAATTTTTGAGAGTCACTTTTTTGCACATTTAGAACAATATTTGTGAACTTAAAGATTTTTTAAATATTTAAATCCAAATGTTAAATGTAAAATCTAAATGCTAAATCTAAATCTTAAATATAAATATAAATGTTAAATATAAACCTAAATCTAAACGTTAACTATAAATGTTAAATATTAATATAAATCTAAATGTTGAAGCTATATGGGGGTAATTTTGTCTCAAAAAGATTTGAATGCGTACAATATGATTTGAATGCGTACAATATGATTTGTATACATATGCATACATTTATAAATATCCAAATACAAAATACAAATATAAAAATGTGACATACAAATAAATAAACGAATTTGTATAAATAAATGTGGATTTGTAAATATATTTTCGAGATTTGAAAATAAATGTCCTTGACTTTGTGTGTGGAGTCAGCATTTGTGGATCCATTTTTTGCATTTGTGGATCCATTTTTTGCTTTTCTCGCGATGACGTAATTTTGAGACAATCCTTCCGCTCACCAGATTCACAAATAAATGCCACCAGATTTGAATACAAATAGCGGTACACCCTTCACCGAACATCCAGCAGATGGCAGTGTTGTGCAACGGTGCAGACCAAGGTACTTTTTATTATTCTGTTTCTGGACATAATGGAGAGAAGCTGAAACCAGAAACGACTGTTTTTTTCGTTTTTGATAAAAAACGAAAAAACGCATCTGCCTCTACAGGTTAGCGGCATGTGCCTCAGATAGTGGTATTTAGTAGTGGCATTTCCGGGAAATGCCACTACTAGATGCCGATGCCACGAATTGAGCCAGTGTGCACGTCGCAGGTCCACACACAGGACAGTCTGTGCAAAGCGTCAGTCAATTGAAAACCGGACATTTTCATGAACCTATAAAGAAAAAAATCCTCAGGAGCCCCAGACAGGACGTAAACATGTCCGGCCAAAATAGGACGTTTGGTCACTCTTTAATAAAGAAATAACTTTGTCAAACGGAAGAACTTTTATTTTGAAGAGTACCGGGCAAAGAAGCGTACGAGCCCCGCCCACCACTAAAACGGAATATGGTAGTGGAAATTTGGTTTTTGGTGATTGGAACAGAAAACGAGAAATTGAGCCGAATTTTCGTTTTTTCGTTTTTTATCAAAAACGAAAAAATGAAAAAAACAGTCGTTTCTGGTTTTAGCTTCTCTCCATTATGTCCAGAAACAGAATAATAAAAACTACCTTGGTCTGCACCGTTGCACAACACTGCCATCTGCTGGATGTTCGGTGAAGGGTGTACCGCTATTTGTATTCAAATCTGGTGGCATTTATTTGTGAATCTGGTGAGAGGAAGGATTGTCTCAAAATTACGTCATCGCGAGAAAAGCAAAAAATGGATCCACAAATGCAAAAAATGGATCCACAAATGCTGACTCCACACACAAAGTCAAGGACATTTATTTTCAAATCTCGAAAATATATTTACAAATCCACATTTATTTATACAAATTCGTTTATTTATTTGTATGTCACATTTTTATATTTGTATTTTGTATTTGGATATTTATAAATGTATGCATATGTATACAAATCATATTGTACGCATTCAAATCATATTGTACGCATTCAAATCATATTGTACGCATTCAAATCTTTTTGAGACAAAATTACCCCCATAAAGCTAAATGTTAAATATATATCTAAATGTTAAATCTAAATCTAAATGTTAAATATAAACCTGAATCTAAATGTTAACTATAAATGTTAAATATAAATCTAAATGTTAAAGCTAAATGTTAAATATATATCTAAATGTTAAATCAAAATCTAAATGTTGAAGCTAAATGTTAAATATATATCTAAATGTTAAATATAAATGTTGAAGCTAAATGTTTCGGGTGAAACTAAATATTTAGTTAAAATGCAAATTCAAATGTCTTACAAAATCTTGTCATTACAAAATCCTTTCCATGCCAACCCACGTAAAACTCGTATTTTGACATAATCTTTATTGTCAGATTGAATAAAACAATCTGCAGGGCACAACCTACAGGAAGCAGGGGGGCACTTGAATTGGTGACAGTCCAACAACAGTAGAATAATCAATGGAAGGAATTCATAACATTTCTGCAAAGTATTTTTAAAGTTTCAATGTTCCCTCTTTTAGAAACCTTGAGTCTAGCCATGATTTGACAGAGAAAGCACCTCTTTGCTTTTACATTTAGACTCCTGACACTTTCACTTTTGAGGTCTGCGAAATTATCCATAGCAACTAAAAAAAGTAGAAAAATTCAACAGCAATCTCTCTTTGCAGAACAATATCAGAGATGTTTTCAGGGTAATTCATAAACCTTGCTGCTGACAGCTGTAATTTCGACCAAAGAAAAAGTTTCTATGGAAACTTTTGACGTTGTGGTTTGCAAATCTTACATCTACACATCCACACCGCCACCCAAATAAATCACATCAGTTAATCAAAAACATTCAACAGGCGGTACCATCTTGATGAGCCCTCTTGAGACACCAAACAGGTCAAGTGGGAAAACACTCAAGGCATTCAGATGGAAAGAAGCGAATTTGTGCAAGAGCTGACATGAAAGACCTAAAGATTACCAAAGAGATTTAAGAAAATAAATTGGCTTGACTTCTTTTTTGGGGAAAAAAAAGGATTATTGGAGAAGAAAACATTTGTTTGCTGTTTAATGGTTACAGTCCCTGACTCTGTCCCGTCAGTCCTTGAATCATTCCCTTGTGTAGACACTTAGACCCCCTCCCTGCTTTAATTGCTCTAAGTCTAACTCTTGTGATCCAAAGCGAGGAAGTGAGACTACAGGACAATGGCTTATTAAAGATAACCCTCGCCTCTCCCTGTGCGCCCAATCTGACTCCCTTTAGCCAGCGTGGAATCGGAAATCCTCTTCCATTTTCAACACAAAACAAGGTTTGTAGACCGAGAAAAAGTCTGAATTAACTCGACTGGCATAGAGAGTTCCTTACTGATTCTGGAATATACCGCTTGCCCTGTCTTCACCCCCCCCCCGGAGTTTAATCTCTACTTTCATGGTGAGCCCTTAACAGGTTTAGGTAGAAAACTTGATCCTGTAAAGAAATGAAGATGGGATTTTTTTTTTCTTGCTTGTGCAGGGTTTCATGTAAAAGCAAAGGGATTACAGAAATAGACTTTCAAAATGGAAGAATGTGCGTGTGTGTGTGTTTGTATGAAGTAATAGAAGGTACTAGTTTGGCTTATCGCTGCACTGTGGGACCTTGAGATATTGTATTTCATGGTAAATTATTAAAGAAGTGCATAAATATTAAGATTTGTCTGTTGCTTTGAATGCAGCCGTGGATGTATACCTCAGGTGGCTTCTAACTACTTCTCCGGAAGGCTTACAGAAAGCGCTGCTGACATTGTTTATCTGCAGTTACATTGTATTTTTTTATTCTGAATTATTTATTTCTTTTTTTATTCTTCTTGTCTCCCGGCTGCCCTACAGCAACCCCTGTGTTCCTGCCATTCTCCATTAGCTGACCTTCCCGCCCACCTGCACACCTGTTCCCAGTCCCCCATCAGCCCAGTAGCATATACACCTGCCCGCTTCCATTGATTCCCCACCGGTCGTCGTTTGCATTGCTGCCTTAGCGGTCCAGCCATTTTATCTGCCTGCCTGAGTTTTTTCTGTTATGACCCCTGCATGCCTTTTGGACTCCTGCTCTCCAGCCTCTATTGGATCAGCTTGTTTCATCTCCCCTGCCTGCCTGTTTTAGACTTTGGCCTGTTTTTCTGACCTTGGGTAAACAATTTTATTTTACCGGCCTGGTCTCTCAGTTGTGTTTTTGGGGTTCTAACCTGTCTGTACTAAGCCCATCTCATCTAGACAGAAATTACTCTTACTGCTTTTACTCTATATCTTTATTCATATATGCTTAAATGTCCACAGGAGTTAAAGGTCCAGTGTGTAACAAGGAGATCTATTAGCAGAAATGTGATACAATAAGCATAACTATGTATTAATTAGTGTACATTAACCTGAACCATCATGTTTCTACAAACCCAGAACAGACTAATCAAACGCTGACTTAATAGGACTTTGTGTAATTTTTGTGGCTTTAATGTCCACCATGGTTTCTCTTTAAAACGGGAGGGTGAGGCGAGTAGTCTTCAGTTGTTTAACATTCAGCCAGTCTGTTTTCAGATTGGTCTTGACCAAGATTAAGGAGTCGAGCACACACACACACACCATGCAGGCTCATGGGAAACACATAGACAATATTACGTTCATGTGACGCTCAAAACACAGACATATGATTATAAGAAAGTACAGGACGGTTGGGTCCAGATCTGGTGATTTGACTATGTAACAGTGAAGGTAAAAGTAAAGAGTCGTTCGGATTCGCAAGCAGCTGTCTCTGTGTTATTTCATTGCGTTCTGAAAGGTTTTCTCCACAACACAATCCAGAACTTTACCATTAGACGCCAATAAATCCTACTACACCTTTAATTGGAATGAGGAATTTGAATGTGAAAGTATGTGTGGTTAAAAGATTCAACAAAATAGTTTTGACAGTACATTCTTTGATCACCCAAAATTAACAAGTCATTTCTTTACCTGCTCCACTTCCATCAGGATTGAAAGGCTTTACTTCAGCATGTCACTGTAAGAAAACCTCTTTTCAGTTCTTAGTAAGAATTAGGAATAACTTCAATAACTGGTGTCCTCCTGATGTCATCCTCCATGGTAGCTGAAAGTTGTTTTTTTTACAGTATATACTGTAGTTTAGAATCACAGATCACAATTTACCTCAAGGAACTTTTAGACTTTAGACTTTAGAGCATAGAGACACCCTATGTTCTACTGTTAATTTATATAAGAGTTTGCATGGTTTCCCCGTGTCTGTGTGGGTTCTCTCCTCCCACGGTCCAAAGACATACACTTAGTAGGTTAATTGGTGACTCTAAATCGTAGTGTTTGTAGTTGTAACTGTAGTGTGTGTGTGAGTATGAAGGGTTGTTTGTCTTTATGTGCCCTCACCTGTCAGCTGCAGCAACCCGCGACCCTGATGAGGACAAGCGCACAGTAGATTGAACAGAAGTGAAGAGAATGGAACCAGGAGAACATTGATGAGCAGCTTGGATAGACAGGACTTGAGCCACATGACCTCCTCTCAGCCACGGAGACCTGAAAGAGGACAGACACACAAGCACAGCGTTCAAACAGAGACATTACTGCATGCAAACTACAGAGAGTGGGAGAGAGAAGAGGAAAGGTTGAATCTCCTGGGGATGATCCAGATCCAAACATCTGGACCTCTCCATTACTGCAGACAGGAGTCTGTACAGTGGCAAAATGAAAAGTATTTATCCATTCCATATGTGCTCTATGACTTTTCATCAATTTAGAGCAACTCATTACTGCTGTCCGGACCCACAGCCTTCATATTTCTAGTGGTATTCATCCATTTTCTTCCACTTACCCGCGCCAGGGTTCCAGTAGTAGCAGGCTAAGCAATATCATCTGGACAGACCTCTCTCCAGCAGTGTTTTTCAGTTCCTCTTAAGGGATCCCGAGGCATCCGCAGGCCAGATGAGATATATAATCCTTACAGTGTGTTTCCAGGTTCACTGCAGGGTCTGCTGCCAGTCATATGTGCACAGAAAACAAACCTCTGAGGGGAGGTGCCCGGGATGTATTCTGATCAGGTGCCCGAACCACCTCAACCAGCTCCTTCTGCCCTCAGATACACTGAAAGGACAAATCTGTTGATAGCTTCAGCTGCTATTAATAACCATGGTAGCTACTAAAATGAAAAAAAAAAAAATAATAATATATATATATATATATATATTTTTTTTCTCTAAACTGTGCAAAAATAAAACTTACACTATTTGTCTAAAAGGCTAGTTTTCAAAAATTTGAAAAATGCTATGATTTTTTTTAATGATGAATATTGGTTTATATATATATATATATATATTTATTTATTTATTTTTTTGGAATTTTGATGTGCATATTCTTTGTCTGATTGGTCACTGTCATCTAAACTCAACTGATGATTGTTAATTGCATTTGAGCTGCCCCTGTGTGCCCAGAAGATTGAATCAAATATTTACCTTGCAAAGAGCCTTGGATAACAGATGTTCTCTGGATTATTAAAAAAAAAAAAAAAAAAAAAAAAAAAAAGATCTAAAATTAAAAACTAAGCCTTGTCAGAGGACAAAACACGACCTCGCTCCTGTGTTCATGTTGAGTAAAGAAGTACTCTCATACTATAGTTATTACAAGACAGTTTGGAAACTTTTATTCCATGCTGTGCAGGTCTGGAACACATTATATAATTCATGGCTCCGTTCTGATTCAAGATAAAGCATGCAAAAAAAAAAAGCTGGAAGCTGGAAGCAGTTTCTTTCAGTCACCGTGTATTAACATTGACCCCAACCCTTTCACAGCTTGTAAGGGGTTAATGAAAACACAGATGAAGGCCTGCATGTCCTGCCCTGACACAAGGGTGCTTCTTTCATTGGAGGGAGCGAGCAGAGATGTGAAAGGCCTGAGGCCTCTTTGCTTTGTTAGAAATATAAATATAAAGAGTTTAGACAGATCCTACAGTGTAATCATTATAATTAACCAGTGTTTCTCAATTCAGACATGACGGGATATAAAACTGCCTTTTGTTCATTTAGAATGAATTTATTGAGCGAATAATATGTAACATGTAGAGCGTGACGCTGCTTTGACTGACAGGTGGCGCTGTTACAGGTGGCTCATATGACCCAGGCATCGTTTGGCATCTTAGGTCTGCCCATGATTCACGTCTTTGCTGTTTTAGACAGAAGAGGCAGCGCCGCATATTTAGAATGACGTCACTTACTTCTTTATACTGTCATTGGTAATAACAGTTTAATTCTCCATAATATTGCACGCTTATAATCCACTACTATCCATCTGAGCGCATCACAGACCCTTGAAAGTTTTTAAAAAGGAATTAAAACTTTCCTTTTTTCCATATCATATCGTTTTTAACGTCATTTCTTTGGTGGTGATATACAGTACTTGTCGCTTTGTGTGCGTATATTACGTGTGTGTATTGTAGCACTTTGAGATTTGCTTCAAATGTAAAGTGCATTATAAATTAAATCTATTATTATTATTGCTACTACTACACATGAAGTAACTCATTTAGCATTCTTCACACTTCTATGGACTCACCTGTAGCTCTAAAGTAACAATCTAACTTGTTTATAAATTGTTGTTACCTGAATATAATAACTATAGATTTGTGTTTGCATAGCAAAAATGGGAGAAAGAAATGCAAATAAATATAACTGAAGAAATGTGGAACGAGGTATGGAAGACACAACTCTCATCCACGACCTCTTTAACCTGGGATTTTTGCAAAAACATTATTCATAACACCGAAACAAAAATCCAGGCAAATGGGAAACTCACTACCATGCTGGAGATGTGACAGGGCAATGGCAGACCACGCACACATTTTCTGGACCTGCCCTCACATTAAGCCATTCTGGGAGGAGGTGTCCAGCATTATCTTAAAGGTGCTGGGCTTCCCTATTAGTATGTCCTTTTCTGCTCTATATCTCGGACTCCTCCCAAAGGACTTGAATAAAAGTGACTCGTACATCCTAAGGATCTTCATGGCAGCCAGCAAGAAAGCCATTATAAAATGCTGGCTTAAATAAAAAAATAAAAAAAATAAAAAAAGATTTGTGTTTGCATATTTAATATTTAAACCTTTTTTCACATTTCTATACCAAAAAAAGTTTCTTATATCTCATAATATATACAGATTTTACTTCAATTCATTGTGAAAATTTCATGGATTTTATTTTTCTTAACTTTCCATCATGTCACAAACACGGGACAGAGACAAAACCGCATTTTCATTTTTTTTTTCCTCAGTCTTTATTACCAAAAATACAATGGCAAAGTAGTGACGTAATAAAGCCTATGATGTTCTAAAAATAAATAAACATAAAGCCAAGCGTCACACTGCTGTCTGAGACAATTCCATATTGAACATCCAGTACAAAATATGAGCAAAAATACAATGACAGACATGTTATATATCGTCTCCACCTCCTTTGGTTTAAATACACGTAGCTCATTTAACCGTATTTAGCTTTAAACTGTCACTTCCCTCAAACAGACCGGGAGTAAATAAGATCAGAGCCAAAATTTTTATGTATTTTTTTGTCCAAGTTGTTTTTTTTTCTTTTTTCTTAACAAGATCATTAAAAAATAGATTTTTATCTTTTAAAAAAATGTCAGTTTTAAGGTTCTGCAGTCTTCATCTACAATATGTACACACTTAAAATACAGTACCAAGTGTTTGAGCTCATTACTAGGTAAAATAGCCAGTCATATATAAAAAAAAAAAAAAAGGGCTGTTTCACATTCTGTTTGCTGTTGTTGGTTCTACGTCTCCCCAAAACTACTGAATAAAACATATTGAGATCACCATAATTCCCAGCATTGTAGCAATAATCAAGATTTTTTTTTGCTTCCATGATTTTGCGCCTGAATCAGAATATGGACCTCTGAATACGGATGACTGACTGAAGTTTTGGAGAGGTCATGAATCTAGTTTCAAAACACAAATGACACTTTAAAACTGAAAAAGGCACAATAAACTAAAACAAACTATGAATATGGCACAAACGTCGGTTTCTGTGACGCTCTGTAAATGAAATGAAACTGGTGAACGAGGGGGGGGGGCGACGATGATCCGCATGCTCCGAGACGGGGGAAACACAACACGCGCTTTCATGCTCGCTGTGTCTGCTTTGCCTGTGTTGACACACTTTCGCAATTTGTAACGCCAGATTGAAAAATATCGCTGCCTGCAAAATCCCACTTGACCCATTTCCCAACCAAAAGAATGATTTGCCAGCTGTTAGCGGAACTTTGGAAAGTTGGGTTTGTTTTCACTTGTTGTTAAGCTCACGTTCGAAAACTATCAGTGCATATTTTTATTTAAATATCATCATGAGCTCTTTTGTAATCACAACTCGATAGCAGGTCATGGTCTATGTATGTATGTTACATTTTTCCGCAGTGATTAGTTTGAAGCGGTTATTCCCGTTCAGATATATCGAGCTTACTTACTTACTTCTTTTTATTACTTGTAGTTTTGTCCATCATTTCTATTGATAATACTATACACAAAGTGTAAGTGTGAAAAATCTGGTTATCTTATATCATTTTTTTTATTTTCCACAAATCTCATGAGTAGATGAAAGCCTGTTGATCCGACTAACAAGTACAGTTTTGTATCTGTAGGCTTATTACAAACACACCATGACACTGTATTAGCATGAGCACCATAGTGTATTCAGGGTTCCCAGACCTTTTTCATGAACAAATTCAAGCACTTTTCAAGCACCTTCAAGCACCAGTTTTTCCATTTTTCCAGCACCTTTAAATAGGTAGCCTACTAGTTGTGTTTGCCATGATGGTCATGGGAAGCGCAGCGGTGCCACTGTATGGCATAATAATATGGGTCTAATTAGCATTATTTCATATGGTGGTAGATTGACTGTTTTGATTTTTAACTAATTGTGAATTGGCTTGTATTCTCAGCTTGTGAGCGGTGTATTGTGTAACTACCATAGCGCAATAACAGTGACCAACAGGTGTGGATAGTAGTCTACTGTTATTTCTCGGCAGAACACCAAGCGAGTATGATAACTGAGTTCTGCATGTAAAGGCATCGGATCAAGCGCGTAGCCGCTTAGGAAACACTTTTGTTTTCTCTTGGCTTATTGAGATAGACATCACACAAATTTCAAGCACTTCACAAAAAATTCAAGCATTTTCACAACCTTGAAAACACTGAATTGAAATTCAAGCATTTTCAAGGAATTCAAGTACCCGTGGGAACCCTGTGTATTAGAATAAATTCACGGCTGGCTTGAGTGACATTTGTCAAACAAACAATGCCAAACTGATCCAATTAAAAATACTTTAAAAGTATATATTTATGACGGTGTTGATTAATGTCTATGTATGTATGCGAACTATGGCTGTTGCTTTTGTTGGACTTATTTATCCAACTTCTTTCCATGGTTTATTCAAACATGCAACGTGCTGGTAAAGGTCGATTCTGAGCTCTGACAAATGTGTCGTGTTTCCTAAAGTTTTTTTTTTTTTTTTTTTGCTGCTGCATATCTTGAAAAATGTGTAATTACTCAGAGAAAAGCAGCTTCACAGAGACACCAGAGGTCAAAATCTGCACAGGGAACCTTTGACCAGAATATATTTTCGGAGTGGAATAATTACAATTCATGTGTTTGTGACTGGTTCCGATCAGTCCGGTGTCACTGCTCATTTATATGCATGGCACGCTAAATCAGACAAGGAGGGGGTACCGAAGTTATTCGTTTATTTATTTTTGGGACATGTAAGCATCTTCCTTAATTCAATTGTAAATTAACCGGCAGACAATAATTACCTGCTCTGATAATGAGAATTCCAGGCCAGGTAACAGGTCTTTGAGATACAGATTTAATTTTGTTTTTATCCACTGCGCCGCGCTCACGTGCAGGCACAATTTCAAGCTGTTATGTCGGGCAGAGAAGAAGGAGGGGTGACATGAATTATGGATATTCCATTTTATCTTCATTTCCTTAGCCTCTGTCTGTGCGGATGGGAGTTAAGGGACGGCATACTGATGAATTAACTTGACAGTGTTTTCTGCATGACAGGACAGCATGATGCATTAGATGAGTGGAAACCTGCTTCAAAAAGAATAATCTCTTATTCAACCCTAATCTTCAATCAATGTTTAATTTTCAGTTCATTTTAATTCTGATGGGATTTTCCAGGCAAGATTGGGGCAGAAAGAAACGTTATCCCGTAAAAAGCTCTCCGATGATCAAACTCGAAAGCGTCAGCAATTTTTTGTTACTCTGCATCCCGAAAAGAATGGCACAGTTTGAATGGACGTTAAAGTGCGAGGCATGTGTCAGTTGTTCCGAACACACGTCTGTGTGACTAGATAAGTTAGATTTGTGCCAGTACTCATTTCCCTTACATTCAGTTTTTTATTGTCCTGCACAGTCGAGATATTAAGAGTTTATGAAAAATAATTTCCACGCAGCGAGACAATCCATCACGGTAAACACGAAGCCTCCATGGGTTCACGTTATCCGGTTTATCGTCATTACACTGTGCAGACATCAGTGCTGCGGTAAATATATTAAGACCTGTGCCATCAGTCAATCACACGGGGTCGCCTTCCAAACTTTATTTTTTACATCCATGTCTTTCGGATATCAGGCGTGTTTGTTAGCTGGGACAGCAGTCAAGTCCAAGTCGAGTTTGACACTAGAAACTTTGTATTTTAAAAACACTGACAAAAAAAGGTTATTATAAAAAAATGTGACTATATACAACAGAAATTGCATGGGCTATAAAAAAGATTTGGACTAAACTTTCCATGACAACTCTTAAAGCGAGCACCACAATCACGTGAGAACAGGTGATTCGGATTCAATACAACAACAACAACAGCATTACTGCTTCCAAATATTTGAGGCACCATTCGATTAAAAGAAAAGCCCAACACATGCCAACTTCCCTTTTTATCATTCCTTTCCGTCAACATGCCGTAAACCAAAAAACCTCCGTCGCTGGTAGATTTACAACCAAACCAATCCGAAAACCAGTTTCTGCTTCGCTCCGGTCAAACTTCCGCTCGACAACCGACTTTCTCCTCAGAGACATTTTTTTAATATACTGATCGAACAAGCAAAATTACTCATACAAACAAACAAACAAACAAAAAAACATGCCTCGTTAAATTGGCATAACGGAAACTATCATGCATAAAAATAAACTGATAAATATGAAATCATGTTCAAGCTGTGATGCACTGCCTTTCAGGCACATGTACCTCCTCGACTGGGCTAGAGCCTCAAACTGTGTCGGATTAAATACATTAAATATTACAGTAGCAATAAAAGAGCTGCCTTATGGTCAGTATATGAAATCAGACTGGAAATTTGTGAATCTCTTTTTTTCTCTCTCTCTCTTTCATTCATTGAGCTGAGGGATCGTGTGGTTCTTGTGAGGTATGAACTTGCCTGTAAAGTGAAGCGTCAGACTTGGGTAAGAGCTCGGGGATTGTCCCTTGAAATCAGAATCACTTCCCTCCGGACACATTTTCGTGTCTCTTTAATGTCAAGTTACTTGACGCATATATTAACGGCTTATAACGTTTTTTTCTTATGTTTCTGCCACGGCATTTTTCTTGACGGCTGCTCAAGGTGTCTCTGTGGCAAACTACAGAACACATGAAGTTCTTGTTAGCAACGCCATCACCTTGGAGGTAAAGAAACAAAATGAAATACTTGTGTGGACAGGGTCAGTGTTAATATAAAGAGAAGCAGGGAAGGGCACGTCTCACTCTGCTGTTTGGAGGCCTGGCTGGGCTTCTGGTTGCTGCTGCTGCTGCTGCTCCTTGCTGAGGATGATGCTGATGATGTCCCCCTCGTGCTCCTTCATGTGCTCCATCAGACGCTCTTTACTGGTGGACTCGAAGCCGCAGATGCAGCAGCAGAACAGGAGCACGCAGTATTCCATGCCGAGGCCTGGAATGGGGGGCTGGCCTGTGCGCGGCTGGCTCTGGGACTGGAGCTGGAGCTGTGCTGGGTCCTTCCCCTGGGGGCTTTGGGATTCGACGGGCCACTGTGAAGGGTCTGTGATGGGAGTGGGGGGCAGGCCCCCGGAGCTGTCCACGGCCAGGCAGGCTGCTGTCGTTGTTGTTGTTGTCGTTGATGTTAGCATCGGTTCCACTGGGCACTTTGCTTTGTCCTTTGAGGGCTGGGCCACTGGGGGGCGCTCTGCCACCGTCTCCAGCACCGCAGACAACTTCTGAGGAGCTCTGAGGGAGACACAGGAAGAGAGGCCTGAGTAAAGCTCATTCTTGGGGAAGTGTTGGGCGACTTTATTCCCATTTCTGTTTCGACTGTGGCCAAAAAAACTGAATCATGGAAAGTTTAGGTTGGCTGAATGTAGCTCTTAGCTCTACCCGGTGCTTTAAACGCATTGTCTCAGTTAAATAAATAATAATATAAACTGATCTGACAAGTTCCAGCTTCTTTAAGCACAATATTTAACAGCTTGTTGCTGCCAATGAAATCCAACAATTTGTGCAACACTTAAAAACCCGCAAGACTGATAAATACTTTAAATAAAGCTGGTGTACTGTAAACATCACATTAAGTTAAAAAGATTGCATTACGCAGCTTTGGCTGTATTAATGGCCATTGTAGCTCGACAGTATTACAAAGTGTTTTCCTGCCAAGTAAAATACACCGGAGACGTTTGCTGAAACGAAAAACCTGAAAGCGAGTCAGAGAACAGAAAGCGCCGTGTGCCTGCGTTTACCGGCTGCTCTGGGAGATGGCCTCGTTAATGGCTTTGTTGACTTGCTCGTAGTTGTAGTTCTGGTCTCCGGCGTGCTTCCACATGTGGGATTTGAGCGACGGCGGGTGACTGCACACGTAGCCGCACAGAGAGCACCTGGAAGAGAGACAAAAAAAAGAAGGAGAGGCGATGAGGTCGACTTAATATGCATACCGAGGTTTTACTAATGCTTCTACTTTCTATCAAGAGGAATCATCCTGACTCGAGGCTCCACAGGGGACACTGAGCTTGAGAGGCAGAGACAAAGAGTGGAGGAGAGGAAATAGGATTTGGAGCACGCCGGTGAAGTCATTTGTCAAAATGAAAAAAATGATGGATGGTGTCTTTATTAACTATTCAAATGCTTGAAGTTGCTAATGTCATTTAGGGTAAGGAACTCGAGCGTGCCTCGTAACAGCAGACAAGATGAGATGTGCTGAATCATAAAACGGGAAAGAGAATAAAAAAATTAAGTTCTCAATACGCATTTCTAAAACGGTGCACTCAGCTGCTGTGTGGTGCTGAAGATTTCGACTTTTCTGTGACTTGATAACCGAGGGATATTCTGGAAAGTGACTTTAGACACCAGATGGTATTTTTATCTCCTACCAAAGAAAAGCTTGCTTTTTTTATTCAGTCTTTAAGATGTGATCAGATGTTTAGTCTGGGTTGACATGCTGCTCAGACACGGCGGTCTGATGGCACCAGAAAAACAAAAACACTTTTTGGGAGTGGATGGGTGATTCAAATCAGTGTCAGAGAATGCTGGGAAATTCAAGGCAATTGGTGCATTTTGAGAAATGATGCACATCCATTTCAGCCTTTCCATCTTTTCTTCCATCATTTGCGCTTTTAGTGCTACTTTTTCAGGCTTCATGCTTAATGCCTCGAATCTTCCAAGAGTCCGACTATCAGTCACCACAGGAGAGGCAAAGAAAACCCGCTGACAGTGAATTCAGCCCCTCAAGTATTAATTCCATCCCTTAGTCCGACTGTCAGCGCCTCTAGTTTTGAACCATTAAACTAAAGGGCACAAAAATGATACGTTACTTATTTTAAAATAGTTTTTGCCGTCAATCCAAAAGAAATATTCCAGTCAATGCATGAATTTAAAAGGTTTAAGCAACAGACTGGGTGGACGTCAAACCTTTAAAAAGGGGAATGCCACCCGTATTAAACATAATTAACTTGTCAGGGGGTGTAAGTTACTCCGCCTGTGGAAACCTGCGTCTTCTTGTTAAGTCGGAGAAAATACTCCGCGATAACCGCGAACACATCGTCAGGATTATCACAGCATGGCCGAGGAGAAGGCAGATTTAAAAAACACAAAAAACAAAGCCGGGCATAAGTCGTGTTTAAAAGGTTGGGGTCTAATGAGAATACGCTACTAATTGCATTATGGGAAATGTAGGATCCAGGGTTTTTAAAGCTTGATCATATATAGATACTTTGAACCAAACCCAGAACCGACATGTTAACGAGGTCCGAACACGTTAGTGGTACGAAAGCAAAGACTGACCAACGGACTGGGTCACAGCTGATATGTAACTAATGAATCATCAGGAAGCAGTACTGTATGTCTGAGCTGAGCCGGATCCAACTTTTGGAGAAACTCTCCGGGTGGAATCATGGGCTGAATTCTGATCTTCTCCCTGTTTGTGTTCTGGCTTTGTATATTTCATGTACCCGGCACAAGCCTGCAGCGATTTGCCACAGTACCTGATCCTGTCTGAATGTACCCCAGGGAGCATTTATATTCTACATCGTCGCGTTACATGGTAACACAATTGATCTAGCATATCAGACACATCAGGATGTGTGATATGCTTGTGTCCTATACTGTGGGTACTTGAACTGTTATTATTTGAGCAAAACATGCATCATTTATTGGCTTTTTATATGCTGACAATACATTCCACATTTTTTCCTGTTAAAGTTTTTTGTGGGCAAGTTTTTCCTCACTCGAACCGAGGGTCTAAGGACAGAGGGTGTCACTCCCTGTACAGATTGTAAAGCCTCAGAGGCAAATGTACTTTGTGACTTTGGGCTATACAAATAAAATTGATTTGATTGCATGCTTTTTTAACAGCGTACTGTACAGTATGAACGCGCATTGTGTTCGGCACCGTCAGAGGAACTGTGAAATACACGTGAGTTACTGGTAATAATTTCCTGTGTGTCAAACCTCGTAGATTGACCATGTTTGGGCTTGAAAACAGGTTTTGATCTTTGGTTTCATTTACTAACACAGTATTGTACTTATTTTTGTTAAATCTGAGAAACTTTGAACTTTGAAGAGTTTAAATAAGAGAGAAATGTGAGAAAATGTTAATACCTGTCTGAGAAAAGTGTATAAAGTGTGTGGTTAGGGGGTTTTATGGCCTTAAAACATGTAGAATATTTGTAAAAATTACTTTGCGGATTTTGTTTATTGCGGGTTATTTTTAGAACGTATCCCCCGCGATAAACGAGGGACCACTGTATACATATGGACTAGGGATGGGACATGATTTTCGAATAGTCGAATATTCGTGACGAGTTCGAATATTGAATAGTAATTTCGAATGCCGTTTTGGCTTACGTTGCATTCCACTAAAAAAAATGAGCACGGAAAGGCGTTTCCTAGTTCCTAACATACTCTGTTGCATTAATTCGGCCAGAGGGTGCCGCTATCGTACAGTAAACGTAGTCAAAATAACAGAAGAAGAATAGCGACCCGAAACATTCCCGAAACATTGGCCCGTTAACCGCAGCAATTGCCGTCATATTTGGCGAGGATTACAGCACACAGAGCGCAACATGCGTGACTGAATTGACTCAGTACTGCCAGGATACATGCCCACCACTCCACACCGACCCGATGACATGGTGGAAAGACAATAAACAGAAATACCCTCGCCTGGCAAAGTTGGCCAGCGCCTACCTGTGTGTGCCAGCAACGTCCGTGCCATCAGAACGTGTGTTCTCCGCAGCCGGTCTGATTGTCAATAGGCTGCGTACCCGTCTCCATCCCGACATGTTAATTTTTACAAAATATGTCTTAGGTTTATTCTACTCTGTTCGAGTGCTTTCAATATCGTTCCCTAAACGGGCAGTTTCACCTGCGGTTGCTTCTAACAGACGTAAATAGTAAATAATAGTAAATATAAATAATAAAATTGGAAGCCTATATTATTGTTTGAGACTGTTGGCTATGTGATGTGAATGGAAGTTTATTGTGTATTTGTTTATCATTGTTTATGGACTCATTAAACCGTTACCGGGGGGGGGGGGGGATCTGTCGGTTTTCGAATCGAATATCGAATAGTGTTTAGCGAATTTCGAATAGTGTTTGTGATCAAAAGTCACATCCCTAATATGGACTCATTTTTATTATTTCTACGGGAGCTCTTTTGAAGGAGTTACCTGAATCAGAGCTAATAAAGTTGACAGAAAACTGAAGACAGTGACCTGAAAGTCAGGACACCTCGTCCTTCTTTAAATCTCTCTCTCAAGTACCCTACAGAGCTAAATAATTAGCCCCTTTACAGAAAAAGACATTGTTTCTACTGTATGGAAGCACGGGCATCGCGGCCCTCCAGGTACTGATGACGGTATAATATACGGCACAAGTATTCAGTCAAGTGGAAATCAGCAATCAGCGCCTCACTCAGGGGTCGATTTAACATTTTAGAGGAGGACGACATTCCCTCCCATTCACTTTTCCCACCCACCAAACATTGCTGTCGCAATCAGAAGCCCGTTTCAAGTGTCCGGGCTGTTGGCACCGTGAGAGAGCAGAAATATGATCACACCGGGTTGAGATAACCTCAGATTTCTCTTGGCAAGGTACCGCTCCTTCATTCTCACCTCGGAGGTGTGGTGATTACTCTCATGGTCCCTCTAACGGATGCATGTGTCAAAGTCTCTCACCTGTACTGCTCCAGTAGCTGCATGGCCTGGTGTTCCTGGGGATGCCTCCTCATGTGGCTCTTTAGACTGTTCATGTTGGTGGTGGCAAAATCGCAGCTACAACACCTGGCAGACGGAGGCAGATAAAAAAGCGGGCGAGTTAAACAATCTGCCTTTTTGAGGTCACCGTGTTACTTCTTGTAGCCCGCGCGGAGAGATAAGGAATTTACAACAAAACAGGGAGGAAATCGACGCCGATAAAATACAGCTTTTCTACTTTGTTACACTTTGGATATTGCTGCTTTTTTTTTTTTTAATGTTGCTTCGAGCCAAATATTCAAGTGCAAGTCCTCAAGATCTCACACGGCCCCAATGATTGTGCTCATACAAATATGAAAGAAAAACCATATTAATAGAACAAAATCTCATTAGAATTTAAGTTTATTTAAAATAGTGCAGCAGCTAAAATATATTCATATAATACACTATAAAACATGAAATATTAGAAAGTCATAAGAAATAAAGACATTTTAAAGCACTGCTACCATCTCTGGACATTTGGAAGTTTGTGTATTTGGCCGGTTACTTTTTGGAACAATGTATTCATACTCATGTACAGTGGAGAAGTAGATTACGGTACAGGAGTACTTCTTCTGTGTGTTATCACAGTCTTATCACCGCCGAGCAAGATGTAACCTGTTGAGCTTTGGAGGCCACGTTGAGCTACTTAGTGACAGAATGACGGTAGTGAGTGACGTCACACACACGTTTCTGAAACGCTGTTTTTTTTAAGTCGAAAATCTGCGGCGCTGGCCGCTGCCATGTTACGCGTATTGCTTTCTTCCGCCTCGTGGCTAATCTAAATGTCAGCGATGACTATGAGGGTGAAGCGCTAACTCAGCTTTAATTTGACGCCATTTACATGAGGACTGGGTGAGGAGAGTGTAGAACAGTAACCCTGTCATTATCTGTCTGCACAGCACTTAAAGCTTCATTCAATTATACTTGTGCTATTCAAAGTACATCTTTTGGCCATGAAGCTTTATTCAAGCATATGCAGACATCATCTCTAGGGCTGGGTATCGATTCAAATTCCAAGAATTGATTCCGATTCTCAAGACTGAGAATCGATTATCATAATCGAATCCGATCCAATCCGATCTTGATTAGGATTAGTGTTATTAAAACCATTTTTTTTGTCGCCTGAAGCCCTCGTTTTCAACAACGGAATACTGCCGCATATCTTTGCAAATGTAACCTGCAATCGCCTCAGTTCTTTTAAGAGAACGTACAGAAGTGGCTGGTAGTTGTAGAGTTTTCCTCAAATGTTATTTTGTCTGTAGTTTTATTATATTTCCGGTGAGTTTCCATATTCAAATTTTAATTTAATTAAATCGATCTTTGGATGTGCGAATCGATCTTAACGAATCAATATGCAAATCGATTCAGAATCGGAAAATCGATTTTTTCAACACAGGCCTAAGATTCATCTCTGTTAGCTCTGTTAGCCGGGTTTGAATGTGTTGTTTTCAACTCTTTGCACGACCTTAATGTTGATGTGAGTTATCCAATATTTCCCCATCTCCACTTTTGCCCTGGCTAATACAGTGACTGACAATTCCGGCACAAAACAGCAATTAGGTGGCGCCTGACCTTTTCCAGAGCAGAGAAGAAACCTGTTTTCTGTTTATTTGTTTGTGTGTGTGTGTGTTTGTTTGTACATTTGACATGCACAGGTGGCAGCATACTGTTAGGAAAGCTGGCGGTAACAAGGGTTTATGTTCACATCTCAGGGCAGCTTTGTTTTAACACAAAGGCCGAGTGTGGGTGAGAGTGTGACTGTGCCACTGGTGTGATGAGCATTAGCGGGTATGTACTGCCACCTAATGCAGGTTCCTGAAATGACAAGCACAGCTCACACACATCTTGCAGTAAGGGCAGTCTCACCGTCTGGTGAGTATTTGGTTTGAAAGAGGAACCGAAAACTGGAAAAGTTTTTATTCACTGACCACTGACACAACTACAAAGGGCACAAACACAGAAGTGAAACAAATCATTCACATCTAATATTATCTGTCTGAAATTGTGCAATGTAGAGCTCATCTTCTGTTATTATATTAAGGCCCATTAAGGCAGGGTGTGTGTATAATCATTAACAAAGAAGTCTAAAGTTCTTTATTTTAATTTGCAGCCGATAAGAAATCCGCGTCCAAAAGTACAGAGATTATTGTCTGCTTCCTGAACGTGCCGTCATTATCTCTAAACGCCAGATATAATTACTGCCATTAACATTCAAACAATAGAACACATTGTGACGGCTAAAACCAATAAAGGAGCAACTTTACTTTAAACTTTTAAAGAAAAACTAACAAATCCAAAAATCTTAAAAAGGAGAGACGTTCTGATTCTGACTTTAATAATCCCAGGGGGAAATTATTTTTTGTTACAATACTCCAGTATACAAAAACAAAAAACAACATATGTAAACAAGTAACCATCTATTAAGAACAAAAATAAATAATAATTTGCTTTAGTTTAATCAGCTCAGGAGCTGTGGACACTTAATTACTCTGAATTGGTGACAGGCTGTACTCACCGATAAGGCTTGTCAGAGTTATGAATCCGCCGGTGGTTCCTCACCCCGACGTATGTTGAGCTGGTGTAGTCGCACACGTCGCACTTGTACATCTTCTGCACGCCACATTCTGTAACACAAACGGACGAATGAAACAGATCTACAACGTTTAAATATCCATCCATCTTTCTATCTCAGCACAACGCGCCCATAAAAAAACAACAACTGACCGATCTTACCTTCATCTGTTACCCGCTCGGCCTCCTCCACCATGGCCACGGTTTCAGTGACCGGTGTGAGTGCGGCCACGTCGCCGCTGAAGCTGTGGTGCTCCCTTTCATGATTTCTTAACTGACTCTAAGTGAAGAAAATACAAAAACATACCATGAGATATCGACACAACAACGACGATATTTGCAGCTGACATTACAAAACAGATTTTAGTCAGATAGTCTAATGTATTTCTACTATGATATAAATATAAACCACCTACATGCCACGTCAGTAAAGTAAGTGAACCTGCTCATTTAGGCAAGGTGAATTAAAATCAACCAAGGCTGCAAAGCAAATATGTATTTGAATTAAGAAATACATTTAAAAAAGGCACAGTGGATGTCGAGGTGAGACACTTTAGTCCTCTTGTTGAATATGCTGTGACAGTATTGCATGATTATCTAAAGTGTGGACATTTAGACTGAACTAATTTAACAGACCCTCTAACGCCACCTGTGGAGCAGATATCATAGCAGCCCTCACAATTACGAAACTTTCTCAGCCCCGACTCCCAAATCTGCCGTGATGCCGAAATCGATAGTTTTCTCCTTCGCCTGTGGCTGCAGAACTACGCCGGGCTCTTCCGGGCGCTTTCATCTTTCACTAACAAGGTCTGTCAGCGCGCACAGGTGATCTCACGTCTCTCTTTAGGATTTACCTCGTCTTTACAGTTTGGGTTACTGAGAGACAAAAAGAAATGTTGCCTTCACATGTGTTTGTGACTGGGGCCCACAGAGGAGCTGGCAGTGATGAGTTAAGACGTTAATCGCTTGTTTATATGTTTCAGTTTATTCGGATGCAATAGACGGATATGGATAAGATCTTCATCTCATCATAGATTATTTTTTATTACTGATTAATCTACTGATTATTTTCTCGCTAAATCGTTTTGTCCATAAAAATGTCATAATCGTTTTCCCAGAATAAAACAGAAAGTACTTTTCTGTCACAGACGAAGAAGAAAAGCATCAAATCCACATTGGAGAAGCTCAGAACAGATAACGTTTGACATTTTTTACTTAAAATCAATCTTTAAATAGCTGCCAATTAGTTTTCTGTTCAACAACTAATCTCACTGACTAATCAGCTTTTTAAAAACATAATTTTAAGATTGTGGTATGAATGTTTATCTTGACATAAATTATGCGCAGATTGATTGTGGAAAACTGTGGATAAAATAACAAGATGTGAATCTGTTTTTGACCTGCCCTGTGAATTAAATGCAAGGATTTAAGTTAAGACTGACGGAGAAAACAAATTCATCAATTTGCAACATGGCCAACAAGAGACAGAAAGAGAAGAGTCTGTCCTGTCTTGTCTGATTTTCATGTGAACATCCCGATCCTTGAGTCCAGCTGTTGAAGACTCGCATCGGCTGAAAATGAATTGCGATTCTTGGCGAATGGGAACCCGCACAGCGCGTGCTCTCACTGGTCAAACAGGCTTCCCGGTGCGTTCCGTGAGCGTATTTGCTCCGTCCTGCACGCGACTTCAAACCCACCTGGAGTGTTTCAGGAGCGAGCGCTTAGCCCACCAGAGTTTGTTTACTTGCTCAGATTTGGACATTTTCCCGGTGTATGTTCTTCTAAACATGCTTCTACATGTGTAAATATGTTACGTAGTTAGTTACTTTTGTCTGTTTTTAAGACCGGCAGTTTGCACGGGGTATTTTATTTTGAAAATCCAGCGGATTCTCTTTGCTTTTTCTGTGTCTGGCTTAGGGATCGACCGATACGGGTTTTTTGATGGCCGATGCGATACCGATTTTTTCCCCATGGCCCATGGCCGATACCCGATTTCCGATACCCGATTTCCGATACCGATATGGGTTAAAAAAAGTTTAAAAAATGACAAATATTCCAGGTCTCAAGTTAAAAATAAATAGCCATTTATTTATAATAACATGAATAACAGGAAAATGACAATCATGTCTGAAGCCCATTGAGCATTTTTTTTTTAAGTGTCTGCTTAATGCTTATACAGTATTATATCCACTTAAAAAGGAATAGCCCACATACTTCGGTGCTTTTATTCATTTTTATTTATTTAAAAAATATATATTAGTTTGGCTTGACACATTCAAAGGACTGTGGCTTGACAGTGGCAACAGAGCTTGACTGCACATTTGAGAAATGTTGGGGATGACACAAAGATTATTTAGAGTAAATGTTTAGGCCTATTTTACAACTGTAGGCCTATATTGTACTTGATATACCATTGCCTTTGAAGCAGGCAGTGACAGTAAATAGCCTGACTTGATCATCATCCGCATTGCAAAGTGAGTGAATGAATTGTAGATTTGTCACTTTTTAAAAAAATAAAAAATGGGCACACCATAATTTGTTTTAGTTGTGGAGAAACAAAACCTCGCTGCTTGCCCCCTGCTTTGTTTCAGGAAGAGGGGAGAGGGGCGGGACAAATCACAACAATCTCCCTTTAGGTTTGACGCATCAAACTTTATCCATTTCGACATTGTCTTAGTTTATATCAAATCCCACGCCACCTCTAACTCTAACGAAGTGTACCCTTATATTGCACACAATATGCGTGGCGAGTTACGTTTAGGAGGGATTTAGAAGTTTATTCAGTGATAATCACTCGCATGCCATTATTGCTCCCGCGGTGTCGACAAGCACTGACACGGCGCTATCCCATGTGTTGAAAAATATTCCCGTACGTAAGCTAAAGTAGTCTATGGCTTAGCAAGCAAAACCCCAAAACGTTTCATTAGGTCCTGGACTGTTGGGTTCGTTGTGCAGTTATCTGATTACAGCAACTGTTCCGCTCCGCACTGATCACTTTTTCTCGCTCCATCTGTCTCTCCCTCACGTGCGTGCACACACACACACACACACACACACACTGGGCTGCTTCACCGGTGTTCGCCGGTTTAACTCCTGCAAACGCCGAATTGACAGTGACTGATAACAACACCGACTTCATTTGAACTTTAAACTGCGGGTGATTGCATCATAGCCTACTCTTAGTGTTACAGCTCCCTAGTTTAGGTTGGCAGTTTAAATGCGACGCACTTAAACAGCATTCCCGTTTTTTTCGACTCACTTAATGACTTTCAGGCACACGCATGCTACTGTATGCAGTGCAATGCCATGTGCATACTATGCTGCGGGGGCTGCAGCAGCGTGCATAGCGGGTCTTCACAGAGCTGCCCTTGAACGCCTGTCTGTAAATGACGCTGGATGCGTATCGGCCGTATCGGCCATGTGTATCGGCCGATGCCGATACACCTAAACAACGCTAATATCGGCCCGATATATCGGCCGGCCGATATATCGGTCGACCCTTAGTCTGGCTTCGGCCCGCTCGAGGTGCTCTGTGGAAATGGAGCGTGCTGCTCGCAAGTTTTAATGTTTTTATTTTATTGTTATGTACAAAACTTACCAGCCACATTGGCTGCTGATCAAAAAATTTCATTTGGTTACGCCACCTCGTGAGCGAAAACTGCGCATGACAGCAGTTAACAGCAGTTTACTGTGAGACTGTTTCTAAAGAAAGCAGATATCTGTCATGAGTTTTGTTGTTTAAGATGTAAGTTGCACTTTTATAGAGAGAACACAAACTGTTTGAGAGTTTCTGTAAAGAAAGATTTTTTTCCTACAAATAAAAAGTATGATAAATATAATAATTTTATTTGGTCATAATTTGTCTGTAGCTCATTTTGATTTTTAAAAATCGTATCGTGAACAAAAAATCGTGACTCGAATCGAGTTGTGAGTTAAGTGTATCTTTATATCCCTAGTCCTTATACGATATATTGCTGGACTCTGTCTATCTTATGATGAAAACACGTGAGCGTGGTTTGGATTACAACACCAGTCAATGGAACCTGAGAGGCTCCAACATTCTGGAGGATTTTACATACATTTTTTTGTTTTAATTGATTTTTATTGCCAACTGTTGAGCAACTAAAAAAATGTGCCTCTCTCGGTTGCCCTCAACAGCCTGTGCACTGTAACTGAACTCGGGTTGGATGTTCCTTCATGTGCGCTCCTGGGTGCCAACTGTCTCCGCTTCCCTACAGTGTCAACAGTGTGATCCACTGGCTAATGTTAGTTCAGAAACTGAGCCGGCTAATGTCAACAAACGACCGGTTCTAACTACAACACAGAGTCCAAAGTCAAAGCTAACAAAACCGTGAATCACGTGTGTGTGCCGACGTCTCCTCACCTTGTAGTGGAAGGCGTCCGGGCACAGCTTGCACTGGTACATCCTGGTCTTGCAGTGGTGGATCATATGGCTCTCCAGGTCCTTACTGTCCGAGGCAATGTGCTCACAGATGGGACACTGGTAGGGCTGCCTCTGCCTGTGCACCCGCAGGTGCTGTTTAATGTAGCCCTTATTGCCGCTGCTGTAGCGACACAGGCGGCACCGGTATGGCCTCTCGCTGCCGGGGATGTATTCCACCAGGCCGCCGTCGGGTGAGGCGACCAAGCCGTCCATCGCCGGGATGCTGCACACGTAGCTCCCGCCTCCGTTCCCCGTGACCACGCCGGCCACGGCTCCGTTTTGGAACTGCGCGTTGTCCTGAAGCTCTTTCAAAATGTCCTCGTCCGAGGCGTTCTGATCCGAGCGCTCTCGGAGTCTCTCGATGACGGTGAGCAGCGACAGGCTGATGCCGGCTTTGGTGGCAGGGCCTTCTTCATCTCCCTCGCCGAGACCCAGTGAGCCCAGATCTTCCTCTCTGCCCTTGCCGTGAAGCTCCAAGTCCAACAGAGCTGCTGTCGCCCCTATGTCAGAAACCTTCTGTCCAGCTGTGGTCACCTCTACCAGTTTCTGGGACGTCGTTTGGGTTTGTGCCTGGGCTGTGATGCTCTTCAGACTTACCTTGGCGCTGGAGGTGGGGAGCTCGGGTGTCCTCATAGGCATAGCTACCAAGGCCTCAGCAGCCAGAGAGTGCAGGCGTAGGGACTCCGAATGTGTCCTCTTTCGACCAGCTGGGGGAATATTCTCATCCCGCGGAGAGTCACTACTTATAGCAACGGAGGATTTAATATTAGCTCCTACTGGCTCGCTGTCAGTCGCACTGCAGTCTGAGACCACCTCCTCCTTCACTGCTACCACGTGGTTCCGTTCGTTCTCTTCTGCGTCCAATAAGCTCTTGTCCCGGTCTACGTCTGGGCTGAGAAGGAGCGGGTTAGTCGCCATGACCGAATCCTCGGCCGAGGGAAGGCGTTCTACGATCACGTTGATGTGGCCGGCGCTGTTGGGACTGCTGTTGATGATCTTCTGAGCCGATGACAGTAAGCTGTCCGTGACGGAGGCGCTGTCGTGGTGGTGACCATCGATCTCCATCTCAGACTCCGCCTCTGTCGTCACCTGCACCTCCACCATGGCTTCCTCGGAGGTCAGACCTTTGATGGGGTACACGCTTTCCTCCTCCTCTTCTGTTTTTGGACTTTTATTGAAATTAGAAACCGGGTGAGTCAGCACATCCTGTTTGTTGTCGACTGCCACCGGGGCGGAAAACAGCTGGAGCTTGAAGGCGGTGGGCAGCTTTTGCAGGCTTTTATCTTGGAGAACCGGAGAAAGAACGACCACTTCCTCTCTGGTTCCGGCCGTGTTAACCGTGGCCTGGGCCTCTCTCCTCGAGGGGGTCTCGTCTTCATCCTCGAAGATGGGGTAGGAGCAGTCGACCAGGCCGGCGTGCTTCCAGGCGTGGGTTTTGAGCATTCGCTGCTGGCTGCACACGTAGCTGCAGATGAGGCAGCGGTACAGCCCGTACTCCTCGTAGCTGTACCATTTCTTCTTCTGCGCCAGCTCCTTGGAACCGTCCGCTGAGCTTTTGTTCACCTCGGCTCCTATACTGCCGCTGCTCCCTCTCCAGTCCCCCTCCTGCTTTCTGAGAACCTCGTCTGCGCCTTCGCCGAAGCCGTCCGACAGAGCGGAGTTCCTCTTCGGGTTGTCGCTGTTGTCGAAATGTAGCCTGACGTGCGCCTCCAGCTGGCCCTGGTCTCTGGAGGTGAAGCGACACTCGGAGCACATGAGGATGAGGTCGCTGTGCTGCTCGTTGTGCTGCTTCAGGTGCTCTTTCAGCAGGGGCAGCGTCTGGGAGAGATAGGGGCACAGGCTGCACTGATAGCACGTCACCGTCCGCTTGTGGTCGCCGCTGTTGGGATCGCCGGAGACCTCCGTCACTGCTGACGGTATGTTGTTGTTACTGTCACCTGACACAGGTGAGGAAAGGGCGCAGTTAGCTGTGCTGCTGTCTAATCTCACCTCCTCCATGCCCTCCTGCTCCTTACAGTTCCTCTTAATTTTCTTACAGGGAGAGCCCCCTCTGCTCCCTCTTGTCCCCTCCGCTCCTCCTCCTCCTCCAGAAGAAACCTGTTGGATCGCTCGTTTCTGTCCCACCATGGTACAGCGTCGCTGGGGCCGCTTCTCCACGATTTTGCTGAGCTTCTCGATGACCTGGATGAGAGAATCTGCAGCTTGTTTCTGCTGAAAGCCGTGGGAGGCGTCCACCTCCGCCGCCGCTGGCTGCGTTTGGGATCCCAGCGCCGACGGCGTGGAGGAGGAAGAGGAGGCACTGGACGAGTGTGTGATGAGTACAGCGACATTGCTGATCTCCTCCATGACCTGGCAGACAGAAGGCAGAAAATGGAATAAGCGCGTGAACATTAGACCTGAACAGATATCATCGCTTACTACTGATACGGTTACAGAGATTATCAGTGCGTGTGCCAGTGAAGCAACATTTAAACTCATGCACAAAGAAGTTACATTTTTTAATGTAGGATAGTCGTCTTCTAGCAAAGGGCGGCGTGATTCAGGGAAATTCTTTTGTATTCTAGCTGAATGGCTGACACCCTTCCTCCTTAGTCACACAAAACAATTCTATCACACCCACCTTCTGATATAATCATCTTTAAAGCGTGTAACAGGGCAGCCACTATTTCCCTTTGACTTCCAGATCACTTGTTTTGTCCAATCAAAACTCAAATCTTTGACAATTAGATTAAACTGACAGATGCAGTGTGAACACTTAAATGATTATGGTAAATAAACAGGTGTCTATACATGTTTCTGACACTTTAAGGTGTTTAATAAAAACGAAAAATACTGAGAGTTTGTGTTGGGTCACAGTATTTTACCATCGTGCCGGATACAGATGTGTCCATCCCTGAATCTGTATCGCTGCTAAAACTGAATATGCTACAGTTACGGTATAAAAGAAGACTCTGGTCTAATCCTACAATCACCTAAGAAAACATGATGATTGCGAGTCACCTCAGTTTACACTCCAAGATAAGATCCAAGACTGCTTTCTCTGCACAAACGTTTATTTCTTTCAGATTCAGCTCACAGATTTGAGGACATAGATAATCCATCCGACTAACACCTTCCATACATTTGAAACATATGGCAGCAGCAGCAGGGGCGGTCAGTAGCGTAGTTGGTTAAGCGGCCGCCCCGTGTGTGGAGGGTATAGTCGGCTAATTTACTGCTTGTCACTCCCCCTCTCTCTGCTTCCTGTCTATCTTCAGCTGTACTATCATTAAAGGAATTTAAAAAATATATAACAGCAGAGGTGCAGTACCACTTGTGCTGCTGTATTGCCCACCAAGGTATTCTAAATAATAAAACAAAAGGTAATAAATATTCTGAGAATGCATTTTAAAGTTTTGCAGTTTGCACAACAAGAATTCAGCAAAGTCAGTCTGCATCAAGAGTTACACTTTATACGGGTCTGGTGATTAAAGAAATAAAAATAACCACATAAGCGTGATAGGATAGCATAACTCATGATAAGCCCTGACAACAGACAGGCTGTCTAACCATGTGCATCTGTTTACAAACTAAGCCTGAGGGGGAAATGATCCAACATGTGTGGCTGGAATCCTTTAACGTCAGCAAATCCAACTCCTCGTTCTCACTTTCTGACCACGAGTTCACCTTCCTCTTTGTCCTACTTCTGCATCTGCACATCAAGGGGAAAATCTTAGAAAGACATTAACAACAGTAAACGCCTCTTTCCATTAGAAATGTACAACCTAAACAATGTATGAGCAACTTAGATAGATATATACTTTATTTATCCCAAGCTGGGAAATTACAGTCACATAATTAGGGTCATGTAACTAAAAAGTTATGTAACTTGGACTTCTGTGGTAGATCTGATCAGACTTCACTGCTGTTGAATGAGTGTGTGTGTGTGTGTGTGTGTGTGTGTGTGTGTGTGTGTGTGTGTGTCTGTGTGTCTGTGTGTGTGTGTGTGTAGCCTCTCTGCAGTGAACACCTGCTAGGTCAGGATCTAAAAATATTTCCTCCAGCAGGATGAAGTTGAACACAGCTCACCCCTTAACTCCTTAACTCACACACTTTGACACGGAGAGTGTACACACACACACACACACACACACACACACACACACACACACACACACACACACACACACACATACAGCTAGCTCCTCAGTTAGCTTCACAGCTCGCTCACACACACACACACACACACACACACACACACACACACACACACACACACACACACACACACAGAGAGAGTGAGACACGAGTGTGACACAGTGCTAGCAGCCTCACACATGCATGTACAAGGACGTTTTAACGATCTCCTCGGTTAATAAGTGACGCAGCATCTTCTCCTTCAACAATACTCACTGCCACGGAGAGACTCGACGCTCTTTGTCCTCAGCGCATAAACCTGCTCTGTGTTTTATTCAGTCAGCCATAAAAATAAAAAAAAGAAAGAAAGAAAGAAAGTGGCCTCCCTCTTCTCCCACATTGCAAAATGGCGAGGGATGGAATATCGGTCACGTGGACATGGACTTTGGGTCAGGTGACCAAACGCGGGCTGTGAGGTGGGTTTTTTACGAGCTGCACCTGAAGGCAGCATCGGGGCATGGTCGCCCCGATGCTGCCTTCAGGTGCGGCTCGTAAAATACTAGTGATGGGAATTTCGGCTCTTTTTGGAGAGCCGGTTCTTTTGGCTCTGCTTAACTATAAGGAGTCGGCTCCTTCGGCTCCCAAACGGCTCCTCACATTTTCTTATTGGTTTTATTAATTCATTTTAATTATTATTTTCTTATTATTCCTGTTATTGTTATTTTATATTTTTAAATGTTATTATATATATCTTTTTTTTTGACATTGTAATAGTGATGGGAATTTCGGCTCTTTCTTTGGTCAGTGCATTCGTGTGTAAAAATGTGCTATATAAATAAAACGTACTAACTATTTAATTAATTTATCAATGGAATAAACGGCTCCTTAAATCGGCTCACAACGAGGAGCCGGCTCCCCTCGTTCACTTCAAAGAGCCAGCTCTTCGAACCGGATCGTTCGCGTACGACACATCACTATAAAATACGGTGTTACGCTGTTTTGTCAGACTCTCGGTGCTTTCAAGAAGTTTGAGTGAAGTTTTGTAAATAAAATGACAGATACAATACAGATACTGGAAATAATATCCACTACAGCCACTAAAAAAAGGCTACTGATATAAATGTGTAATAATAGTCAGACGGTTTTGTCCCTCAGGCTGTGAGATTCCTGAACGCCTCATCCTTCCCTCCATGAATGAACAAAAGCATAACTGTAATAACAAAGTCCTTCTTTCTGTTTTATAAATACACTGTTGCCCATGAAGTTGGGATCATTTTGTCTCCAGACACATTCCTCTTTTTTATTTATACACATCAAGTTAATTGTGGTTTCATTTTCACCGTGATATGTTTGGAAGATTTATTTCCATCAGTGCTGATTTTATACAGTTTATTCTGTTTTATTCTATACTAATAACTCTTTATTGATTTATTTTTTTTTACAGTTTTTACTGTTCACAGTTTGTGTAACATGGAGACAGTCCCACAATTGTATTTCATGTCCAGTATTGTAAAATAATAAAAACATAAAACCTTGAAAATAAAAAAAAGGGAAATGACTTTACTGAGTACAGTTAAATGTAGCAGATATTTTTTTCCAGACTTTTCTTAAAACATGCTGCAATTAAACATAATTAAACATGATATTTTAGTACGTAGGCCTGTATTTAAAATAAAAAGAAGCTTGGTGTGGCTGTACTGTAGCATTAGTACAAACATGTAAGCTTAGAACAGATTTAATTATGTATAATATAATAATTCTGTATGTATGATCTTTGTGTATCTGTTTTATGCATACTGTATTTTATTGCAGACACGCTTTAACCATTTTAACACCTTTGAAACACTTACACATTAATCATGTTGGCTCAAGTCAGCTCAGTGATACTCTGCAGTGTCTAAGGACAAAAATGATTTTTGAATATTTATTTTTTTTACTCCTAGCCTTTATAGACTGAGCCTAAGCTACTGACTGAAAAGGGTTGGTCAGGTCCAGTCAAACCATGGTTTGACAAATCTCTGTACTTTATCAAAGGGCAAAACTATCATGTCTACCCTTTAGAAAACTCGACAGGAAAACCTAATGTCTAAATATCACTGACACAAATTAAAGTGCACCCCCCACCTTAAACACAGAAGAGAGGGGATGCAATCAGGTGTACTTTACATTTCTCTCCCAGAACAAACAGACTTTTCTACTAAATGATTCACTTGTTCACAGACCTTCACACAAGGTCACACCATACAGACTACAGGTCCACATCAACATGTTTCAGTGGAAGCAGGAAACATTTCCTGTAGCTGAATACTGCCATCTAGTGGTTACTCTATGTCTGTGCAATACAAAAGCAAGTCTGTTTATTTCCATAAGGTCTTTCTGACCAGAATGTTGCATTTATAATTCATAGCAGTTCATTAACAGTCTGTGTTTTGCTCTTAATGAAGATGTGGGTATACTTTTTTATTATCAGTTATCTCCAGACAGTCACCGTATATGTTATTCTGAGCTGGAGTAATGGAGCGTAAAAGCATCGTCCTTGTCAGGAATCCTGTCGAGAACCAAGAGACTGTACACAATTAAAATGCAGATAAAATGACCATTAATTAGGCCTGCAGGCTATTTAGTGAACTATCCCACAGTTTGTTAGAAGCTCTGTTTGAAACACATGACCGCTGTGGTCGAGTGACATACACAGTGCATGAGAAAGCTGATGAATCAGTGAATTAAGACGTTTTTTTTCTTTACAGTTTCATACTGGTTATGTTCATCACAAATAAAGCACCTCTCCCACACTTCCCCGTAGCCCTGCGGCAAATCGCCACAGTGCTTGATTTGGTTTGTACACGGCCTAACAAGCGTCTGTCGGGTCAGGAATGACGCCTTGTAGGAAACTCCTGGTTGCAAGGTAATTATATTCATCATCTGAGTCATCAGAACACGCTGTTAGCTACATTTAGAGATTCGGAGAACAACTTGGTAGTTTAATGTTGAAGTGAAATGTTTCAGGGAGAAAAAAAAGGGCCAATTTGGGAAAAATTAACTTCAGGAATGCAAATTATTTTGTGCACTCTATATATACTGTAACTACATACAAGTTATGAAAAGGCAAGATGCTGCAAAACATATGAGCTGTCTGAGGTCAGACTAAAAGTCAAAGAATTCATGATACATCTCACCTCAAACATACAAGCAAACAGAGACGTTAAAGACGTTTCTACAGAGCTGACAAAGTTAAAAGCACTCAATCTGTGTGTGTGTAAAAGACATTTTTATTTTGCAGACAATTTGCATATTTCATACTCATACTCCATATTTTATGATCTTGTTTTTATGAGGGTATGAGGATATCTGGGTAGCATCATGTCTCGACCTCGCTAAGTGGTCTGTTGGGATAGAGCTGATGATGATGATGATGTTGGGATGATGCTTATTCACCTTTTTGGGGTTCGTATACAGTCAATACAATCATCGTCATCTAAATTCTGTAGCACATAATAGAAATATCCAAAGAATGCTTTGAAGGACTTAAAAAGACACAGAGAATTTAGGCTTTTCTAAATGAAAATCATTTATTTTGATAGTCGATTTTGCCTCATGACCATCACCAACCGCATTACTGGTAAAGTCATGAATACTTTGAGGCTGAATGTTTCTGAATATGTAGATTCCTGAACTAAAAAAATTAAAGGGTAATACAGGAAACAGACCTTTTCATAGTTTAAATAAAAAAATAAACATCTGAAATTGCTGAGCTAATGTTCTCTGACTGATTATTTCAGCTGGTGTGTCAAATCCCTGATTCTCAGAACATATACAGACGCTTGTATATCGAAGCTGTTGATTCAGTGGAAGTGCACAGAAAGCAGTGCAGCTCTATGTTAGACAGAGTCAAACATAAAACCTCTGAATAGCACTGCAGTCATTTCCCCTGCTGTACATACATGTTTGACGAATAGATTGGATAAACCTTCCAGATGACATATATTCCAGACGATGTGTAATAATTCAATAATGATCATAATTGACGCACGTATGCACACACCCACCCACCCACCCACACACACACACACACACACACACACACACACACACACACACACACACACACACACACACACACACACACACACACACACACACACACAGTGTAATTTAGCTCCAATTGGTGTAAAACAAGCCTATGCTGAAAATGACATCTTTCATTGTTGGCTCTGTCTCCATTCATATGTGATTTTTATGAACTGTAATCCCTTCCACCTCCTATTACCCCTGTTGCCTCTCTCCGTCAAAGGCACACAGAGGCTGTTCTCTAATCTGAAGTGACAGCCCATACACTCTCACTCACACATTACAGCGTAGCCTTGGGCAACCGAGCCTGCTCCTTTTCAAAATGTTGGAACCAGGTTATTTCTATTGAAGTATTAAAGTAATACTTCAGTTTAAGCTATTATTTCATGGTTTGTTATTATTTCCAACTGCAGGGGCTGAGTGGGGGATTGATTGAATGTGAATGAGGGAAAAAGGAGGAGACACTGTAGAAATGTGCAGAAGGAAAAGCAAAAAGTTTAGACAAATGTATGTCCTATTTGAGTTTCGTTTACCCGTCTTTATGTGTGTGTTTTGGACTTGTGGCTGGAAGTTCAACTGCATGTCTCTGCATATCTTCTTCAATAACTAAGAGTTTTAATACAGGAAACTTTCAAGTACTCCTGAGATTTGTGTGCTTCCATAAAGACAGACATGCTTAATCGGTTCCTTGCATGGATAAAGCTCATGAACACAGGTTCAACAAGTGTTTTCATTAGACTCTCCTTTGCCCCGTCCCTCCCTGCCACGTCTCCCAAACTCCATGCCTCGGTGTTTGTACCAAGAGACGTTCTGTTATAAATTTGTAGTTTTCCAAGCCCCGCACTGTGATCACCCTAAATGACATCATCAGGGCTGTTTCCTCACTTCACACTGCTGCTGCTCCGACGCCAGAAAAAACATCACTCAAGTGTATTCAAAAGGCTGAGTCGTACATGATACAAACACGGTTATATGAAGATGATTGCAGGAGATAGAAATTGCTTTCGTACCTACGGCGCATGGAAGTCTTGAGGATTTCGCCGAGCTATTCATTTGTGACTCAATAAACAACAATCATAGTTAAAGGTCACGAAATGAAACATCCTCACGCTGATTTCCTTTGTCGGGACTGCGTAGGTGCGGTTACATCACATTTGAACAACCACAACCCCGCAACTGTCATCATGTTTTGATTAAAATATTGTCTGCTTGCTGCAAAGATCTATGTGATTACACATAATTCATGTTTCTTCTGTTTTTCTCCCGTGGATCAGATGCAACAACTGCAAATACAGTCATGCAGTGTTCACAGCTTCAACTGCACTGCATTTTTTTGTTGTTGTTGAAGAAATAACTTTATTTGCACAGTTCTAGTGTAGCATGTATCAGTCGTCACTGCACAGGCCGGCCTGGGCCCTTTCCTGCATGTCATCCCCTCTCCTCAAACTTTCCTCTATACTGTCATTATCCAATAAAATGCCAGAAAAGCAATTTAAATGCTCAGTACATCATGTCGACACAAAACTACAATTTGTCTCGTGTTGATCTCCATGTTTTACAGTGTACTTCTTTCATGCGCTTCCAAAGAGTGCCACATGGTGGCAGTAGTGACCTTCTGGCAGGTTGGAGATGTGCAGAGAGATACAAAGACAGGAGAGAATCTGAATTGGACCAAATTATTATTGAATGTTTATATATTATTGCTGGCAACAGTAATATTTATTTAAATTGATATCAATCATCTATTTAAAGTATTCATATTTTGTTGACATCGTCGTCTCTATTTTTGAGAATTAAAAGGAAATAAAGTGACATCAAATCTAGAGAGGAGAATCATGACACGGAGAACAGATGAATCGACTCATAGATTTCATTAATACCCATTGCTGTGCAGAGAATGATGGAGAGAATAGGAAAGTAAAAAGAAAACAAGGAAAGGTTACAAGGAGAGGATGAGCGAGTGTGCAGAGTCAACAAAGAGGAGGTGAGAAAGGAGGAGGGGATGAAGGGAGAGGTCAGGCTGTGGATTTGGTTCTTCTCTTACATTATGTGATGATGGACTGGAGGTGGAAAGAAGGTGTAGAAAGAGGGAGAAAGAAAGAAGGGGGAGAGTGTATGAAGGACGGAGAGCGAAAGAGAGAGAAGGGGGGGCATATTGTTTTTGTGGCAAATTGATGCGATCCATCTGAACCATGTGACTCCTGCAGCACACTCCCTGAGTGACCAGCGCCACGCCACACCCAAGGGCAACTGGAATTGCATTGTGGACCCCCTCCACCACCACCACCACCACCACCTTTTTTTCTTCTCTCTCTTTTTTTTTTTAGGCAATAAGAGACGATGTATGTCCTCCATTTTGCCACGGGAGTGAGCAAACAAAACGACAGCCTGTAGTTATATGTATCGCAGTCCTTCTTCCCCCTAAAAATATATTCCACTAACACACACACACACACCCTCTGAGAGGTGGGCATGTGGCTTGCTTCCCAGGTCATTTTCTTTGGAGTTGCTGCTTTATTGTGTTCGCTGATCCGATTTCCCTTCCTCTCCGGTGTGATTTCTCTTTCTGTTGCCCCGGCCAATCTTACAGCCACGGTTCACCTGGAAAAGAAAAATAGTGTGACCCCCACCCCTCTCCCCGTCCTCCTCGTACACCAACAACAACAACAACAACAACAGCAGCCACCACATGGCATAATAATGCTTTCACTTGAGGAATGGGAAATAATGTGTCTTCATGATCTATCTGGGCCATATCAAATATATGAATCATGTTATTAAGGAGGAACCGGGGGAGACCAGGCTCTGCCGGGCTGCAGAGGAGGTGATTGCTGGGAGAAGTTCCAGTGTGTGAGCCAAGGTGTTTTTGGCTACAAACGGTGGTGTGTTCTGTGTTCGGTGTAATTACACGTAGAGTTACACACAGCAATGAATGAAACAATATTAACAGTTCCTGTATTTTTCTCAAACAAATCCTACAAGACCAATAAACTTTTTTTTTTGGTGTATCCGAAGACTGATCTATCTCCCTCAGAGCTCACTGTTGCGCTGGATGTTCATTCATTGCGATAAACACACACTTTATTGATATTTTATTTTGACTCAATCCCCCCACACACACACAGCATCCCGCCTACAGGGACCCAGATGTGTTTTAATCTGTAGACGAAAACGGTCCCACAGCAAATCTACTCCTGTAATGTTTGTCAGAAACTACAACGACCAGCTGTTTTAAATGATCGGGACTATACATTTAAAGATTTTGAGTTAAGGTGACTTTGCCGGTGAGGCGACATGCCCATGAAAGAAAAGAAAAAAGAAGTTGAAAGAGAGTAAAGTGAGTAAAAGAAGTAAAAAAAGGACCTTAACAGTAACTTAACTGAACAGTAACTCAATTCAAAGTTGCTCTCCCACTCCTCTGTCCTTGGCTCCCCTCCAACAAAACAAATGCAATATTATCATGAGATGTTGTCTGCTATCCGTAAGGAAGAACGGAGCCAAAGAAACACTCATTCCCTTCTCTGGGAGAAATCGAGGCGAGGGACAACTATTTATCGCCTTTCCCTCTCTCTTGCTTCTAATTTAAATTTGAAGTTTTCAAACAAAACAAAAAAAAAAGAAAGAAAGAAAGAAAAGAAGAGAGAAGTCGGAGGCGGCTTGGCGCGACATTAGCGACATTATAGGGCCTGTTATCCCTCAGCCAGGGAAATTAATTACTTATTGATCAAGAGAGCGGGTGAATAAAATGAAGTGAATTAATAAATAAGTGAACAGATAGCAGAGAGCGGGGGCCATAGGTGGGCTACTTGTTCACATTTGCAAACATCATGCTTGGCAGATTCCATTTGTTTTCCGTTTCATTACTACCAAAACAGGTCCCTACACACACAGCGGGACTTAAGAGTTCATTTGTTAAAATATGATACTTAGAAAAAGGGACAAAAAAAAAAAACGCCTCTCTGCTAATATAAAAGTTTTGAGGAGGATGTCGTAAAATTTTAGACATCTGAAAAAAAAACTGCAATAAGAACCATGTTTAAAGGGGCAATTACATTTTCTTTTTAATGATTGGTTGTTTTGAATTACACGAATAGTTAAATGGTAATAACTCTATCTTCTTTTTAATAAATGTCCCTGCTGCTGGAAAGTTGTGTGCTGATTGGAACCTCCCTTAAAACTTGCTAAGTACATATCATTAGGCCTTAGTGCAGGATGGTCTGGCTAATAAACAATTATTTATAACAAATTATTGCCTAATGTATCAAATTAACAACATGCAACGTGTTAGATTTATACGCCGCGCTCGCCACATTTATTACATTTACTTAAGGTATTCAGCGACGCACATTTGGTGTAAAACACGTCTTTTTTTATAGACGGTGCTTTATGGTGGGATATGTGAGATTAACAGTGTGAAGTGTGTTTTTGTTTGCATGATTTATGGACACTATAAAGTCATGTTTATTGGGCCGGTGCAAATAATTAAATGGTGGAGTTTTAAGTGCAATATTCACCTAATGTAAAAACAGGAACGGGTGGAAATATTACATCGTAAAAATCAGAGTTATCTCCAAAGTCGAGGAGTCAAAATATTTACATCGATAAATCTGTCCTTAACATCTCGCGACTAACAGGGGTGGACGGCCCGACCAGTTGGCTTTTGTAGCAGCAAGGGCCGAGATGAATGTTGTCGGGGGAGGCGCTTGCTGTTGTTTTTCACTGCTTCTAATTGCCTGTTTACCCTCCAGTACGGAGAGTTTAGGACAAAGACGAGGAAAAGTTCTACAACTACACAAACGCACGTAGAAAACACACATGCAGAGATGCACAGAAATCCCTCTGACTGAATCTGTTTCATTCAAGCGGGGAGCAACACAAGTACACAAGCACGCACAAATATGCATGCACAAGCACATGCGCACACACACGCAGATACTGCATGGGTGTGTGTGTGCGCTCAAACAAACATTCATCCAACTGGGTCAAAAGCTGCAACGACTGTACAGAGTCAGATTGAGTCCTTAAGATATTCATAGTAATCTTAAAATCCCTGCGTGTTGGGTAATAAGACACTTTATCATCACATGCGGTGACAAGGTACATTAGTCTTGACCTGCCACAGGGGGGGAGAAAAAAATCGGATGCAGTTTGATCACCATAACAACCAGCTTATTGATTATAACAATGTGTGGCTGGGTCATGTATCCACCACTGATACTTTTCTCCTGGAGAGAGAGAGAGAGAGAGAGAGAGAGAGGGAGTGTGAGCTGAAGAGAAAGACAGCAGTGTGTGTGTGTGTGTGTGTGTGTGTGTGTGTGTGTGTGTGTGTGTGTGTGTGTGTTTGTCTTTTCCCCTCACAGTCATCACTGTCAGGCTTCTCTCTCTCTCTCTCTCTCTCTCTCTCTCTCTTCTCTCTCTCTCTCTCTCTCTCTCTCTCTCTCTCTCTCTCTCTCTCTCTCTCTCTCTCTCTCTCTCTCTCTCTCAGGAAGATTAATGTCCGCTTTGCAGATATCCACACATTCATGTGTATTCAGCAGCCAAACCAGACAAACTTTCCATTGTAACTTTTAGAAATCATGAATACAGAGGAATACAGAAATCACCCAGTGGACTGACGCTTCCAGTGCAGATCCACGCCTTGCTTGAAGAATCTCACAAATTCCCAACCTTAATCTTACAGAATTGGGTGAAGATTTAAACATAAACTACGTTCACAGAGCCTTCCCCGCTCTGCTGAACAGTCACATCCTGCATTAGAAAAGTAGTTTAAAAAACAATAACCAACAATCTCAGGGAGAGTTAAAGTTTTTGGTTGTTTAAGATGCCTATCAAGTTTGATTATGATATGATCGTTCATAATTGTAAAAATACATAAAATACATGATGCAGACAGACAGTTGTATTTCATACAACATCCTGCAGTTACTGTGTTCACTTTTTTTGGCCTACTACAGTACAGGCTCTCGGCCGTTTTGTGCTGTGTTGCTATGCATTAAACATAATCTGAAATATCCATGAAATGTGTCACTTAGTCAGAGGTCATCAGGTCACTTAACAGTAGTAAAGGGGAATGATTCTCGCTTTGGCTGCGAGAGGTCCCGGGTTCAGATCCCGGACGAGCTCCCAACTGTCAAGTGTTTTGCCGGTGCAAGCTTTCCCACACTTGAAAGGGAAGGGCCTCACTCTCTTTTTAAAAACCAGACGCATCTTCTGGACTGAATGCTGGCTCTGCTCTGGGTCTCCCTTTTGGTTGGTTCTGTTAAGAACTGCAACAAACGACTTTTTCTGGATTTTTTCAATGTTCCCTCTTGCTGCGGCAGCAACGTCTTTTGCGGATCTTTTTGGCCACTCACTTTCTGGTAGACTTAAAAATTTCGGACCTGTCTGCCATTCCGAGTCCTTAGTCAAGCCTTTGGGGCTAGCTCCTCTGGTTATGAGGTCTGCAACATTCATTGCTCCCGGGATCCACAACCAATCTTGGACATTTGTGCTGTTCTGGATCTCTCCGACCCGGTGAAAGGTTAGAGAGCACAGCTCCATATGAGCTAACCGAACAGTGTGATACAAAATGTTATGTCAATCCACCCCAAGCTGCATCGCTGTAACCGAGACATGCACACTCTTTGTTGAGAAATACAGTATTTGTCTTTTTATAGACGTCATGCTTTGATTTTATTTTCCAGGAAAAATCAAATTGTGCAGATCAGTCAGCTCGCAGAGATCGGGGTTGGTAGTTGCCTAATATTCATATATCAAAGAACCCAGACATTTCAGTCGCTCCGCTGATCATAACATTTGCTACAGAACGTTGCAAATATGAACTGTGGTGGTTGGCACTCCCCTGGCTTGCTGACCTTTACGGTGGGGGAAAAAAATAAAAATGTCCAGCGTGTGAAAGACTGACAAAAATATGATTAATTTCCACAGAAACAGATATCTTCCATTAAAGTCAATACACACCCTGTGAAATCAGAGATAGTGCAGGATTTCTTCCTCACTCACAGACACACACTTGGCGCTTCTCCACTGGCTGGTACCAGCTCGACTCGGTTCGACTCTACTCGGCTTTTTTGCTTTTCCACTACTAAAACTTGGTACCTGGTACCCGGTACCATTTCTAGTACCACCTTTGCCGAGGTTCCAAACGGGCTGAGCCGATACTAAATGGTGACGTAGTCATTATTGCCAAGTGTCGCTTCCGAGTCACTCCCTCACACGATAAAACGACCTCCCAAACTCTTCGTCTTTTTTCTGCGGTCCGCCGCCTTGCTGCTTTCAGCCTTGCTCGATAAGCCACTTGCCGTTGAAATGTGGCAAACAGCCAAAGGCCAAGAATCAGAAATATAATACTTTCGTCCATCTTTCTCTTAAACATAAAAACATCTAGTGCTCTCCTCTCTGCCCGCGCGTTAAAGTCAGATACTTCCTGTGTGTGTGTTCCGGTCACCATAGCAACTGGTACCTCAACTATTTTGTAGTGGAGAACGGTAGCTCCCAAACCAAACCGTGTCGAGTCGAGTAGAGTCGAACCGAGTCAAGCTGGTACCAGCCAGTGGAGAAGCGCCAACTGTGTCCCAGCAGCAGCGTGCTCAGTGCTGCCACCTGTGGCAGAAAAATGTAAAAATTAGACTGTTTCATATATAACTATATGTAGAAATATAACTGGGATCATGGCTGTGACCGTTTAACTTTTTAAGATAAGAACATTGATATTTGATAATTCTGCTTCCTATAATATCCATACATGGTAAGAGGAATATGGTTAGAGTTAGAGAAAGATGATTGTGATTGACTATGATTAGGACATCTACTTCACTACAAACTTTTTCCACTTATGGACATAATTCCCAGGATACAGCAGATGATACACTGTAAAAAAGAAACTTAAGAAAATCTCCGGGAAACAATTTCAATAAAGAAAAATATTCAGATTATGTCACTTAATTTCTCAGTTTTACCTTTAAGTTTGTTGTTTGAGTTTGTCAAGTCTGTACACAGCACCACTCTGAATTCATATGTCCAAAACTAAAGTACACAAGTTAACAAAACTCAGTCCTGGATTTGTCAGAAGAAGTACTCCCTTTGTCGTTTGCATCTTTTTTCCCAAATGTTTTTTTTTATTATTCACATTTTTATGTCTATCTATACTTATTCAGAGGGATATAAGTTTTATAGCATATTTAGTTAATAAAAATAATCACCAGTAGTAAAAAGTAGTAATATACTTTAGTATTTTAATTATCACAATATAAAACCTTTTTACAGTGTTAAACTGTGGAACATTTGGGAGTAAGAGCCTTTTTCTGTTCTTCTATATCAGTTTTAGATCTATTTAATAAAGGAGCTGTCATTTTATTGATGACATTTTACTGACTGTTGGGACTTTGATATTTCTTTGTCAGATAGAACCTTCAATCTTGGTACATATAAAAAAAACTGTAGGAAAAAAAGTCTTCAATCTTTTCTTTACCTGTTTGAATCTGTCTCCCTTATCACAGTAAAAAATAAACAATTGAATTCATTTAAAAAACAAAAACATGATTTAAGCAGGAAAGCATCTCTGAGGTGAGGAAATATCATTTTGGAGTTGCCAAGATAGGCAGCAATAACAATGAATTACAGACTAACAACACAAAACACAAGAAGACAAATATTATTATATCATAAGATTACATTCTTGAAAAAAAAAAACCAAAACCGTAAAACAGAAGAAGCTGGCGGTACCTCCGTTCTCGTCGTGAGGTGAGGAACGGGCACATTTCCTGGAATCTTGTTGTTCACCTCAACACGAAGAAAAAGGATCATGTACGGGAGACTGACAGTAATGTGAAATCAACTAGGAAGAGGTAGATGTGATTTATATTATTTATAACGTATACTACATTAAAGCTAACTGACCCGACAATATCAGGCACCTGGCAATATGAGAATGTGTGTGTGTGTGTGTGTGTGTGTGTGTGTGTGTGTGTGTGTGTGTGTGTGTGACACATTCTCATGTACGTGCATCTGTTTACACACACACACTAGCCCCAGTGCCTGAGCTATGGCCTAATAGGATAATGAATTCAGTGTGTAGACGCAGTGTAAGGACCAATGGTGTGTGTGTGTGTGTGTGTGTGTGTGTGTGTGTGTGTGTGTGTGTGTGCGCGCAGGGCAGCAGTGGGGGTTAATACAACATGATAAATATTTGATTTCTGCTGGGGCCAGTCCCCACCTACAGAATGGGAAATGGCTGTAATGCAATTCAGAACAGATTGTCCTCTGGGAGGGCCTTTGTGTGTGTTGCTTGCTATGTGTGTGTGTGTGTGTGTGTGTGTGTGTGTGTGTGTGTGTGTGTGTGTGTGTGTGTGCGTGTGTGTGTGTGTGTGTTTGTGAGTATAAAGGCCCTGTGACTGCATGCGTATGGCCAGGGGAAATAAAGGAACAAATCGGCTTACAAATCACCACAGCACCACGGCACCCCAACAAGCAATGGCCCCTGTCTTGACTATCACCACCAGCAGCAGCAGTGACCCTGAACACAACGATCAAGTTGATACGGGCTCTGACGTGACATTATGTTACAGGTTCAGGAAGAAGGAGCTCCACGGCTCGCGGCTGGCTGGCTGGGATACACCAGTTGCACTAAATGATTACTGTTCATGTGAAGGAAAGAGAATATCTCAAGCATGGTAAGGGCTCAACTACAAAGATGAGTTTGAATCCTAAAAGCATGTGATCAAAATGGAAGTTGAAATCTTTAAAAGCGAATCTCACAATATTTTGAAAAGCACCAGAAATGGCCACATTGATAACATGCGGAGAAAACGAGCTTCAGTCCAACAGGCTCAGCTTTGGACCACCTTAAAACGATTTCCTCCATTTTTTTTGGAATCGGTTTTATTATAAATTGTCCCGTGTCTGTCTTCTATGAGTCTACCTGGGATTACGCAATCCCGTCTCTGAAGAATCACGATAAACAACATTTTTAGGAGACAGGAGTTGTGTAATTTGCAAACAGCAAATATGTTTTTTCAAAGAAATGTCTTTTTGGAGCTTTTTTTTTTTTTTTTTTTGCCGCATGATATATGCTTCTGTTAATTCCCCAATTGGAACATGGACGTTTGATCCACCAGCAATAAATTCAGTTTGTATTTCCAACAACATCCAAATGTGGAAACTGAAACATGATTAACATTTTCATTGTTATGTTTTGGAGAGTCAAAGTGGAGCTCATGGTCTTGGTAAAGCCCAAGCCACAATAATTTATGAATCTTAACCAAACCAAACCATTAATAACTGTGTTTGGTCACTTGGGGACGGCATAACGAGCTGTAAACATAATCTTGATGTGTTAACGCCTTTATAAAGTTGACAGTGAATAATATTTGCACATACAGAAGGTATGCAGGACAACATTAGCAGTGATTTGGAGTCATGTGTCTAGCCACCTGATAAAAGTCCAACACTGTTCATTAGCTCTGTTTTGGCTCTGTAGCTGCTTCACTATACGAAATGTTCGGCAGCTGGTCTCTAATGTCGTCTGCCTACAATGTTTGACATTGCAGCAGTACAGCAAGTTTCTTAGGCTTTGTTCCCTGAAAACACTGATCGCTGATCAGAGCAGAAAGAGTGACTCAGCAGTTACAAATCCAAAACAACAAGCTGAAAGATGTTAAAACGCTCCACAGAGATGGAGGGGAGCTAGAGAGTCTCTATGGGTTCATCACTTTGTCATGCAAGTAGTCATGTGACCCATTGTCAGCGTTAAAATATTGATTAAAACAGCTTTAATCAAACTGTATTTACACCATGAACCGAACAACAGGAGGAACGCTGGGTGTGGAATCCTGGCTCTGGTTTTAAATCCACTCTGAACTGAAGAAGTAAAAAAAAACATTGCCATTGAACTTAATGCACAATTTTCACGAAAAGATATTTTGGCAGAAAAGCATACGAGCATAGCAGACGTTGATGAATTGTACGTGTGTGTGTGTGTGTTTTAATTAACTTGTATACTTATTGTATTTTCTCATACAATTTAAAATGGAGTCCTGTTATTTGGTCTTCTGAAGTACATGTGCAGTTAACCTCAGGATTTAATTGCATTTCCTTTCCCAGTCAAAAGATTGTCAGCTTGAGCTTAATGTGCTTGAGTTCTTTGTCACCACACGAGTATGTGACATTTTGACGCTGACACACTGTTTACTTACAGGAAAACGTTGAAGTAATTATCAAAACGTTTCCGTAAGAGCTGTCCTTTTGCCCGACGTGGACAGAAATACCCACTGACATTTATGAAATCCAAGAAAACCGTCAAAACAAATTGATATTGTACGGAACAATGAAATGTGATGACTTAATATTTACATACTTACTTTATACTTAACTTTTTTCTACATTCAATACCACAGTTCTGTTTCTTTTCCCCTGTGTGTGCCACAACTGCTGCCGTTCCCCCCTTTTCCATGCAAGGGTTATTATGCAAGGGTTATTATTTTATAAATATTCTTTGGTGTTTAATATTTGCAGGTATCGATCATCGTGCATGTCTGATAAGTTAATGTGCTGAACAGTTTCTAAACCCTGCTGAGGCCTCAGGTCTGTGATCTGTCTCTGAAAACATGTTTAAAGACTCCACACAAAGGTAACCCTGCACCTCCACCCCACACACACACACACACACATATACACACACATCCTCAAACTCAATACTGCAGGGAGCGACTGCTCTGTCTGATATATTTATAGACAAGTGTGCCACACAATCAAGAAACATTTTGTCCTCAAGTGGGGGAAATATGGTTTTGGTGATATTGGGTGGCACGGGGAGAGAGGGTAATGATTGATTATAGCCAGACAGAACTCTTGTTGCTAATTTAATAATCGCTGAAAAATGACAAGAGCAGTTCTCCGAACAAACACACACACACACACACACACACCCTCAAACCCAGGCACAACTCCCACTCCCTTGTCTTTTCTTTTCCTTGTTGTGCAATTGTCAGAGCAAATTAATGCAATTAACGTGGCCTTGGGCGGAAAGCGAGGGGTTTTTGAGTTTGTCACACTGCAATTCTGTTATCTGGAGATGAAAAAAGAAAAACACACACACACACACACACACAATCTTGTTTCCTCAGCGTGGACTATTTTCTTTCAAAGGAGCTATCCCTCTGTCGTGTGTGTGTGCACGCTGTCATCGCGTCCCTTCTCATTTGGGATGAGACGGAGACGTTGGCGTCAGCCCCAATGAAATCACTGTTAATGTGTCCTAATGAGTCAGGCACACTGACGCACATGCTGGCCACTTGGATTCATGTCTAGACACACTACACGAGCTGGAGGAAAATATATATATATATATATACGTGCACGCTCTTCGTGGCGAACGTGCGCATACGGCACACACACACAGTTTATGACAAGAAAGAGGATATTTGTGATCCCTCGCTAAACTTTATTCCTCTAATATGAAATGTGGATAATTCTTACATAGTTTGGATATTTATTACCTTTGAAAGTGAAAATAAATGCATTTACTGTATCTCCGCGCCTTTTTTTTTTTTTTTGGGACCAGCCTACAGTCGGCACAGCTGTGTATCCAATGGCAACCTGAACCTTGACCTTGAATGTTATTGCAGTGCGACACTTGTAAGAAATATCCGTGCCTCTATTCTCATAATTGTCCTTGTAAATGTCAATATTTGACATTTACCAGGTGACATACAGTCAATATTTCCCACTTCACAGTTTATATTATACGTGATATATGATATGTGCATAGCTTAAACTGAGGACACTAAGTGCATAAGCTCCGAGGTGGGGAAGATTTTATCACGCCGAGCTGTGATTCTCCCTCCTTGCTCGCTCGCTCTCTCCGATGTTGGCACTGACCCCAGACATGCAGAGCTGACCCTATTAGCGTTGTTTATGACATGTTTAAGACTAGTAAACATAGTAGCAAACACTCCATTAGGCTTCAGGAAAAACACCTCTGCAGCCACCACATACGGACTTCTCAACCAGGGCCGCTTATGTGTGCGTGTCTACTATATTCCCGTGTGTAGCCAGTTTGTCGAGCACTGAAAGATTTCTTCCACCCAGATCGGCCCATCCTAGTCGGACCAATTTGTCTGAATCTGTGATTTAGTAAGCAATAACATCTTCAGATGAAGTGTGTCGCTGTTTTTTTTTTTAGATGGTCATTGTGCAGAAATGTGAAATATGCATTCGATATTTCAAGGTGCTGTGAAATCCGTTGGATGGAGCCATAGGTGGGCAGGTCAGGGGCCTGGGCTTTTTATGTTACAGGCCAGATGACAATTTTTGAATGAATGGTCCAATAAGACTGTATGATTATGTGTTGCAAGTTCAAAAGCTGAGGAAATATGGAGCCCATATTCAGACCAGGTTAGGACTGTTTATCAGAGCTTACTGACCATTTCCCAACAACTGTTTTCACCCAGTCCTCTGAGTACAAGAATGTACCAGATGATAAGGACAGATGGTTTTAATGCTAAATTGAAAAAAAAGAGAAATATAGCTACAATCTTCACACAGATGATCATATTTTTAGCACACTGGTGGTGTAGCTCTGGGGACGGCAGTGTGGTTTGACTGAACGATCCAACACTGAAATATCTTGACTATCTTATCAGCTATTTCATGGATTGTCATGACATTTGGTACAGATATCCGCAGTGGCCACAGTATGAATCCTCATGACTTTGGTAATCCCCCTCATACAGTGCACAATACATAAGAATATGTGAAAAATACAAAATCTGAATAGAAACAAAACGCGATGTGAAAACCGCTGAAACCTCGTATTAAATTGAAAACAGCACAAAGGCGACGTATCAAATCTTAAAAGTGAGAACATTTTTATTGGTTTTGGAAAACGATATGCCCATTTTGAATTTGATGCCAGCAACACATTTGAAAAAAAAAAAGTTGGATAGGGTCATGTTCACCACCTCATCATCTCTTCCTTTAACAACTCTTTAAGCACCGTGGGGAATGAGGAGACTTTGCTGTAATCTTGAAAGTCGAATGGTTTTTCCATTCTGATGTAGATTGTTGATGTTGGAGTTCAGTTGTTCAACAGTTCTTGCTTTGCCTTTGTCGTATTTTATATTACATAATGCTCCATTTTCAATAGGTGGCAAGTCTGGACAGCAGGCAGGTCAGTTTAACACCCAGACGCTGTTGGAATATCTGCAGAATGTGGGTTGGCATTGTCTTAATAAGCAGGATGTTGTCTACTTGTCAACATAACCTACATTTATCACTTTGCATTAGACCACAGGACAGTTCGCCTTCATCTTAAATGAGCTTTCACCCATTGAACATGGTTCTGGATCTGTTTTATATTTGGTTTTCTCTTTGCATGATAGAGTTTCAACTGTCATTTGTGGATGCTGTGATGAACTGTGTCCGCAGACGATGGTTTTTGGAAGCGTTCCTCAGTCTATGCAGCGACGTCCACGACAGAATCATGTCGTGTTTTTGATGCAGTGCTGAAGATCACAGCTATCCAATCTTGGTTCTTGGCTTTGTCCCTTGTATACAGAGATTTCTCTGTGTCTGTGAATCTTTTCATTATTCATTTATCTTTTCATCACAGATTCTTTACAGTTTTACGTTGGGAAGTATTATTCTTAAATTGTTTTGTCACTATTTCCCAGGACAGTCTTTCACAGAGTGGTCAACCCCTCTACATTTCTACTTCACAAAGTCTCTCTGGGATCATGTTGCTAACTTGTTACCAGTTATTCATTGTGAGATGTTGTCTTTCAGCATTTCACAACTTACAGTCTTTTGTTGCCACTGTCCAATTTGAATTTGAGACGTGTTGCTGGTATGAAACTCATAATGGGAATATAATTTTCCAAAAACAAAGTTTCTCAGTTTGTGCTTAAGTTTGTAACAAAATGCTCAAAGGATCAATGACATTTCCATCATCACCTGCTGTAGTTTGTATTTAGAGCTAATTAGCAAACGTTAACCTGCTAATAAGATGTGTTGGCTGCTTTTTGAAAGAGAGGCTTAAAGACTCATTAAATGATTGTTTGTTTATTGTATGCACAATAGGAACATCTGGAGAAGTGTTTGGTGATTAGACCCCATCGTGACATTTCGAAGGGTTTTGCCGTGAGCTGTACAGGAATATTCAACGCAAAGTGAGCAACGACCAGCGACATGATGTACCGACTAATAAATGAGTAGTAAATTAGGGTACCTCTGTATGAGGTATGGCAATGATTAGAATTTATGGCTTGATATTCTGTGTAATAGGCATGAAAATGAATGATAAATAAGGTCAGCCATGGCCAGAAATCAAATCAAAGGGTTGGTAAGCAGCAATAGATAGCAAAGAAACACCACAGCCAGTTCTATGCATGACGTACCGGAGAATTAGATCTTCAGTTGGCGAGGAAGGTGTTGACATCGTAGGCAGAGGCTTACTAGCGGTCCAGTTGTTGGAGGGAGGTGGATGAAATGCCTTGACTGACAGTGAGAGCAGCATCACCTATCCTAAAGGAATGCCTTGATGCTGAGGGGGTAGGTTGCTTTTAATGAGGACTTCCTCTCAGTCACAGCTAAACCAAGATTTTGACATAAAAATGTTTCACCGGGTTAGAACTGGAGAAGATGAACTGACAATAGGTCTAAATCGCAGGTATTTGATCACAGATCGGAACAGAGAAAAAAAGGAGAATCAGGGTGAGCCACAGTTACAGGACAAGCATCTCCAATGTTCAAATACCTAAGACTTAGACTGTGGGAAAAAATTAGAAAATGAAATATCTCTATCTGGGTTAAATGCACTCAAAGGTGTTGCAAATTTCCCACTTCTGTGGAATGTGTATAAAGCATAAAGCAATGCAGATTCAACCAGAGCATCAATGCAAGGAAAGAAAACGCTGCCTTTGTGTACTGTCGGTATTCTATATGCAAAAATGGAAAGAATGACATCTATAGTCAAGGAAGAGAGAGAAACCTTTGAAATACTATTCAGATCTTTTAATGTGTAGCAGAGATTTTATGCCACAAACGTAGCTTAATGGTTGGAGATGTGAGGACTACAACACAACATCTCTGAGCGGAGGTGGTCAACAAACAATGAATCAAGGTAAGAAGATAGTTTGGCATTGACTGATGTGGAGAGATTTTTTTTTTTAAGTGTTTTCTTGCTCTGGAGGGATCCAGGACAAGTTACTCACCAGACCTGGGGTCAGTCTGCTCCTGGCACTTTGGAACTGCTGCAGACGTGAGAAAAAAAAACGCAGTTGGGGTATGTACATTTTAATAAAATGATTGCATATTGGCATGTAACTAAAAGGATACAGCAGGTGGCTGTATTAGTCAGACTGAAGAGGTAGAGGCTGTGAATAAGGCAGAGGTGAGGCCCTGCATAGTGCAGAGTCAGTGTCTAAAACAAAGCAGGTGATCAGAGTATACTGAAACTTAACCTGGGGTCTGCAGACTTAATGATGATGTCTTCCCTCGTCTTCTTTCAGAGGATGGTATAACAACACATGTCATTCACCCATCCACACACACTGATGGCTGAGAGGCTGCCGATACAGCACTTCCTATACAAAGGCCGATGATACTAAGTTCACCCCCACACACACACACACACACAGTGACGGCACAGCCATCGGGAGCAATTTGGGGTTGAGCGTCCTGCCCAACAACACTGGACTGAGGGAGCTGGGGATCTAAGTAGCAACCCTCCAATTACTAGATGACCCACAAGCGCTCCTGCACCGACTGCCTGAGAGGTCCAGTCAGCAGAATATCTGTGCTGGGTCAGGATCATCCAGGAGAGGATCATTGACACAATAGGACGTCAAAAAGAGTAATGTAAGCATTAAGTCGATCACATTGATTTGACAATAAAAATGACAGCTGGAACAGTTTTCAAGCCTGGTGGCAACAAGATGATCGCCAAGACGAAATCTGATTGGCCTACTTAAAAGAAGGAAGTAGAGAAGCGCTGCTTTAATCTGTAGACACGGTATGAGTTGATTCTACTGTCACACGTCTTCATAATTTCATTCAAGGTGACACAACAGGTACAGATGGTTTTCATATTAAGATACAAGATCAGTTCACACTGTTGCCGAAGCCTAAAAATCTGTTTTTTAGAGAATAAACCATGCAAATATGTAAAGGCAGCAGAGCTGAATGTCACCCAGGTAATAATACAGACAAATTGGCCTGAACCAAATCAGTCTGGAGATTCAACCCTGCTGCTAATTAGAGAGGTAACTGCTGACTGGAAGAACTGAGAGAGAGAGAGAGAGAGAGAGAGAGAGAGAGAGAGAGAGAGAGAGAGAGAGAGAGAGAGAGAGAGGTTCTTTTAATTTAATCTTTAGCTTTAATAGTAATGTTTAATTTGTCATGGGGAAGGTGATGTTTCATAAAGGGCAGCCAGAGCTCATGTTTAATTGGGGTGAACTCGGAAGCCGGTAATCAGTGGGAGGAGCGGCAATGGTGTGACAAAATGTTATTTTTTATTTACCATTAAATTGGAAGACATCAGGTATGAATTCAAGGCATCAGCGATGTAAGAAGAAGAAGAATCGATTAAACGCTGGTTGGGGTTTAATCGATTGAGTGATTTTATTGTGCAGATTAAGATACCGTGTATTGAGCTGAGCATTGAATGCGAGTAAGTGAAATGATTGCCTCAGCATCACCGGAACTTTTTCACGGCTTTGAGGTAAAAAAATATTGATTGATACAAAGATATTGATGCACATAAAATCGTATCGGTGCAGTAGCACAAAAGATAAAAGTAAACTTTGTTGAAGAAGCTTGTGCCATGCACTTGAACCCAGTCAGTGGACACACATTTTCCCTTTGTAACCATTCAAAAGTTTACTTATAATTAGCTTATTAGCTGCATGGAAAGATAAAATAGACAATGGGCAGAAAGGTCAGCCAGGATTAGTGTTAACAAAGTTTTGTTCAGTCCTTAAGTGATCAGTGGAAACCAGCCAACACATGTTGAAGTATCAGACACCAGGTTTTTTCTGTTGTGTATTGTTTATTTGGGATGGCCATTAGTTGTTGCCTTGGCAGCAACTACACTTCACCACACAGTCAGTGTGTCAGTGTCAGTGCCCAACAATACAATTACATTAAATGTATAAAGCATTAAAATCATTTAAACAATTGAAATCAATTCACAGACTGAACAAAATAATAACAGCAATAATAATTAATGTTGCAAAAAAATCACTTTAGGAACTTAAAAGCTCCCACTTCTGTGGGGATATGGCTTGATATAAGCTTAAGGCACTCAAATGATCAGCTTAACATATCTGAAAATGTGTTGCTTTTATTCCTGAGAGTTAAATTAAAAAACACTTTCGTGTCTGTACAGTAAATGTAAAGCTAGAGCCCTAAGCTAATTAGCTTAGCATAAAGAGTTTTGTCTAAACCAGGGGCCCCCAAACTTTTTTTGGTGCGGGCCACTCCAACTTGTCTTTCTGTGATGGGGGGCCGGGGTCAGTCTAGAACTGAAATGAATCCCACCAGGATTTCACGGCCTTTTTTGAAATAGTTGCAGCCTAAAATCCCTGATGTTGCATGAGGTTTTAAAAAAAATTGCGGTGAAAGTTGCTTTTTACATTTTTGTTGCGATTTTGTTGCGGGAGGAAGTAAAAGTTGCGCTGAATTGCGATTCGACAGTCGCGGAGAGGGCGCAGTGAGCACTAAGTCCACGGCCCCGGGAAGCGGCAAGGTCCAGGCAGGAGGGCGCTGTAAAGCATTTTCCGAGCCTTTCCAAGCCGACCCAGAGCTGGTCGCGGCGCACCACCGTGGAAGAAATGCGCCCGGCGGAGGCCAGCCAGCTCCAGGGAGAGATGCCACAAGGGGATCCTCCCGCACCGTGCGGCCGTCCCTGACCTGCCGAGTTAAATCCCCCGGGCAGACTGCGCAAAAGTTGATCACGAGCAAAGTCACGTCGGAATATACCATTGTGTGAGAAGATGAAAATTAGCTAGTACTGTAAATAGTTTGTAAATAAGGTAGATTTAATTAGAATGCCAAGCTTAATCATTAAGTGTGGATATTTTATAATAGGAAAATGCAATTTTGAAAAATAGGCCATGTTTAGAGGGATTGTTTGGGATCGTTAAGTGGGCCACTCCAATTGTTTAGGCGGGCCAGATGTGGTTTGAAGACCCCTGGTCTAAAGGCCCAAGCCCCATGCAAGCTCACTAACTGACACGGTGAAAACCATAGAAGTCAGTGCAGTTATCTGACATAAATAGTGAGGTATCATCGACATAAGGATGAACGTACAGTTCCCCACTGATGTTACTGTTTTTCTGTATTTACATTAACATTTGGCAGAAAGCTGCGTAAAACGAAACTGATTCAGATTTGTTTCACCACTGATCTGAGAACCATGTGGCTCAGGATGGTAAACAACAACAAACATGCCCATCCATACTGCTCTATATGTATATCTATACTGATGGAATCGCAACTCATTTGTGTGATTTAGAGGAAATACGTTGGCCTATATTCCAAACAAACACACAAACATGTCCATACATATCTGTGCAGTGCTCATTAAACTCAGCATGTTAGTGGGATTGGGGATCATGTGTTTGTGCACACTGTGTGTGTGTGTGTGTGTGTGTGTGTGTGTGTGTGTTCTGAGGCAGGGGGGTTGGCTTGTTGGCTGCCTGAGGCTACAGCTCTAAAGTGTGTGAAATGAGGGAGTAGCCGACGGTGGGCCCTTGGCTATGAAGTAGCATTGAGGGGTGTGTGTGTTTGTGTGTGTTCGTGTGTGTGTCACATACATATCAGACATATGTCAAATTCACTGACACATCTGCTGATGTGAGTGACACCGAGCCTGCAGGCCCTCTCCATCCATTCCCTCCCTCCCCCCCGTATTCACCCTGACATGGAACAGTCCACCATTTGGTCTGTGGGGTAATGAGGCAAACCGATGAGACAGAAGGGGGGGGGGTCAGGTGTCGAACTTACTGGAGTCCTTAACTACAGTGCATGAGGCGATAATAAATACAGCTCATCGTTTGTGTATACAAACAATGGTTTTAACTACATCTTTTTCTTGAACAGGTATTTAAAAAATATATTTTTTTATTCCTTCCTTCCTTCCTCATTTCGTTCATGTGCTCTTTTTTTTTAGAGAATTTTAAATATTTCTTTCATTTGCTTTTTTCTTACTTCTTTCCTTTCTTCCTCACACTCGTTTTTTTGAGATTTTTAATTTTTTCTATATATTTCATCCTATCTTCTTTCGTTCGCTTTCTTTCTTACTTCTTTCCTTCCTTCCTCTCTTCTTATTAACTTTCCTCCCTCCCTTCTTCTCCTCTTCTGTCTCTCCAACGCTTTCTTCCCTCCCTCTGCTTTCCCATTTAACTTCCGCTTGCGTTCCTTGCTACTGCTCTTCCTCATTTTCTTCCACATTCTTCCTTCCTTTGTCCTCTGTCATTCCTTCCTTGCATTTTTTAATGTAATTTGTTCTCCCCACTTTCTTCCTTTCCTCCTCTCATCTTTCACACTCCTCTCCCCTGTTCTTCTTTCACTCTTTTCGTCACTCTCTTCTTTCATTCCCTGTTTTTCTTTTTTCCCTCTGTTGTAGTTTCTCACTTTTTCCCTTCCTTTATTTTCCTTCTTTCTCCCATTATCCCACTGTTATCTGTCTCCATTTTGTTCTTTCTCCACTACACAATAACATATTTTAATGATCTGGGGAAGGTGTAATTTGAATTCTTCTTCTTCTTTTTATTTGTAACCCCATCAAACATCCTATAGATGGTGCTGTTGCCCATGACTGAAAGTCCTCAGTAAATTTCCCAGCCCTCTTCTTTCTCTTTTGTTGAAGGGAAAATCACTATTTTTCATCCTCTTCTGTACCTCTGATTTTTAGATGTGCCTCAGACTAAGACTAAATGAATGATCTAACACGATGCTTCCTTCTCTCACTCACATACTGTTAAAAAAACAAAAAACCAATTTGTTTGAATCATAAGATTTATTCAAGTTTTGTGAACTAAAGATTCAAAGAAACACTTTGTCCTCTCTGTGAGATAACAGATCACACGTTTATGCTTGAAACTAATGTGTGTCTGTTTTTCTTTTCTGTTTTATTATGGGAAAGCAGCATTTCAAAACAATCATCATCAATGAAGTCATAACTGCAGTCATAACTTCAAGCGACCCAAAGGTATTTCTTTTATTTCAGTCTGTCTTTCTTTCAGCATTGATGTGAATTGTTTATATTTTAATCTCAGTTCATTGTGTACAGTTAAAAGATTTTATATTTTTATTTTATTTAGTCTTGTGTTACTGTACATCAAGCAGTTTCATTACGTTGGACCACTCACAACCTTTAAACAAGCATCATGTGACCAAAGAAATGCTCACATGAAGAACCAGCAAATAAACTGTACACAAAGCATCTGTGGGGAAAAAAAAGTGGAACAATGAGTAAAATGGAACAGATGGTAAACCCTCAGAAACAATGGTTCACTTTGGTCTAAAAGGAAGTACAAAGTCTTTCAAGTTTCTCTGACTGTGAAGTGTCTTTATGTTTGGCAAATGTGGATTATAACGAGAGAACAGCTGCCACGTGATCCACTAATTTACTGATTTTGAATTTTTTTCAGATTAACTGAAGTGTTCCTTTGTGGGTTGATAAAATTCTCATATTTCTTTCAATTAAATAAATAAATTTAGAACCCAATTGGCTTAACTGAAAAAATGAATTGTTGCAAAACAGGACTGTTTTATTAGTACGTGAGAAGTTGAAACACAGGGCAGTGACACACTTTGATTTATGAAAATTATGCGCTGAGAAAAAGTGGGAAGTAGTATATTTCCTGTCGTGAAAGTGTAATAAAATACAGATTTTATGTAAATCAAGACAAATAATCATGATTGCAATATTTTGCAATATAATCACTGTGCAACCCAATAATAAGTCTCTGCCTGTCAAACCGCAGCACTAAATTACGGGTGCAACAGAATATCAGAGACTCAAAACGAAAATAAACAGGCGCAGATGAATAAATGAAGGGCAATGGCATCTTTTCAACACCATAAGAATCAATGGAATTAAACTACAACTGCATCACTCCATAGCACAGACGGACAAAGGTGTTTCCTGTCGGAACCACGTCACCATCCAAACCCCAAACGGAAAGTCATTTTCATGCAGCGCGCAGAGCCCCAGTAACCATTTTACCTAACGCTTGGCGAACGGATAAGAGGCGCTTGCATATTCATAAGAGCAGATAAGAGCTACCCATGCAGCTCCCTTTAATTGAGAATGATGGAGAGGGATGGAGGGATGGAGGGACGTCGGAGTGCAGAATAGGAGGGTGGAGGAGGAAGGGGAACGATAACCCATTGCTTGCCTTGATGCATTAATTGAGGGTATTAGAGGGAGGGATGGATGGACTGGGAGGTGGCGGTGGTGGAGGTGGGTGGGAGTTGGCGGCATACCACGGAAATGCCAGCAGTGCCAATAAATCACTCCGCCGCCGGTGATTGACTCTGCAAATGTAGTCTGGAAAAAGGAAGAGGGGAAGTTGGAAGAAATCAATCAAGGCACTCCCCAAAACTTTTCAACCCTCTGAGTTCTGAAGCAGTCGGGCGGATTAAAGGTTATCATCATAACCGAGCAGGACAGGGCCGCGACCTGGAGACACTTGAACTTAATATAGCCTTTCATGGACAATTTATTTTTCTCAGCTGAAGCATTGGAGTGACCCATGGGAGTGCATTGTGAGCTATATTGAAGAATAAGGAAATATTGTTTGAAGAGTGCAGACACTGTTGGTCAGCAGTATTTGGATTAAAAGTGAGTCATGAGGAGATACAGCGAATAATCAAAGGCTCTATACATGAAGAAAAATGAAGGTTATGCACGATTTAATAATTTAAACACCTCATTGGACAGTTTTGTCTCAGGTTTGTCTTATTGCCATAGTTTTGTCCATCATTCCTCAGAGTTCAGCAGCCAGTTCACTGAGAGAAATAAGATTTTAGAATACTCCTTTAATTTAAAGAGGCACCGCAGTAATCGAGTATCTATAACCGAGTGCCCATCAAGGCAATATTTTTAAAGGGAATGATCAAAATCAAAGTGGCAGAGGTTGCAATATCTTCAAACTTTGCATCCTGCATTAACCATAATGCAACTCATCTGCATCTTTCATAACAAGCCTGCACTGCGGCACAAATGTATGCAAACATACACCATCACTGAGGCTAAGAAGCCATGGCTTGGGGAAACATTTTCTTTGCAGCATTTACAACACTGAATCTCTTCCACAAACGTCCACTAGATCCTTTTTGTGTCTCTCTTGCAGAAGGTCGGAGGGCCGCAGCTCTGATGCTATTATGGGATGTTGGGAAGGGAACTCAAGTCTCTTTGACCTGCTTTACCAGAGGTGGCCAACTATGTCTGCACCACCAGCAGCACTCCTGCTATGCCCTGCTTCACCCAGGGAGGCTCTGCATGTATGTGTGTGTGTGTGTGTGTGTGTGTGTGTGTGTGTGTGTGTGTGTGTGTGTGTGTGTGTGTGTGTGTGATTGTGCATCTGTTTTGTCTCTGTGTGTACGTGCAGGTCTGTGAGTGAGTGCATGTGTGCACTTTTTTTTTCCGATACTGTCTGTGCCCATTTATTGTTTGCACATTACTTTGTCTGTGTTTGAGCGCGTTAACGTGAGCGTGTGTGGATGTTTGTGTATGTGTGTGCTTTCTGTGTGTGAGCAAAGCACAGGTGTGTGTTTACATTTCCTGTGTGTGTGTATGTGTTTGTGTGTGTGTGTGTGTTCATGAATGTAGGAAGTGTTGATCTCCAGTGTTTGTCTACTAGTGTGCATGTGTGTATACCTACATATAGTGTCTGCTTTTGTGTGTGTGTGTGTGTGTGTGTGTGTGTGTGTGTGTGTGTGTGTCGGAGATGCCATTGTTTGGCCTCTGGAGGTTTCATTAAGGCCCAGTGTCCAGAGGTAAAAAGTCATTCATCTCCCCTGTTGTGAAGTGGCAGCTCTGGGCTCCGTCCCTCACTCCCCCCCCTCCTCTCCGCCTCCTCCTCCACCTCCATCTCTCCCTCTTATCTATCCTCCCATCTCTGTTTCTTCTCTTCTCCTTTCATTTTTCTTACATCCTCAGCTGTACTCTCCCTCTCTATCTTTTCATCTCCTCCGTTTCCATTTTGTTCCATCACTTTCTTGCAAAAAAATAAAATAAAAAATCAAGTCTTGAATCTAGAGAAAAAAAGAAATAATAAAAAAAACAGCAGAGAGGAGGGAGTGAGATGAGTGTTTGATGTCTTTCAGACGGGCCGGCCTGTCTAATGAATCCTTCACCAGTCCGCTATGAGATGAGCTCATCTTCTTTATTATTTTTTCTCTGCTCTTTTTTTGCCTCCGTGCACATTAATTAGAGCTGTCAAAACTTAAGTCTCTCCCTCTTTCTCTCTCTTTCCCTTTTTATTTTGTTCCTTCAAGTGGCTGAATGGGATACCATTAATTAAAAAGATATCAGATCATAAAGGCCCCCTGAGCGCCGGAACCGTCTGGCCCCTCGCGTCCTGACAAGTCGAGACATCGGGTTTTTTTTTTGTTTTTTTGTGTCCATACACACTCCAATGAAATTCTGGTCCCTTTTGTCCACAAGTTACAGCGATGGATTGAAGTTCACAGGGTAGGAGACTGGAGGCTGCAGATGTGTGTGTGTGCGTGTGTGTTGAAGTGCTGTGTTGATAAAAGTATCTTCTTCCGTATTTAATTGCGTTTCAGCTCTATGAAAGCGTGGACTTCTCTTCTGATGAGGACTTCAGAAGGTTCACTGCTTTAAGTGGCATATCTTTACTGACAGCGAAAAGAGCTGAACGAAAGACACAGAACACTACCTTCTCCTTTGTGTGTGTGTGTCTGTGTGTGTGTCTGTGTGTGTACATGTTCGAGACAAGAGCGAGTGTGAGAATAGTTTGCGTGTACACGTGTAGACATCTGTTTAATAAAAGAGAGAAAAGCATGTCAGTGACTCCTCATGTTGGTATGTTGAGCCTGTGTGTGTGTGTGTGTGTGTGTGTGTGTGCGTGTGTGTGTGTGCATGGGTAACAAAAGGGCGCTTGCAAAGTACGTAGAGCTTGTGGCTTCGCTTGCAGGGCTAGTTGCCAAGCTACTGTGTCTGGAAAGCTAAGGTCTTGCTGAATGACAGTCACAAAGCTACCTAGCTTTTGCAAAGTACAATAAATAAATAAATAAATAAATAAAAGTACTGCAAGTTTTCTTGTAGACAAACACAGACCGCAAACATGTTGTGCGCGTCCTTGAAGCCCAACAAACATAATCAGTGCATTTCCCTTTCTGCGTTCACAAAGCTGATCTTGAACCTTTGTGTTTTTCTTCACTGACACATTTCTTGGGACGTTACACAACCAACAACCATCGACTGCAGGAATAATGAACTGTCAGCAGGAGTGTGTCATGTCACCTATAGGTGCTCTTGCCAACAGCTACCTAAACGATTGAATTACGCTATAAAAAAAAGCATGCAAAATTATACTAAAAAAATCTGCGAAACAGCAAGTCCACGAAAAGTGAACCGGGTTATACAAGCGACTAGCGAGGGGTGACTGTATATGACCGTTGGGGAATACCAGGCATATCGGACTGACTATTTACTGGGCCTTTGTCGACACATAACACGTAATCCTGTTTAAGAATTACAGTTTGGTCAGGTTTAGGCGCCAAAAGAGTTTGGGAGAGTTCCCAGTTTGGGTTAAAACAAGTACGTAACATTAATGTTACATGTACAGGAAACAAACAGTGCTCTCCTGGATGAAAGTCTGTGTTTGTTTGACCCATCCATACACTCCAGTCTATTCTATACGTGGACTTTGTCATACTTCGTTTTAGGTCACATGACTTGCTCCTTTGCACTCGTCGTAATTCTTCAGGCCTCTAGAGGTTGCCACCTAACGATAAAGTGTAAATCTATTCGGTTGTTTTCTCTGGTCAGAACGGGCTGGTTCTTATGCATGCATGTGACTCCTTGTTTGGACTGTACGAGATGCAAACTAACAAGATTTTAAAAAAACTACCCGTCTTATGGTTCAACCCACGACTCTTTTTTGGAGTAGTTTAACCTCCAGCAGAGTGCGATTCTAAAATTCGACGATGTGACGCAGCTAATATGAACTCCCTGCTCTTGCACTTGAGAGTCTGCAGAAGTGCACGTTCGTGTAACTTCACCCAAATTTAATTCTACATTACAGTTACAAAGACGTGTGTATTTACATTATCTCTGTGCCTTAACCCAACAATTATCAGGCCCATTCTGCAGACATGAAGTGATTTCAAGTCAGAAATGTGCTCGTTCCGTGGCTCTGAGCCTACAAGTTTGTAGCCGTCTGCATCCCTGCGTATGACTAATACGCGTGAGTAACTTGTCATTGGTCGCCACAGTTATTGATATTGATGCATGGTTCTCATGCGCACATTCACTCACAGACACGCACACTGTTGTGTTGTGAGATCAGTAATTTGTAGTTAATCATTTGGGCTGAAGAGAGATGAGATGGGGTGAGAGAGGGGGCTGAACCACCACCACCACCACCACCGCTCCCTCCCTCCCTGCCTTCTCAACAGCGGAGTGGCAGTGGTGACGCACAGAGACAAATGATGCACATGTACAGACACACACACACACACACACACACACTCTCCATGCAGAAACCTAATTAATTTTGTGCAGTGTTTCAGAATTGATTGTGGTCATTCCTAGTTCTAATTTTTCATCTGGTTTTCAAGGGCTTCCTTCTGTCTGTCATTCTCACTCGTTTGTGGTTCCTCCTCGGTGTGAGCGTGCGTGTTAGTGTATTCATCAAAATGTGCTTGCAGTCGTTACAGAACGCCAGAACGTCAGGAACAAAACGAGGTTTAAAATGTGTCACAGGAAGCGTCAACAGATCCTACCTGTTACTATTGCAGGAGCACTTTAATGCCAAAACAAAAAAAGTGTCATCTAATAAAAAAATTGATTGGAAATATCATATGCACGAGAGATTAATAATCATGTAATAATTCACATTATATGAGCACGTGTGATGCATCCAGATCTACACGTGGCTCTTCTTATGTTTTGCACATGTGATTTGCAGATCCAAAAAAATGTCTGCGTGATGAAATTGTAATTTCCACATATATCAAAGTTTGCTTACACGTAACACTGAAAACATGTCGTCTCTTTATCGCATTTAAAGTCACAGCTTCTCGTGCGAAATGCCCGTTTAATCTGTGAAATGTGTTTTTCTTACAATCAGGATTTGCGAAAGCGCAGAGCTGAAAAGGTGTTTTCACATCACATACATTTTCTGATACACACATATCTCTGTTTTTTTTTTTACTGTTGAAGCATTATGATACAACATTTTAACTGTGTATATTGAATCATGTGATTCAGATGTGCTTTTTCTCCCAACGAACGAAATGACTCAAGTGTATCTTTCTCAGTTTTCTAAAAAACAAAAACTGAAACTATCAAAAAGAAATCATAAAATCATAAAAACATCATATCATATTACATAAAGAACAGAGCAATGCGTCCTAACTAAACTGTATATAAGCCTTATTATTGCCATCCTGAACCGAGTTGACACTTATGTCATCAGGACAAGGTCATAGATAGATCAGTAATTATGACCATATTGCACAATCAGTATTGATATAAATCACATATGATTAAAAGATACATTTCTGTTCTTGCACATTTTCCGGATGCGTCTCTATTTTTTAAGCCTGTATCGCTTTAAGAAATTCTGTTAGCCCTTTGAAATGAAGGAAATTAATGGATCTGATTACGGCTTTGTCTAATAGTTTATGCATCGCAATTTCCTGTTTTTAATCACTACAGTAGGGCTTGAGCAGCCCAAGGGCACTGTTTTAATTCTTTTGTGTTACCAACAAAAGCAGGAACAGGAAAAAAAAAATTATAAGATTAATAATTGTTTTGCCAGGATCTAATAACAAGCAATAAAAACCAGCCAACCAGAATGCTGCCGCCATATCCAATCCGAGCACTATTATTAGAAACCGTCTTTTCATGTGTGTTTTTTTAATTCCTCTTTATTTTTTTACACAGGCCTCTGATGATATTGAATGGTTTTTCGATTCTGATAAATATTTGAGTTTGCTTTTTGAAAGAGGCTAATGTTGTCACATGAATAGAGAATGATCCATTCTTCATGCTTCATTATGATTTCTCACTTCTGGCCAATGACAGGCAGGCTGATAGAATATTTACAGCCTCCCGAGGAGACATTTAGCAGAAACACATCACAGCTGACATTCACCTGCTCTTTAAGACCTTATTCATGAGTGTATGAATGAGTCTTCAGGTGTGTGCGTGTGTGCGTCTAAGTGTGATCTGCTTCTTGTAACGGAAAGACAGAGAGTGACAAGAGTGTCTCGCTCACATGGTACCACAGTGGAACTGACATTCCCTCAGTAACACGGCCATACATGCGCTCCTTCTCACTTCCTCTCCCTCCCTCCTCTTTTCCTTTGTCTTTGCCTTTCATTTAAAGTAGGACACTTACATCCTTTGTATCTACCAGTTGACTTCACCGCTTAAGCTATATTCTTAAAATGATAAGAGATACAGCACGTTTCACATTATGATCGTCTGCATGTTCGCGGCCAAATCCAAACATGAGGAGCGATATCAAATTAAATGATTAAATTTAATGTTGAAATACACAGCGGTGTCCTACCTAGCGTACAAAGGAGGGAAGTCCTGAGAGCAACACGAGAAGAGAAGACTGAAGTCGAATGCACAGCAGGAAACACCATTTTAATAATAAGGTGAACATCAATGCTGATTTTAATGGCTGAAACAAAAGCGATAGCTCTTGCCTATATCGACCTGTATGATGTTGGTTTGCAAGGTTTTCTACCAAAGACTCATGTCGGCTTGTTTGGCTGGAAAGAGCCAAAGAAGGACTGATGCTGCTGATGGAAGACGCTGTTTGACAAGCACTTCATTCCAAGCATACTAAGGATTTAGCAGTATTTCAGAAAAATTACAATGATCCTTGACAAGTTACAAGGTTGTAGCATTGTCTTAATCCAACAACAAACCTTTTTAGACATTTTACGAAACACTCAACAGTGACAACAACAAAACCGGTCAATGTTTCAGTGCCCTCCAAGATGATACTTGATAACAAATAAGACTAAAAGTCTACAGAAAATCTAATGGCATAATGTTTACCATGTGCATTATGCTGTTTGGTCCCTTAGTTGTCCAGATTTTAAAGTCTCCAAAGTGGTGGACATTACCATCGATAGAGCCATGCTAGGATTGGCTATAAGTAAATATAATGTGTTTTCTAATCTACCACCTCTACAGTTCGGAAAGTTTAGTCATACAAGGTTGTTTTCACGCCTGTAGTTTGGTCTGTTTAATCTGGACGAAGGTAAAAAAAATGATTCATCGTTGCCTTTCAGTTCTGGTCTGTTTCGTCTTCACGCCGACTTTTTTAAAACAACTTGCATCAAATCCATTTCTACCATTTCATGTTTTGCCCACAAAATGTTGCCATGGCAATAGTTCTAATTTCACACATAGCAAACAAAACATCTTCCACTATAGGAGCGAATACCTTTAAACCCGTCCCCGTCCTCCTGCTCTCCACAGTGCGGTGGGTGTTCTGGTCTGGGTGGTGGTGGTGAGGTCCATCTGGAAATGCTCAGAGCGTCCTGTCTCATAGCTGCTGCCATCACCTCTCACTCTATTTCACTGGTTTATGGACACGACCAGCTTTGGAGCTCCCTGTCTCCCTTTGGAGCTTCTTTGGAAACATCAGCCAGCATTTTATTTACAACCTCAGAGCCAGGCCTGTTCCCTGTACTGTGGGAGGTGTGTCCGCGTAGTGGATATGCTGTGATTCAGGCAACTCACAGATTTGAAGACAAGAAGGAATGCATGTGTTACAACATATCAGGAGCACATATTACATTTTCACACATGCTGTACCATTCCAGGAGCCTTGGGAGGTTTCAGTGACCACATCTGCAGTGAAACAACAGCTTGACAAGACTTTCAGTTTCGTCTGCTATCTATTTTATAATTAATTCTTAATCTAAATTTATGGGTCCTAAGTTTTGCACTTTGTCTCACTTCCAATTAATAACATTTCTGCTAGAGCTCCAAAGTCACTTTCATGAACCAAATCTATTGAATCAACAAACAGAGCCTAAATCAATGAGTCTACCTGGCTTTCGGACAGACTACTACTCAAACTGTTGCCTTATGTGGCGCTCGCCCAGTTTCCTGTCACACCCAGTACTAATGCTAAAATATGACTTGAGGGGAAACAAATAAGAATAAATAGAGAACATTAAAAAGTTATGATGGACTACAAGTTGTTTCAGAGACTTGTGTGATGAGGTAATGTTTTATTAGGCTGATTCAGTATTTACCTTGGAAATCTTGATTTTTTTTTATGTTTTCATTAGAGTGATGGACTTCAGTTTTGACATTTTCTTTCATAAGAATCCTGCTTTAACATGCTTATTTTACTCCTCCTGTGAGAGCCTAAAATTGGATTACATGAGATTATGGTAAAACACCTAAACCGGGTACTGACCAACCCTTTATTGCATGCTTTGTGCTCCGTTTTAAATTCTTTTCTGACATGTTTTAAATTGGAACATCATGCCTGTGTTTTGACTTATTATAATTTATGCATTTGAAATAATTCTTTGAGTGTCTAATCATGTTGTTCCCGTAATTTGACACCACTAATGCAGCCTGTAGCAGTTATATAAAGATGCTGCTTATTGTTCGGTTTGTTAGTTCACTTTTTTGTATACTTTGTGTACTTGTGCAATCCTTGAAAATCCTTGAATGATAGCACAGTGGAAGTGTGTGAAGAGAACGCCATGTAAAAATCACATTCTAGTAAAATCATGAGAAAGTAAAGTTGCAGAAATCCACCAGTGACCCGTGATCCACTGGGTGACATTGTTTGTGTGTATGTACCTGTGTGTTTAAATCATACAGTGTGCGTAGGTTAAAGTGCGTTTATTTGTTTGAGTGTATTTGTTTGCATGTTATATGTGTGGATGTATGCGTGCGATCGTATGTGTATGTGACATGCGAGCAGCCACACTCGGCCCGGCTGACAGGCCACTGTCTGATTATAAAGGCACTTTACTGGTATTAATATTAATGCCACTCCATTTTATTCAGGATGTCTGCCTGCCACTCCGATGAGACTGCACTTTACTGCTTTAAATGGTGTGTGTGTTTGACAGGAGGTGTGTGTTAGAGGGTGGGCTGCATATGTGTGTGTACATGCATACTGATTCATGTGTGTTTGCCTGGGTGTCTCTTTGGCATAAATGCAGTTGTCAGAAAGAAAGAATCCTTCTAATCCATTAGCACCGGAGTAGTTTTAAACTTGACCTCCTCCCGCTTTTAATAAAATTATCTTCATTTCTCCACAGCATGGTACAAAATACATATTTTTGTGAGCATTTGGGTGAAGAGGATTTGGCTCCCCAGTCTTTCATTCACTCACTTCCTTCTGTCTGTGATCACCTTTCACACCTCCCTCATTTGGTTCTGGCCCCCTTAGCCCTTGGTTGGAACCAAACAGCCCAACCCTTAGTCAGATCAAAGATGTGATTCAGTCAGGGTCAGATTGAACAATGACTGGGTTCATTTCTGGTGTAAAAGATTATTAGAATTTTGGATGGATTGAATGGTTTGGAGATCCGGAGCAGTTAGAGAAATCTGTGCAAGGCTATCATCACAATTAAAGAAAGGAAAACTAACACACCAAAACAAAAGGAACCACGGGGAAACCAACCGAATGTTTAATTGACATTTGGTCCAACAACTTTACTCGAGAGTCCAGGGAGACGCAGGCATATTCAGTAGTTGATGACAGAATGACTTAAGTGCGCTCACATAATTGCAACTAACTGGATGTAATCTATACAATGTCAGAAACTTTTATTTGTCAATGAAGTTGTTCTCCACAAGGATTTCTTTCTCTTTCTTGTCTCGGACATTGAGAAAGTACAAAACAGTGATGTGGTTGCGGTTGATAAAAACCAAGAATAACACAGATTCCTGGAGTTTTGCACTGAGAGATTAATTAAATTATTGTTTTATGAACATGAAGTCATCTGCCAACATCAACACGAATACAGGCCAATGACAACACTTGTGTTGTACGAGCAGCTACATTTGTAGCCAAAATACTGTATATCACAGACTGACCTGTCCACACCACGCCACAGCATTTTTTTTAGGGAGTTTCACCGAAAGGCAAACTCGTTTTGGAGGGGCTAAATGTGTAAAAGGAATATGAGTTGGCTTCTCGTGGATGGAAGGCCACATTTTTCAAATTTAGCTGCTTACAGTGGTGGACGTGCTCTGTATTTGAGGCTGGAGGAGGTTTAAACAGACACGGTGTTCATCCATCAACCAAAAAACTACTGTTGGCTTCTGACGCTGGTAACCCCCCTCCACACACACACACACACACACACACACACCTCCCTCATGTGTATCTATCTTGTTTTTCTCTTGTTGTTGGTTGTTGTGTAGGTCGTCCCCTCCTCTGTCTGCCATCTGGGAAGTTTCTCTCTCCATCCATTATGGCCATCCTGGGACAGAAACCCTTCAACACCAGCATGCTCCCGCAATCCCCACACACATTAACATGTAGACGCACACTTGCACACACACACACACACACACACCCATAAATACCAGCTAACACGTAAACACACATGTACACTCCAAATCCAAACAGCACACAAACTAATGGTCACACACTTGAACTCTAACATGTACAGAGCAAAAAAAGTAATGCACACTCACAAAAAGAAAAATACAGCCTGATAATTCACAAAACATCAGGAAAAATATATAAATCTTAATATAGATGTTATTATGTAGCATCCAAGCAGCAACCTCTGTGGCTGTAAAGAAAAGCCAGTTGGGAAGTGCTAAGCGCAGTTCCTCAAACAGCCACTAGAGGCTGGCGACGAAAGGAACCTCCATAAGCCTCCATGTTAAAACACGTTAAACATGTTTACAGCCTGGTACAAAAACAGTTTTGGTCTCTACAGCTAATTCCCTCGTTTATGACAACTGTGAATTTCTACTTAACTCACCTGTTTAAATTACAGTGGTCCCTTGTTTATCGCTGGGGATACGTACTAAAAATAACCGTCAATAAACGAAATCCACGAAGTGAGTTTTACAATTATTCTACATGTTTTAAGGCCGTAAAAACCCTAACCAAACACTTTTATGCATCTTTTTACACGCAGTTTGTACACTACTCCCTTAGTTAATCAGGACACAGAACACATGTGCACATTGATACTGTACAGTACGCTGTAAAAAAAAAAAAGCATGCAAAATTATACAAAAAAAATCAGCGAAACAGCGAGTCCGCGAAAAGTGAACCGCGATATAGCGAGGGACGACTGTACAGATGTAGCAACTTAAAAGTTCATGAGTAGGTGGAGTTACAGTAAAAAATAGACACGCCCAGGAGAAGGAGGATGGGTCACTCCGGTCACGGAACTTGGCAGGCAGCTGGCTGGAAGTCCGCTGGAAGACGGCTGCCATTCAGCTGGCGTTCAGCTTGATCGGGAACTTTTTAGTTGCTACTACTGTATAAAGGCCTTAAGTTACGTAGAAGCAGTGTGGCTGCTTTGCTTTATAGGTGGCTTGTTTTAGCACCCAGGCATCATTTAGCCCACCATAGAGCCCAGCCTGGTGTCTGTCTTTCAGCCTTTTATTTCATGGTCGGCTACGTAAGTGAGAACATTAACTAACATAGCAGAGAGGGAATGACAGATATACCGTTCATCTAATTAAATCTGTTATTTTATGTTAGTATACTTACCATTCTTACTCATTCCATAGTGAAGTGACATCCTGTTGTTTTAAAGCAAAACTAAGTTTACACCAACTTTACAAAGAAGAAAAACATATTCTCTCTCTTACAAATAAAGCACTCAGTGATTTTGTTGCTGTCTCTTTGTGGTCTGGTTTGACCACATGGACTAGTTTATGGTGACTAAAGTTAGCAAACATGGCAAAGACACTTTGTTTTGTCCGTTTGCTGAATTGTTATACAGTGTGTTGTGGCTTTCTCACACAGTGAAGTTGCAGAAGTTCCACAGCTCACTTTGAAAAATTGTTCTCTATACTTAGCATCTGCTGATCTTTCATCTCAGTTCTGTACCTGATTTGTACAGAGTGACTTTAGGTATGACCTAATTTCGTGATTTTTTTTTTTTTTTTGCCTCTGCAGTTGTTGCTGAATGAGATTTGGGGAAATGTAGATATTCATCAACCCGGAAAAACAAATAGAGAAGGCAGCTCAAGGTAAAAAAGAGTACACGGAAATGAGACTCACAAATCACAAAATAACTTTGATAAAGCACACATCAGGTCAGGACAGAATGATATGCGTAATAATAAGTTAGGTACCAACCGAACTTGCAGAAGTGAGGACCAACCAAATGTCCTCACATTGAAGGACTTCCCTCATTTGTCCTTGTAAACACATCCACCTACTCATGACCACCTCTCCATTCTGCTCCGTATCGGCGGCAGCAAGCTAGAGACAGAAAGGAAAGAGAAAGTGAGGCGAGGATGATGACGATGCTGGTGCTGGAGCTCAGTGCAAAGCTCCGGGTTATCAAACTCATTAATCTACATGCCATAGTCCCCGGATGAATAATTGTGCGTTGAATTTATCTGCCAGTATGATAGCTACAGCTCAGCTCTCCCCGCGCCACAACCCGAGACCACATTGTGTCTCGGCCTTGTAATTATTACACGCTTTGTCTTTGCTTGGGGTGGGAGGCGGGTAGAAGGTGGGTGGTTGGGGTGGAAAACAGAAACACGCTCCCACCTCTTCTTTTGTGGCTTTTCATGAGGAATCATCTTTCCAACCCTCAGTGTGACGCTTAATATTACAGGGAGACACCCCCCTCCTCCTCCTCCTCCTCCTCCTCACTAATACCGTTGCATATAGGAACAGGACGGGAAACAAACTGAGTTATGGCTTGATAAAACAGGCATTTTACCTTGTTTGCATGTATGTATACGATCTTTAACGACCCGAGGAGGATTTTGGATTCTACATATACACAAAAAAATAAATTTTTCAAAGGTTGGGTCTGCTGTACGGACCCACAAAAGTAGCCATGATCAAATAAATTTGGTGAAGGTAAATCATGAGATGATTAGAAAACATATTCTTCTAGATGAAATTATAAAAATTTCTTTGAGGTTTAAATCTAAAACAAGGCAAATTACTTGTAGGTTAATGCTTTATAAAATAAATAACACCTGTCACAAGTAAATGAATGCATTCTACGTCATTTTAAGAAACATACAAGCAACTGAAATTGACTCAGTGCCTTCTTTCAATCTCTTAAAACCTTCTTATATCTAAAAGAATATCCTGATTTGATCACAGCAGCCTGTATATAAACTATGATTGGTTTGTAAATTATTTTTTTAATTTTACACTTTATCTACAGTATGCGAGCAGGGGCGGACTGGGACAAAAAATCGGCCCCTGGCATTATGGACCAAACCAGCCCACAACATTTGATAACAGCAACTGTGCAAGTCTTTAAAACAACATACTTGAGCCATGCAATGACTTAACTATCCTGGTGAACCGGTATACTGCCCTTTCACGCCTCTCCGCAGGCGTGGTTTAGTCAAAAAATGCTTGCACGTGGTTGGAGCAACCTCATATGAATGACATGACACTTCGACCACTCACGTTGAAGCTTTGTGACGTAGGACGTGTCGTCACGTAAGCGCCGCCATTACTGTTGTGATTCAGGGAGGGGGATGGCACAGCCGAACACTGAGGGAGGGTGTTCAAATCCCTCCCTACGATCCTGATTCGTCGGATACTTTCTGGACAGAGGAGGAGAGCGAAACCAACGCTGCACCAGAAGGTTGTGTCGCCCAGTGCCCTGGGCGTCAACACATAGCTTCTGGTTCACCAGGATATGACTTAACAGGAATCAGTTAGAGTGGACACATTAAATACTTCCAAACTTGTCATTTATTAACACCATAAAAATACACTGCAACACTCAATCACAGTAATGAATCTGAAGGCAGCATTCATCCTGTTGGGTGTGCCTATGTGTTTCAGGGAGGAAACGCATCCAAAAACTGCAAATTCAGCATTCCAGTGGCTTATTTGAACTTATAACAAGAGTCTTCATGTCACACGGAGTCCAGCACTTGCCGTGGGTCTGAGGACCCACTGTGGACAGCTATGGGGTCACCTCATTGAACATCGAAGACTCAACAACAGACCAGACTAAATGAACGCTGAAGGCACTCACCAGGTCATCATAAGTGACCCCTTTCACACACCACGATCATAATGCGGATGAATTGTAAACTGTGTCTGTTCAGGGATGGTCTGCTATCTCACATATGAATTTTCTTCTTAGGCTTTCTCTGTCCATCCACTGACTCCTCAACAATGACCTCTGACCTCTTCCAAACAGCAGTGGAGCATTAACAGCTAAGCAGCCAGATATTTATGAAAAGTTGTCTGAGACCAGAAACAGATCTACAGTACATGGGCACAGATGCTTTACAGCTTGTGTTAACAACCCCCAGGTGACAAAAAATAAATTATTACCTCGCACAGACACATGTTTACATGTTCATGCATGTGAGTGATGTACACGCACGCTAAATGACTGCGTACCATGATTTCACAGTTTCTATCCCCGCGCAGCAACACGTGTAAATATATCTGAACGCTGCTCGTTGGTTCTTTTGTCTTTTTGATCTGAAGTGTAGTTTTCCAGATGAAGTGAAGAGCAGGGAACATAAAAGAACAAATAACAGGCGTGTTGGCAACAGCGGGCGAACGCAGCAAACAGGTAAACAGACTGTGTGTATTTCCAGCTCTTAATGCTATTTATCTTCAAACAACTGTTTGCTTTGCCTTGCTGAGTGTGTGTGTGTGTGTGTGTGTGACACATAAGATTTTTGGATATGGGATTTTTTAGTCTAATCCAAAGCGGAATCAGCATTGTTTTTCCTAGGTAAGTACGAGTCCCCTGAACTTCGTCATTTCTCGTTATATTTATGACAAAATCATTGGTCAATGTGTTTTTAAAAATTAGGGTTACACAGTTAGTTAGATGTTTTAACTTATACAATGTTTGTTCCTATATTAAATTTCCTGAGGGCACTTCCCTTTATTGCTGTTTTACTGAGACTGGCAGGGTAAAGTTCAGGTTCATGTATAAATAGAGAGATTTCAGAACAGGGACAGGTCAGAGAGGTCACATGTAGATTGGGGACATACTGGCTACTCATTAGGTGATATGTTGAAGAAAGCTGTTTAAATGCATTATATGCAAATCTGTTAACAATTTACAGGGGTTGAGACAGCCCATCTTCAGGAAAATGTATAAGGACCAACTGTTAACGCTCCTCAGGGAGCCTTTTTCTCTGTAACCCCTTTAGTGTGCTGCACTGTGAAACGCTCCTCTTGTACAAGAACAATAAATTCAACTTAAACTTTGATGTTTTGAATCCGATCCTCCTTATTTAAGGGGTTTTCTTTCAAATTCCTGTAACAGTCAGATTTGTACCCACATTGCAACGGCATGTGCTTTAGCCTGATGAATTCAGAAGGTGCCTCTAATGGAGATTTTCACCACTAACACACAGGTTGCCTTTGCATCCATCCGTCAGATTATTACATGCTTTGTTTATGTCGCAGATAAAACCACAAACAAACAAACAAACAAACAAACAAACAAAAACACAGTTTTTAGTTTCCAACTGCAAAATTGATGAAAATAAATCATTTTCCTTAGTGTAGGCTGTTGCTACATCAGAAATTGAAAATGTAGTATAGGGTGTTATTGAGTTTGTAGGATATTCTTCAGTGGGGGTATATAATAATGGAATTACAGCCAAAACAGATTAGTGTGACGTATTCCACGGACTGATCCACAGTGAGACTTTCACAACACCATTCACTCTGGGAAAATCCAATCTAATATTTTTTTGCTCCGCTCTTCAAACATGCGACATGTTTCTTTTGGACCAAAGTCATGACCTGCCCTGCTCTGCTTCTGATTGGCTAGTACTAACCAATGTCTTTGTTCAAATATTTTAGGGCAAGCCAATCGGAGGCAGAGTAAGGTGGGTCATGATTTTGCCCCCTTGGGAAAAGAATTGGTATTTGGAGTCCTTTGAGAAATAACCACAGGACAGAGGCTAATTAACGTCTTTTTTTCAAGATCAAACTGCACTTTTCACTGCTGTTGGTTTTGTCCCGTGCAAACACTGTACAAAAGACAGCTGTGCGACCATGAAGATACACCTGCTCCGGGGTAATGGACAAAAAAAAAGTTTGTGAATTTTGTTAAAGTCATATTACATTGTTGGATGACATTGACTTCATTTTACAAGTGAACTGAAACAAGCAGGATTGTTTGTCCCCTGGCTGTTGCTCACATGTGTCAAAGGACATTTGAATGAAGCTGGATCTTTGTCACACTGCACGATACCTTTTGATTAACTTAAAACACTCGTGTGTGCTTTGTGACAGATGACCTGTTTTTCAGTTTCAGCTTTCATTATAATTCATTACAATTTGTCCACGTGAAGCAGGCTTGATTTATTTACCTTGTTACCTGATTACTTTATTCATAACTCATTATTGATACCGCTGCCATTTCCAACAGAATTTCCTTTTACTATAGTCAGAAAATGGATGAAACCCAGCTGTAGTTCTTAAAAAAGAATCTTTGTGGGGCATCACTGCGTGGTTCGGAGGCTCTGTCAGAGTGCATGTGTGCGTATCTGTGTGTGTCTGTGTGTGTGTGTGTGTACAGCAGCCTGAAGCCAGCTCGTCCTTGAGACAACCTCAGATTGCAGATCGGACTCAAAGACAGCATTGTGTGTTTAATTTGTTTTTACCTGCTGGAAGGTCATCAAGCCTGGAACAAGTTTGGTGGAAGGTTTGGGTGTGTGTGTGTGTGTGTGGGGGTGAGGGTGGGTGAGCATTTTCCTCTGATTATAAAAGCCTAAACAGATTCTCTCCCAGTGTCACATTTATCATTTTCAAACAGCTAATATCTTTGGACGAAACAGAAAAAAAAGGGATGGTGACCCTACCCCGCTGTTCCAAAGGTGGACAGTGCGGAGGATGGAGGGAGCGAGGGCAGACGCGGGTCAACCTTCAGATGCCCCCAGAGAGAGAGAGAGAGAGAGAGAGAGAGAGAGAGAGAGAGAGAGAGAGAGAGAGAGAGAGAGGTGATGTATTTTAAAAAGCTCTCCTGACCTGTAGGCACCCGGTCCAATGTTTGCTTAAATGGACAAGCCATCGTTTTAGAATGTGCTTTGTGTAGCAGATTTTGAAATGCACTATTACATTTCAAAGGATGCACGTTCATCACACACTCTTTCTCTCTCTCTCTCTCTCTCTCACACACACACACACACACACACACACACACACACACACACACACACACACACACACACACACACACACACACGTAGGTCCGCACAAACACACACCTACTGAAGCTGCATAGGGCATTGGTGTCAACTTGAAGGTTTCTGGCAAGGTCCTGTGGGTAATTCTCATTCACCTTGTCTGGGGTCTGTGTGGACACAACACAAGTGTGTGTGTGTGTGTGTGTGTGTGTGTGTATTATGTATATATGTGTGTGTGTGTGTGTTTGGACACTTGTTTTGCTGTATCTGTGTGTGATCGGACTCATTTTTATGAGACAGAAGTAGGGAAAACAGAAGAAGTTTTGGAGGTCACAAACAAATCACAGTCTTGCCAGTGCATGTGTGTGTGTGTGTGTGTGTGTGTGCTCCCAATATAGTAGCAAATTGAGGAGAGCGTGCTGTTGTGACTACAGGTATTTGTGGAGACTGTCTATATGCAAATGATAAAAGGATGTTACCATAATGACCTGGCATTGAGAAAGACCACCGCTCTTAGAGGTGGGAGCAGTGTGGAAAAAACTCGCCTGGCTGCAGTGGAGAATGCTGGGAAGGGAATATCTGGCAACGCTGCCTGTAAAACTTGTTGTTTGGTGACTTCCCTTCATTCAGATGTTCTGTAAATTTGAACCCAAATTTAATAAATTGGCAAAAGAAAAACATGAATAAAAAGAAATACTGTTATGCGAATATTCAGAGTTGGTTCATCAAGATAAGCAGTAGGTGGAGCCAGTTCTCAAGTCGGAAAACTAAAATTTGTGGTTACAATAAACTTAAAGTTAAAAGTTAAATAGCACCAAACAAACCTCTAATGGTAAAAAACAAATGCAGAAAAAGGGATGACACTGAGTTTTGCTGAGAATCTGTTGTTTGGAACTGATGCAGTGTTCTTACTGAATGTTTGTTTGCTCGTTAGAGTCCGAGTAAGATAGGTTCTGTTGTTAGGTTCTGAGTTAGATTCAACAGACTCTCTTAATTGTGCAAACATCTCATGGATTGCTTGTTTGTATGTGGTCACCGTTCATAAGCACTTGCACATTGGTAGATAACTTTCATTCACAAAAACTACTCATTACTCCTCATTTTTAAGTGCAACTACTTCAATTTTCCTTCTAATTCGAAACAATATCTGATTCCACTCAGCTCACAATACAATTTAACTCATACTGATGGTCGACATGCATTTAAATTTAAAGCCCCAGCAGGCTGGAATAATCTCCCTTGCACGATTAGGTCTACAAATAGGCCCTAGTTTTGCTTTTGTATTTCTGCAGTTGTGTTTTGTATCAGTCTTATTTTGTACATGTATATATATGGGAGAGGGGCCTATTGGAGCATTGTGGTGAATGGGTGGCTGCGTCTTCGTAAACATTGTATATCTCTGTTGGCAACAAGGACCCCCTCGAAAATAAGATGGTACATCTCAAGGGGTTATCCTTTGATAAATAAAGAATAAATAAAGATTATTACTAATGACCAAATAGAAGAACCTCAGTGTGAAGCTAAAAGGTGATGATGCTGGTGATCTTAGGTTTCCAAAAGCAAATGGGACCATGACTCAGATGGGAAGCTGTCAGTCAGAGATGGACAAGGAGAATATTATACAGCAGGCGGTGTTACACAGTTGGGTGTAACTGCTGAACATCCTCTGTTTGAGAACATTTTTCTACAAACTACTAAAGTTCCCGTGCCAGAGTATTCCCATAAAGTCATAAAATCTAAACATTCTCGGCCAGGCGCTGTCAAAGTGAGCTGTAGGGAAACTATCTGTACATGACTCATACAAAAGTCCTGGGAATTTTGTTCCTGCCTAAGAGAAAATCCTGTATATACTGAAACGTGGTCATTTGCAGCAAGTTCTCTTAAATCATGTGTCCACTTAAGAATAAATCTGTTCATACAAGTGCTTCTTGCATGAGGTCTACTGATCCTCCAGCTAAAGATCTAAATGGATGTGACCTGCAGCGGGACTCCTTATGAGCTCATTAGATGGACCCGAAGCTGGACACACTGTGTTTGGGAGTGAGAAAAGGATGGTGTGAGGTCTTACAGCAACAACATGAAGACAGCTTTTAGAAAAACATATCACAAAATCATCTTTTCATACTAGTTTCAAGTCTCTTATTGTCTTGCGCTGACATGATCGAAAGCTAACGACTGCCTGGAAGCGAGGAAATCAATCATAAATCTAAATTTATGCCACCGCATGCTTGCTTGGGGAAAATGATTGGTGGCAGTGCAACATATGAAATGAATAGTTAACAGTTTAAAGTATGTGCTCACTGAGGTATTATTAACTCAAACAACCGTCATCTGGATCGACTCAAACAGCTGACGCTGCAGAACAGTTGTCAGGGCAAACTACTGAATGATGGCTGCCTGTTACAGCGCAGACCCGCCAGCATGTGTGTTTAATCGCTCGACACAGACACTGTGGGTCTGGTGGAAGGAAACATTAGTCTTTCTCCAAATGTAAACCCATCTGGATGTATAACTCACGCTGGTGTTCATGGTGCTCTGTGCTCCTCATGCAGGTTATGTGCGTCTGTACATCGGCCTCTGATACAGCTGGCTTCCAAATGGCCATAAATAACTTTATAGCTTTACCTCATTCGATCGTTTCATTTCGTCTTTTGCTTTTGGTTTGACACTACTGCTCAGATAGTATGTTCTGGGAATCTTTGTCACAATTTGATTTGATTAATATATATTTTTAAAATCAATACATATTATAGATTAAATAGATAGAAAAAGAGCACTGTTACTATCAGGCTCTGTGCACCGAGCTGTTTACTCATGTCTGAATTGCAACGTGAAACATAACCAACAGTTAAGATAACTGGTTTTGTTGAAGGTCACTGTCTGATAAACGCATAAAAAGCAGTGAAAAGTGGGATAGAGAGTTCTAAGCATGTTTTATTCTTCTGAGAATAATGAATGTGTATTTTACTGACCGCCACTAATGAATAGCTGAATAGCCTTTGTCAAAGAGAAGTGTGTCTGTGTGTTCTGGATTGAATGCTGCCAAAAAATGATGTGCACAATGTTTTACATAACAGGTGTATGCTCCTTTTAGCATATTTAGTATTTATTTTAGCATATGTTTAATTTTATTTATCCTAGTACATTTTAATGTCTCAGGTATCTTTATTCTTATTTATTCTAGTTATTTTAACACTTAATAGTAGCTTTAACGCTAGGATTTTATTTATGTTGCACTGACTGACTAGAAGCACTTTCAATCTCGTTGTACCTGTGACAATGACAATAAAGATCTATTCTATTCTATTCTATTCTATTCTATTCTATTAGGGAGAAGGAGTACTCTGTTATAACACCATGCCTCAGCACTGAAGAACACCCATTGTTGTGGAGGCTACTTTGAAAACTACCAAATACCTCACAATGAAGAAGAAGATGACCTACGGCAAAGCTTAGGCAAAACAGTTTAAACTACTATGTAAAAATGTTGATGTGATATGAGGGGATATAATGTTTCATGTATTTGCCATGGTGATTCTCCCTTAGGCTGAGATTTAAGTGTATCTATGATGACGCAGTTGCGTGACCGCCCACTCTCCCTTCTGCACATGCACTACATAAAGGTCAAGTGTATAGTGGCTGCCTGATGAATGCATTGCCTGGCCGCCTTTACAGTGGTCAGGATGAAAGAATAAGGGTACCCTGCTCCATTTCTATTCACTTACAATAAACAAAAACATATTACTTTTCTTTTATGACTCAGGATTACTTGTACTTCAGTACTTAACAAAGGAATATGGCAAAAAAAGTAATTTAACTACTTGCAAATATGAATGTTGATGCAAGCTACTGCGCAATCGTTATTAAATTACTAGTTTAATTACATGTAGTTCACCTTTTTCCAAAACAGAGAACAACAGTCCAGCTTCAACTGTCATACCAGAGAGTAAGTATTCACAACACTGTGCAGCAGGTACTGGTTATGAGGTCGAGTTATTTTGATTTTGATTTCATTTGGTCAACATGAATCAGCTGAAGGTTTTGTGTAAATTGTTGAGAGAGTGAGAGTTTGTCTCTGGGTAATGACAGATAAAATATTCACAAAAAGTACATCACCTTCGTCTTGCAAAGCTAATTATTATGTTGTTAAATGCAAAATGTGACTCTGGATTATTAGTTGTTGCACACTCTTTTTTTTAAAGATTATTTTTTTGGCCTTTTATGCCTTTATTGATAGTACAGCTGAAGATACACAGGAAGCAGGGGGCAGAGAGAGGGGGAATGACACGCAGTAAATGGCCGTCCGATGCGGGATTCGAACTGGGGCCAGCTGCAGTGAGGACGCTTAACCCACTATGCTACCGACCACCGGTTGCATACTCTTTTTGGTACTTATTGTCACTGGTCAAATTAATTTTTAAAAAAAGACATGCTATGTAAATTGCAGCTCTTTGTTGTAGTAATTGTAATCATAAAACACAAAGTGATAATTTTGCCTCTTAAATAGTTAAACAGGCTTCATCTGGATTGACTATCTAAGACGTTGTGTTGTCCAGTTTGTAAACCTTTTACATGTTAGTGATTTTGGGCTGTAAAAATTAATTTGACTATTTTCTTGACAAATTAAACATTGAATACCTGCAGTGTCACAAATGTCTGACACGATAAATAACACAACAGACATACATCTTCCAAAATGCTTATGGTGTTTCTGGTGTTTTGTCCGCTTCTTTCTCATACACATGCACACTCCATTCTGTAAATAGGATTTTATGATTGCAAAGTGCTTCTGATGCATTTGTGTCCACATCCACTACATTTACTGTCTGATTTGTCCTGTGTTGTCCACGTTTCCACAGTGTTTGCATTGTGTCTTTGTGACTCAGTGCATCAGCGTGGAGCACTGGAAACAGGCTCATCATTGCTGGGTAAGAGGACATGCAGCAGACAGAAGGTGGGGCAGGGCAGGGGGGGGAACAGGGAATGTGGATCCAATCTTAAGTGTTAGTGATGGAGTAGACAATGGAAGGTGATGTAGGATTTAAATCAACTCTTCCCTCTGTGCAGCACATGGAGGCTGATGGGAGAGGAAAGGGCTCTGTGATGCCATCCGCTGTAATCCTGCTGGTGGTGAAGCTCCGTCTGTGTGTCTAGTTGTGTCTCTCAGGTTTTCCTTTTCTCTCTTGTCTAACTTTGTAGTGTGGTGGCAGACTGCAGATTAGACAGTTTGAACCAGAAGCTTGACGGTTGGATCTTCTAACAAAGACTCAATGAATAATGCTTCCCTTCATAACTAATGCGTTTAAGCAAAGCGCTGAACCTCTTGCTTCTCAGCGTCAAACAGTGGCTGGAACATGTGACAACAACCAGTCACCTTTCCACCTTGTCTCCATCCCTGTCCTCAACAGTGCTCCGTCTAAGTTCTCAACAAAGTTCAAAAAAGATATTTCTTCCTTCCATCCGCACCCCACTGTTCTCTCTTTCCTCCCCTTTCTCTCTCTTCACTGCAGGCGTTTACACTGTAAAGCAGAAGCTATCTCCTTTTTTTTTTGCACTATACATCATCCTGCTGGACACTGCAGTTTTTAGTAATTTCTATGAATACGACCCAGTAGAGCGGAGTTGGTATGAGAGGATGTCTTCATATTACTCAGTTTAACTTCTGAAAAGAAAGTCTGAACCACATCCTGAGCTCATTTTATCAAACTTATGGAATAACAAGAACAGCTCTTAGAGAGAAATGATTTTTGTAACTGCACAACACTGACATTTAATTACGACAGGTTTGCACAAGGAAGTAAGAGTAAGAGTAAGTAAGACACCAGTGTTAAGACTGGCACATCTATTTAATGGTCACGAAAGTGAAACATTAATTTGTGTGTTCACCCCGTCATCCAGATCTACTCTAAACATAAAGCTTTCTTCCTTGGCCCATGCTACATCTTTCCACCAAGTTTCACGATGATCAAGAAATCCTCTTGACAAACAAACGTTCCCAAAAAAAAAACCCTCCTTGATGGAGATGATGGTTTTACTTCAATGGATCTGGGTTACATAAAGCAGCAGTACATAACCCGATCTTTGCCGAGCTTTGGGTAGTGACCGAAAAAATAAGATCGCGAATACAAGCGGCGGAAATGAGTTTCCTTCGCAGGGTGGCTGGGCTCTCCCTTAGAGATAGGGTGAGAAGCTCGGGCATCCGCGAGGAGCTCAGAGTAGAACCACTGCTCCTCCTCATCGAGAGGAACCAGTTAAGGTGGCTCGGGCATCTCGTGAGGATGCCTCCTGGACGTCTCCCTGGTGAGATGTTCCGGGCACGTCCCTCCGGGAGGCGGCCCTGGGGAAGACCCAGGACACGCTGGAGGGACTATGTCTCTCGGCTGGCCTGGGAACGCCTTGGGGTCCCCCTGGGAGAGATGGCAGAAGTGGCTGGGGAGAGGGAAGCCTGGGCTTCCCTGCTGAAGCTGCTGCCCCCGCGACCCATATTCAGATAAGAGGAAGAAGACGGACGGACGGCCTGGGTTTGTTTGAGCTAGTGGACTCAACCAACATGTGCTTCCAGGTCAAGGAATGCAATGTGAAATACTCTCAAAGAATTGCTACAAAATGCAAGATGCAGGTGATGTGCCACATGAAGATAGAAACATAATTGACGCTGTAAGATGTTGTGGAAATCAGAGCCTGTGGAGAAGCTTTTTAGCAGAGAGTGGTAGCTTGGCTTTGTCCATCATGACGTCTATGACTAGCACACCATAGCAGATCTTGAGATTCTGTAACCTTATATTACTTTAGTGAAAAACACAGTGTGAGGTTACAGGACTGGATGCAATGGAATCCAATGTCACCTAAATCATCTCCAGATGTGTTTGCGATTTTAATAGTTTTTGGTTGCATTTAAATCATATATATCTCATTTCCTATCGAGATGAATGATGCTAGATGTTAACAGCAGACGTACTGTAAATTGGCTCTTTGTTTGAGTGTGACAAAGAGATTTCTACCATGGGAGCTGGATATTGAGTTGTTAGGTAAATACATGTTGGGTCTCTGCTCTGGAAGACACAATTGGATTCTTTAGGACAAACGTAAGATAAAAACAAGCAAGCACACCGATAGACCTTCACTGTGATACGTCGGGTCTGTGCTCCTGCTGAGCTCACGCTCCCTGAGCTGAAACAAAACAGTGATAACTGCAGTTCTTAGCAATCTGTTCTTACGGTGGAAAAGAACAAATTCATAACTCAGTAACTCCAATACATTCTGTCGTATACATGGGAATACTGTAGAAACATACTTCAAGTAGTGGAAATATTTGCAAGCTCCTTTCCTTGACGAACATGTGTGTATGTGAATGTGACAGAAAGATGGTTCCATGATATGTTTATAATTAAACGATGCGCCGCAGCAGTGAGTGCTGACCAGTACGATCTGGTCTGGGTCTGAACGTACGTGTGGGGGCAGGGGAGAACACAGAGAGTATGATAGATGACTTGGCCAGTCGTAATATCTCCATACCAGAGGGAGCTATGTAACATTAAATATGGTCACATATGATTATCAATGTAGGATGTATTAATAATAAAAAAGGAACATGCAAGCAATACAGATGAGGGCGCACTCACATCTACCTGCACCAGACAAACACATACGATAAATCACAAATGAAACATGTATACAACTTGCCGGCGGGAGAAAATCCTATTCATCAGACAGCGTCAGAGTCAAATTTGCTCCAAAATTGTTCCAACATTGTTTAGATTTTCTTTTCTTACATGATTAAGTAGAGCTACCAATGTACAATCAAGGTAAAACAACTCAAATAAAAGGTTAAAATAATTGTTTAGTGGGGACTAGGGATGTAGCGATACACTCGACTCACCACTCGATTCGAGTCATGATTTTTTGTCCACGATACGATTTTTTTAATGATTTTTTTTAATGAAAGCTACAGACAAAGTATGACCAAATAAAAATTATCTTTTTATTTGTAGGAAAAAAATCTTTCTTTACAGAAACTCTCAAACAGTTTGTGTTCTTATAAATAGAAGCAACTTACATCTTAAACAACAAACTACATGACAGATATCTGCTTTCTTTAGAAACAGTCTCACAGTAAACTGCTGTTAACTGGTGTGAGTTTTCACGCATGAGGTGGCGGCTGATATGCTGCTACATGTTGCTCGTGTTGCCGCTGCATGTTGCTCGTGTTGCCGCTATATGTTGCAGTCTCTTGCAATATTTCCATTTCCATACTGTTTTGGTTTTGTCTGTCTGTTTCTCACAGTTGTATTTGTGTATATAGGGAATCCAAAATGCCGCCACAAAGGTGATTTTAAACTGCTTTCAAAGCTATTTTCTACCGTCGTCGCCATGTCTCCCGTCGTTCTGTGCTCTGTACCTACGTAGTGACGTGAGTCATGTGACTTGACGCCTGACGTTGAACAAATGAATCACCAACCAGTGACTTAAAAAAAAAGACGAAAAAGAACATATCCTACTTCTCTGGCATTCACCAAGAATCGCGATTCATTTTTTCTGTCAACCGATGCAAGTCGTCACGCGTTTGTATCCATTTTTTTAATCGTGTCACGATGCATCGTTACATCCCTAGTGGGGACCATCATAGTTTTACAGGCATGGTGGGGAGGTTGGCCAATTTTATGTATATAGCACCAATTCATAATAGAAGTTATCTCATGACACTTTTCAATACAGAGCAGGTCTAGACTGTCATTTTTACAATATATATATATTTTTTTACACAGGATTTAAATGTACAAGGATACAAGCATTTCAATTCTGTTCTTGATTTTATAGGTAGCCAATGCAAAGAAGCCAAAATGAGAGAATTATGACTTCTGATCCTGGTTCAATAATTCAATATTAAATTATAAAACTATTCTAAGATGGTATCCGAGGACAGAGCTAATTTCCCACATTAATACGGTGCTGAACAGCAGCTTTAAAAAATGACTCATGTACACTGATGTATGTTGCAAGAAAAGAGACTTAATTGACAGACACATTCTAAACAGTGGCCTGTTTCATTTATGCTCAAATTACTGTTATTGTTGCCTTAGCAATGATAAGTTTATGTTATTTATCTGGTAGGTTTATAAGACTAAAATATCCTGGCACAGGATACAGTAAATACATGTAGCAGTGTACAGATCCGGGGTGGTGCTGGCTGAGATACCCTTGAGCGTGCACCATTTGGAGACGCGTTTCGCTCGGCAGCTTCGGTGGCTCATGAATGCGCGGAGACAAAGAACTTTGTAAGACTGGCTTTTTGCAGCAAACAGAGACGATGTCATGTCGATGTATGAGAACACACACGCGAGTCAGACAGAGTCGACACACGGTTGTATACACTGTAAGCACATAGATCTGAGCAACGCTCGCTGTGCCTTGATCCTCTCTGCCTCTAGGAACTTGTCTGGCTTTAGCCTCAGCCTGCCTGAGCTTCTCGTGGAAAATGACACACATGGCTCAGAACTTGCTCCCGTTCTCTGACACACACACACACACACACTCATGCAAACGCTTAAGCACCTTCCTGTGTGTGTGTGTGTGTGTGTGTGGCTGCTCAGAGTCGTGGCAGGGTTGGGTTGTGACAGCTGAGTCTCAGGAGAGGTTGTGCAGATCAGGGCTGAGCTGAGAACCAGGGGCCTGGCTGTATTAAAGCGGGAATTACACGACAGCAGCCCCACGTGAGAGCCTTATCTGCTGGCTGCTGCCTCTCCCATAGCCCCTTCCCCCTGGAGTCCTCGGGCAGGAAGAGGATACATGTCTGTCTGACTTACCCACAGACTGTCTGTCTGTCTGTCTGTCTGCCTTACCCACTGACTCCATGTCTGTCTGACTTTGCCCCTGACTGTCTGTCTGTCTGACTTATCCTATTGCTTGCCTACCTTACACACCGACTGTCTGTCTCTCGCTTACAGCCTCTGTGCACTGAACATTTTGCCGGTCTCAGATGTAAAATTACAGTCTTGAGAGAAACCCACTGAATTCTCTGTTCATCAATCTAAACTGGTAATCCTCAGATCACACTGGGAGGCACGTCGACAGAACAAGTTTCGATGTACACATGAAAAGCCTGTTCACACATGTTCACCATTCAAACTTAACACAGCATGAGCATGATTGCAACCTCCTCCATGGTGTTTTACTTGACATGTTATTAATGATGCATCATGTTTCAAATCCTGTAGATGTCCGTCCTGTGTTTGTTGATAGCGTTATTAGCTCTGTGCCTACAAGAGGAGAAGCTCTGTTTTTATAAACTAAGCAGCATGCACTTCTTTTAATTTCAGGGACAGGCTCGCCACTCAGGCACAGGGTGAGTTCAGAAACAATATATTCCCATGCATTCCAGGAGGAGGGTGCATTGGATGTGTGACAATCACGGACAATCACACACCTCTACCCATGTTGCTTGGACAGTTTGGGAACCGGGTGGAGAGTTTTCTTCAGAGGAAACTTATTATTGTGAGCTCTAATGTACAACTAAGCAGTTTAAAGTTAAATTTAGTTTTGTGGACATGTTGAAGATCATACTGTCGCCATGACCCTGCGGAAAGTCGGTCCTGAAGTCGATATTAGCAGAGAGACGTTTTCGACGTGTACACCTCTAACATAACTGCTGATCTGAAGTAGAAACTATGGAGAGCAATTAATCCAAATGACATGTTTGATGTGCACATAAACACGGATGTTTCTGTTGTTATTTTTGCTACAGCTGCACAAAATTGTCTGCCTGATAGAACAGGTACCTGCTGCTTTGCGATGGCTCTAAAGAGAAACGACAGAGGAAACGCTGTGAGAATTATATGGTAGGAATAACTGATTCGTTTTTTTTTCTGTCCCCACATTAATAATTAGCAATAATCAGAATAAAACAAATAAAAGCAAAACATGAATAAATGGTCTTAGGTGGGTTTATGTGGGTGTGCCTTCACCAAATGACCAAAATGTAAAGAGAGCCTAATTGTCATCTTGTTCTAAGCAGTGGACTGTGTGAGACATTTTGCCACCAAGGCTGCTAGAGTTGCATCCTCAAACCTCTATTCAAACCTCATCCAAATCCTCCACTGTGTCTCTCCTCGCACTGGGGTACATGGCGAGTTACCAGGATACCAAACTGGGACAGCGGCGATGTTCTCTGCCCCGTGTGCCAACACCAAAACGGAGCCCAGACTGAGACAGAGATATATTTAGTCACTCAGTCCGTCAAAGTAGTTTTCTTTTTCCTCAGTTTGTCTCTATCTAGCCGAGAGAAAAAAACACTACAAGACTTTAAAATGCTACCCGATTGACTCACACACTAAATGACTGAGTATTCATCGATACACAGTCATAGAAGTGCATTCAGATTGTAATCGATAAACCAGCTCCCACTGCAAGCAGCTTATTTTCAGAATTTACAGATTGCAGCTGGAAACCAAACACGTTTGAAAGAACTGATTTATCTAAAGTTCATACAGGACTGAGGAAACTCGAACGCTGAATCCATACACACTGCAAGATGCCGTAACGCACTAACTCTTCATGGAGATTGGGCCTAATTTGTACAGATCAGTGCAGACTCTCAGACAATCAGTCACCATGGATAAATTGTGTTTTTTTAAAAATTGCAGCGTCGTTCAGGATGACTTTCTGTCTGTCTTTCTGTCTGCGCCTCCGTCTGTTTGTCTGTCTGTCTGTCTGTCTGTCTGTCTGTGCCTCCGTCCGTCTGTCTTTCTGTCTGCGCCTCCGTCTGTCTGTCTCTGTCTTTCTGTCTGCGCCTCCGTCTGTCTGTCTGTCTGTCTGTCTGTCTGTCTGCGCCTCCGTCTGTCTGTCTGTCTGCGCCCCTGTCTGTCTGTCTGTCTGTCTGTCTGTCTGCGCCTCCGTCTGTCTGTCTGTCTGTCTGTCTGTCTGTCTGTCTGCGCCTCCGTCTGTCTGTCTGTCTGTCTGTCTGCGCCTCTGTCTGTCTGTCTGTCTGTCTGTCTGTCTGTCTGTCTGTCTGTCTGTCTGCGCCTCTGTCTGTCTGTCTGCGCCTCCGTCTGTCTTTCTGTCTGCGCCTCCATCTGTCTGTCTGTCTGTCTGCGCCTCCGTCTGTCTTTCTGTCTGCGCCTCCATCTGTCTGTCTGTCTGTCTGCGCATCCGTCTGTCTGTCTGCGCCTCTGTCTGTCTGTCTGCGCCTCCGTCTGTCTTTCTGTCTGCGCCTCCATCTGTCTGTCTGTCTGTCTGCGCATCCGTCTGTCTGTCTGCGCCTCCGTCTGTCTGCCTTTCTGTCTGCGCCTCCGTCTGTCTGTCTGTCTGTCTGTCTGTCTGCGCCTCCGTCTGTCTGTCTGTCCGTCTGTCTGTCTGTCTGTCTGTCTGTCTGTCTGTCTGTCTGTCTGTCTGTCTGTCTGTCTGTCTGTCTGCCGGCAGACTGACATAACAGCGATCATGATAAGACTGAGCTGTTTACGCCGAGGTTAACGGTGAGTATGCGTGTGTGTCTGTGCGGATAACGTGGGGGCGCACACACACTTGCAAACACCCGTGCTCCTATCACTCATTCATCCCACTAGAGTGCTTAGTGTTTCACCTCGTGCGAGCTGGCAGATGGTGATGCTATGGGCAATCACACTGCTTTATGAGGGAGAGAGGGAGAGATCTGTGTACAACCAACCAATCAGACTAAGCTCTGGAATGACAAAGCATTCATTGTAGGAGCGAGCCAGGAAACAAATTGATATTCAAGATAAAATGCCTAAAACAACCTTTTAGTTCTTCAAACATCCAGCAGTTACAGGGCATACATTTGGAGTCGTGTTTCTGTCTACCACACAAATGTATAAGTCAAATATTCACTCTCCTTTCAGCTCTGTTTTGGCCCCTATCAGCTCCTGAGGGAAATATGTGGCTCTTCAATCCGCTAAATGCTCCACTACTCACTAACTCTGTGCGTCTGTTTCAGGGCTCGCGGCGGGGGGTAGGAGGGGGGCTGAGCTTTGTCACTGACAACAGCTGCCTGCTGTGCTTCCAAACAAGGTTGATGAGAGTGATGAGACTGAACCAAAGCACTTAGGTTGCGGGTCGTGAAACCAAAAACAATGAGGTGAAAGAGATGAAAGGAACGAGAGAAGCTGAAGAGAAAAGCTGCAGAGTCAGCTCGGTTATTACTGCGAGTCAATCTTCTTACAATACGTTAAGTAAGTTAAGTTATTTAACATGTTATTGATATAAAAAAACAATTATATATTCAAATATAAAATATTTAGGGCTGTCAATCGATGAAAAAACAACAACTAATTAATCGCAAATAAATCTGTAATTTATCGTTTAGATTTAACGGTTAATCTATCAATAAATGTATCAATAAATGATTTGCATTTTTCTGAGACTGAAGCTTATAATGAATATTTATTTATGTAAAATGATCAAATTAATGTAGAATAAACACAGAGGAAGTATATTTAAATTCATTCATGTTATTGGCTTAAGGTGCACATATGCACAGTGCAAATAGAAAAAAGCCAGAATGAGGAAATATACTGACGAGTGCAACACTGTAGTGTAGACTGGTGAGGCCCCGTAGAGGTAATTTCAGCAGGTGTTTTGCTTTGAGGTGATATGTTAAAGTCATGTTACTTCTGTGGAATTTAAGTTTTGCAAACTGTGCAAATTGCCTTGTTTTTGTCCAACGAGCCGTCGGGCAACTTTTTAAAATGAAATGTTCCCCCTAAAAGTCCTTATCCATCTTTCTATAGACTCTCTTTTAGTTAGGATAGATCATAGACATATACATAGACGCCTCAACGGTTGGTCCGTTGTTGTGATACGTTAACACCTCCGCCATATTGGATGTGGCAGATCTGCCAGTTAACTAATACAAGCAGGGCCGGTTTTAGCTATGGGCAATGTGGGCGACCGCCCAGCGCGCAGTCTCCGTGAGGGCTTTAAGTTAATGCCTCTAATACACCCATTAACACACACACTGATATATCTGGGAAACAAAGATCTACTTTACCACATCCAAAATGGCGGCGCAACGACGTATGATTCTGCGCTCAAAAAGGTTATGGGTCAGCCGCCACCGGAAGTAAACAAAACCAGCACTAATAATAATATTAATAATACAAAAATTAGAAAATGATGTGTTATCAAATAAAATGAACTTACTTAAAACTTTCTCATATATGTCAGGTAAATAATAACATGTCGCCAATCCTATCCTGCTAATGAATGTGTTGAAAGCTTGAAACAAAGCAAGTAATACACTTTGAGATTCCATTTTAATGTCAAGAATGGTAAAGCACCAGTCCAAGTTTTAGTCGGACATCTCATGTTTAGATTTGTTTATTACAGCGAATAGTTAGAGTTTGGCATTTAGGTTCCAACCTAATCACTCCCTATATATATATACAAACAGATTTTGGGGAGTGATGAGCAAGTACACAAAGCTGCCCTGGAGCATGCAGGTGCAGGTGCCAGTGTTGGCACTGAAAGAACAGGCAGTAATACTGATTTAGGGCAGCAGCGGCAATGACAGAGCAGAGGGTGAGCTGGGAATTTTTTTTTTGCAGTTTAAATAAACCGGGGATGGTGTGTTTGGAAGATGATTACGGAGTGTGAGTTGGAAAATTATTTATAAATGTTTAACAAATGCTCAACTAATCTGCTTCAGCGAGCTGGGATCTGAGCTGAGAGAAGCCAAATGACCCACCAACTGTCATCACGTTTATATCAACGTGACATCACGAGCCCCACACACACACTCCAAACCAGTGAAAGCACAATGGAAAAGCAGAAGTACAAAAATCACTAATGTGAAGTCACCAGAACTGTTTTAACTACATGTCGAGCCACATCACTTCTCCTAAGAATGAAAAAACAACTTTAAACCAACAACACTCTGTCTTCTTTCTCTGTAGGTTTTATAAATGGATCTTATGTGTGTACGTGAAGGGCTGGTCTCTGTGACAGTGTGTATTTATGTGTGCTTGTGTATATTTTAGTGCAGGTTGTATGTTACTGTTTCATGACAGGAGTGACAGATGAACTTCCCTGAAAGTCCTGTGGGCCCTGTGCTTTGGTAGCTGGCATACTTCCTACTGCAACATGACAATGGGAGCCTCCACGGATAGATCAGCATCTCTTCTGCCTGGAAACAAAAGCTCTGGAAAATGGCCCAGATTCTTACACCCTGGACCCTGATTGGTCCAGATCAGGTCTACTTTTTATATCTTGCAGGTGTAACATCCTTTTTATTCATTTGAAAGGGACATATACCTCTCTGGCATGCTGTGTGTTTATGTGCATGTCAGTCTACAGGGATTTAGATAGACATACACAGGTGTTCTTAAATATTAATGCGTGTTGTTGGTATGTCTGTCTGGTAGCTTAGGATAACACAAAGTGTAACAAATGTCAACAAGATGTAGCAGGAAAACACTAGGACACATGCATGGGGGCATTAACCAATCAGACGAGAGCCACAAACTAATAATAAGTCGGCTCGTGGGTAGTGGTTGTGAAGACTTGCAGGCTGTCTTCACACTCAGAGGCTGTGGGGCTTTGTGCGCTCCCTCTGTGTAGCTGAGACTGCTGATCTGTACACTTGTGGCTCTGGGTCAGAATCTTAAAAGAAATATCCAGGGGTTAAAGTGGGATTTGGCAGGAGCTGGAGCCCTGAGATCTGATATAACCACACGGGCTGCAGTGTGGAAAAAGATTAACTGCTTTTATTGCCTTTATATAATATTAAATTAGGCATTTTAGACTTAAAAAATATAACTACATACATTAATAAATAACACTGTTACATATGTTAAATAAAACTGAAAAACGAAGCTTGCATCGTTTAGGGTTTTAACTCTGTCTCCTTGTTTCTAGTGGTGGTGGTGGCCTCCCAGTACAGGTGTGCTGGGTGTTCACTCACTGTTGGTGGCGCTGTGGTTCGTTGTGGAACCTTTTATATTTGTGCTGTTTTTTATTTGAAGTGTGGACTTTTGCTCTGTGTTATATTTTTCACAGGTACAACTCCCAGCGCTCCAACAGTGGGTGGTTGGTTGGCTTTCCAGCCATGGTACAACTGTGAGTCCCCGCTCCTTTATCTTCTTAAAGTAAATGTTCGGAATAAATAACCCACGCCGACTGCTGTAGCCTCTTTACTTAGCCCTTGTGTCTCATTTCAGCCATTATATCCAGGTATTTACCACCTTGAAGGAGTTATAAAAACCAAATTGCTTAAAAAAACAATAATGACATTCAAATACTGAGACACGATATCATCATATTAAGTACATACATAAGTAGCAGCTTAAATTGTAGATATTTCTGGCGATATCTTACATTTTTCTTTCCCTTTTTTTTCTTCTTAAATCTACATGTAAAACATTTATTTGACATTAAAGGCTGAAAACTGCCAGATTTAAAAATTTGAACTTATTTGGGATAGGATTTTTTTTTTCACACAAGGTGATATTCTTGCTTATTACAAATGAGCCTTTACTCATTTTCACTCCAGTCCAGAACATAACCTTAACCCCTGCAGTCCCTTAGAGGACCAGAGTGTAGGATTTAATAACATTAAGTGATGATTACAACCCCCTCACTTCAACCTCTCTTTCCAAGGGTGAAGAAACTACAGTGGCCTCAAAACATGCAAAAAAAAACATGGAAGGGCCTGTGTAGAGAAACTATTTAGTTTGTCCTTGAGCTGCTGGTTCAACATGGCAGACTTCATGGAAGATATATGCTGATACAAAAGGCTCATTAACATAACGATTCATATTTGAAGGTGATTACACACTAAAAAACATAGTTCTGGCGTATTCTGTAAATAGAGTCCCCTAAATCTCACACACTGGACCTTTAACTAGTGACAAATCAGTGTCACATGTCTCTTTTGAAATAATCATGTAGGTTGTTTTTGGACAGTGACAGCGCCCTGTTTTGTTATTTGAACGGGAGTTTGAATCTCATCCATCAAGGTCTTTGTAAGACTTCTAAGACAAGCTGACAACTGAATCAAAAATAGAAAACACCACACACAATTTCTTTTATATTTGCTGAGCTTGAGCATATTTTAAATAAATGAAGCTCCTGCCAGCTGTCTGCTTGAGAAAAACCCCATGCATGCTCAATGAAATACATTTCCTTGACCCCTGCCAAGTCTGCATTCGAAACACACGAGGGGAAACATCTAATGACCAGCGTCTCTCTAAGATATTAAACACCCCAAACTTCATCAGTATTTTGTCAATATTCAGAGTAAAAATGTGTAAAATAATCTACTTGCAAAAGGTGTTGGGAGCCCTCAATCGTACCGATTTACCATATGTCTCTATTTCCTAGGCAGAGGATGGCGTTGAGCATTATTCAATAGGCGGCTTCAATATCAACTGCGTTGTCTGGTGCTCAGGGTCAGGGATGATATGAGCCATCTCTGACATGATAAATGTGTTTTTCTCCCCCTGCTCACACCTTTTCAAAGAGAAACATAATAACAAAAGTTTTCTTCCAAACTGAAAAAAAAACTTTCTTTTTCTGCTGTTTCTGTTCTTTCACCCCCCCCCACCACCAGCTGCTGTCCTCTTTCTCTTAAGACACAGAGAGGGAAGACTGTGTGATTTGGGGAGGGGTGGGGGTGTCTGATTGCTATGCATTGTTTAGTTTCTTTCATTAATGCCGGGTGCCAGTCGAGGGCTACAGATGAACAATAGCTGGGGCCCCAGGCGTGGATCAATAGCAGATTGCTGATAGTGCCCCGTCCATTCTCCACACCAGATTACATGATAAATGGGTCGGTCCATACACAGTGACAGGCCCAGGGCTAGCAGGACCCAGGTAAGGCCCTGTGTCTGGTGGATACCACATCCTCCACGTGTGTGTGTGTGTGTGTGTGTGCTAGGGTGTTTGTGACATGTGCACCTGGGTTGGAATATAAGGGTGTATTTTCAGTTCTTAAATCGGTGCTTACACAAAAGGGTTGTTTTCATACTTGTGAGGGTGACCACTGAATGATTTTTGTGCAAATTAGTTGCGCATGTGTCTGTATGTGTGTGATGCTACTGTGGCAGATGATGATGATGGAATTTTTATTAATATGCATGTGAACACTGTATGCTTAAGGATAAGGAGCCCTGTCTCCTACAAATTACGCTTACTCGGTGAGGTGGATGATGGGCGTACAAAGTGCTGGACCGTGACATCGGAGGTTTCATGTCCAGACTCTGGAGACCAGGGTCTGATAATACTGTGATCATGCCAACATGCGATGAGCTCATTACCATCGTCACTGCAGCTGGGTCGTATTGTAGGGTCAGTCTCATGTTATTCCATTAACACATTAATGTTTATTCCCCACCAACATCCCATGAAGATTCACCCTACTGTTCACCTCTGATTGGACGACAGGTCAGAATAGATTGAGGTTGACAGACTCAACCCAAGGCATCATGGGATTCACAGTGGATGGCTAAATTATGCTATGAGAAATCTAAAAATAAAACAAAAACACCCTAAATGCACAAGTTACATAATCAAATTTCTAAAATAGAAATCAAAAGACTAACTCAATGCTCCATCTTGCCCTGATCAACAACGGAGAAAGAACTAGATGACTTAAAGACATCAGAAAAATTAATTTGATGATCTCTAATCCTGAATATTTTATTTCATTTTGAGACATTTCATCAGAGAGTTGACAGTCTTACACTTCATAGAGCAATTCCCCCCACTATATGTACAGGGTTTCATTTGTAGCTGCGTGTATTTTAATCACCTGGTCAAATCACTTCACATTTCCGTTGTGTTGACATGCCGACATCACCTGCACAAACATCCACTGCAGGTGTAAATATATGAATGCATGTTGCCTGAGAGTGTGAGAGCTCCTGTCTTTGTACAATATGTGTGTATCTTTATGCTTTTGGCAATAAAATGCAAGTTGTGTTTGCTTTTGTGTTTGTGTAAGTGAATGTAAGTGTGTGTGTGTGTGACAGAGATGTAGACACCCGGAACCAAGGACTCTTCTGTAATGGACACAGAGAGGACTGGGGCAGACATAAGGTTCCAAATTGGCAATTTACTGTAGCTACAGTAGGACACGGTGTCAGACGGGCCTCAGTCTAATAGGGGTTAAAAACCTTAAGTGGAGCAAAGAGCAGTGCCTCTCTCTGTGTTCAACTGCAACATGAGTTAAGGCAAACATACAAATTGATTCTGTGTTCGGCCAACTCCGTTTCCAATTATTTCCTCTCTTCCTGGCAATAACACGTCACCGCGCCGCCGTCTGTTTTTTTTTTATATATTTTTTTATTTCTTGCATGTTCAAAACAAATGCTGGGCTGTTTTTCTTCCCCCCCTTAAGCCACGCATCCGTCATGGCATTTGTGATTTGTGTGATATTTTCCATAAAATTGATGGGAGTGAAACAAAGTGAAAGTTGCTATAATTCAAGGTCCTTTAGTAAAGCCGGGGAACACCGGTGGCTAGTTAATCTACTCATTGACACGTTGTCCTCTGGTGCGGCTGAAGGACGGTCTTTAGACTAATGACCACACATATGGCGTGTCGCCCATTTAAAAGAGAAACAAACACCTCCTGGCCATGGAAGTGTGCGAGGGTGTGGTGCAACCATGTGTGGAGACACGAAACACATGTGCGCATACTAAAGCGAACGCGGACACGAACTCGCTCGTCTGATGCCGTCTCGTCTCCCAGACACACAAAGTCACACACGCAGGAAACAGGAAGTGATGGACGGATGAATACTGAGCTAATTACCGACATTTTTAATGTAAACAACTATCAGCTTTTTTATTAGCTCGTTACTGCACACGACGAGACGTTTATTATCACCTTTTGACCCTACGCAATGATGACTTTCACTTTGTTGCCATACCAACCCAAGAGAGCATCCGACAGCACCCACCAGCACCTAACTTACACCTCCTCATTTCTCTTTGTCCTATTGTTCTCTGTTTTCTTTCTGTCCTCTTTTTTTCTCTCTTTTCTTCACGGGGACAAAGCAAGCAGACAGGACAATACTTTAAAGGTGTGTGATTAGGTGTCTGCTGTACTCGTCCTCTGACGCCGTGGACGATGTAATTGATGGAGGGTGGAAGTTCAAGATGGATGGAGTGCTTGAGGGCTTTGGGATTTTGACAAAAATAAACTACTTTTTTTTAGGACATCTGATGTGACACAGTAAAGGATTAAAGTGTGTGCTGTGTTTTCCTGTGAGGGCGTTATGATCTTTTTTGTTCTGATGTAACAACTTGGATTTAGGGTAAGATCTCCCTTTTTCGCATAATAAACTGGACTGAATTAAAGTCCTCGGAAGTGCGGTGAAGTCTGCAGTCGGATGTCTATCCCTACCCTGTAACATATGAAGTGATTATCTCAGGTGTGTTTAACAGGAGTGTGTGTCCGCTCCCTGTGGTGTGTGCGTCGCTGGGATCAGTCACCCGGCTGACAGCCTCTGTACGCAGCTTCTATGCACCTTCAACACAATTACACAAACCCTCCGGTACAGCTGCTAAAGCTGCGTTTTCTGTCTGAGTTCATGATGTTAGAGCACATGATGCACAAATCCATGAAACAGTAAGAATATAAACACTGTTCTCTCGTTGAGATTACGCTGTTGTGTAATCAGAAGCTATTGGAAACTCATAATTTGCAGGATATGAACTGTAGATGTGTCTTCTCTTCATCTTCTATGATCAACAAGTCAACTGATTAACTGGTCAGGAAGCAGTTTGAAGTATTTCACTCCATGCAGTGACAGAGAAGTTCTTTTCAAGTTAACAAACTAAATTTCTTTTAATAATAACTCTAACCCTCCGTCACTGTTTTGATTCGTACTCCAACTAGGAGCGTTTCAGAAGCTGAGCGTTTTGGCCCATCAGACTTTGGCTATGTTTACACGTAGCCAGGTATGTTGAGAAACGAATATTTGCCTCCCTCCGTTTTCCAAAATAACATTGTGCACATAGCATCGTTTCCAAAAAAGTTTACCCGCATAAATACGCCATCGAGCGCCGTCATAACTACGCCAAGCCTGTGGGCGGCAGTGTAGGAAGAAGGAGAATCCTCTGCAAGCCAATCAGAATAATGCTTCCATGATCATCGTCATAGCAACAGGTAAACATTGGTCGCACTTCTGGCGCATCAGCTGCCTAAAACTCTGTTTATCTCAATTTACACACAGTTTTCCAGAATCTCCACTCTAGCCGGAGTTTTTAGAAAGAATTCACCGTTTGCATGTAAAAGATACAAACGAAGGGAAATGTCTCAGTTTTTTAAAATACCCGTGTACGTGTAAACAGGGCCTTTGTTTCCCTTTAGTCTGTTTTTAAAGAATGGACAAAGCTTGAATGACGTCATCCATAGTATTCCAAAGCACTGTTTTTTGCACTGCTTCTTACGTGAAAACACGGATCATCAGCAGACCTAAGGCGGGCTCTAATAAGCCATCTTTAATGGCACCTGCCTGTCAATCAAATGGTCACACTGTTAATTATTAACAATTTAATATGGCCACTTATGGAGACTGACTTTCATTTGGTTTGTACATCGGTCGTCAGTGGGTTGAATACTGAACAGGTTCCCTATGCTGTTTCTATGTCTGAACCGCTCTGTGCTGCTGGTCACAACATCCATCAAAAATACTTCAGTCTTTAGTCTCCATGGAGCAGAGCAAAGAGACACTACTAGCATTGTCGGTGAAATTGTTAGTGTAAAAATTGAACTTCCAAAAAAAAATAAAATGAAAATGTTTTATTTGTGAAAAAATGATACAAATGGCTTAAGGAAAAATGACTTAAAACCATAGTGAAACTGCTGCCCCCCGGCAGTACGATCTATTCTACGCAATATTTGACGTATAAATCATAGAAACAGGCACGCGTGGTATTTGATCATGAACAAAAAAAAAAGAAAAATCATCAAATGAAATATTGAGAAAGACTGTGAGCACTGTGAATGTTTGAACAAAGTCTCTTTAGTACGTCTGAGTTGAGGAATTAACATTTGAACAAACCCAACACTGCATCCACTCCGCGTTTAATATTGATAATAATTCACACGACTCCCCGGCATGTAGGAGACTTAAGACATCTGCTACTGACAGAACGAGAGAGGGGGAGAAAGAGAAAGAGAGATCACCGGCACTGTAGGTGGAAGGCTTTGATCACCGCTCTTCAACAAACACTAACACACACACACACACACACACACACACACATAACCTGAAGAACCACAGAGCGAGGGGGGGAAATGGGAGTGAAGGAGTGGGAATGATGATGAGAGAAGGTGAAAGACTGCAGGCCACTAGAATAATCCTCTAGTCTTTAATTAAAACCTCCTAATGATCACAGGGAGAGCGACAGACTGGAGGTGGGAGAGAGGGAGAGAGAGACAGAGAGATAAAGAGCAATGGAGAGATGAAAAGTCTTTTTTTTTTTAAACTTCCGCTCCTCAACATCAAGACCCTTATCTATCCCCATCAACTGTGCACTCAGATTAATACACGTGCACTGTTTCAACTGTTATTTAACAGTAAATAAACTCTGGCGTACAGATGATCAGAGGCAGCGGTGCTCGGGGATGTTACAGAGCCTCCAACAGGCTCACAGCAGGATCCACAGACCTCCATCTGAGAAGAGTTTGGGCAGATAAATGTAGAAATGTCTACACCTTTCACAGGAACATCATAGTGATTGTGAAGCGGCTGCATGCTGAGCATCGTTTTTAACTCTTCATCCATCAGCTGTGCTTACTTTTGTTATAATCAAGGGTAGCAGACCCCAACCCCCGGACCAGAATCAGTTTAAAGAATTCACTGAAAACACAGGTGATAGTACAAATTAGGAGCAGGGTGACTGAAGAATGGCACAAATCGGTGGTGGTAGAAAACTTCAAGAGCAGCTGCAAGGATGGGACAGAGCTGGATGTGGCAAGGGAATGACAGGCAGGGTTTCCTTAAGCGGAGGAAAGACCGAGTTTATCAGGATTCCTGAATGAGTAGTCAGAAGATCTCAAAGTTGACCCTTGCCTAGTTAGCACTGGTGGTGGCTGAACTGGAAAACACCATGAAACACAAGGCAGAAACTTCCTCACACCTGAGAAGAGGCTTCAGCCAGAGGAGTACGACACTAGTGGTGGTTGACCTTTCCCTCTGTTGTGTTGTCAGGTGTGCGTTACTCACGTACATGTAGTTTTCCCAAACACAGGAACACCATGCAACCACCAGTCCACCATAAAATGCTTCATTTGTTCAGTGATTTAAAGAATGAGACGAAGCTTTTCAAGGCGTTTGATTGTTTCTCCTTGTAAATTTGCACGACTCTTAAACTTTATTATGATAAATTGTTATACATGGATCCACAAATATGTTTGTCCGATGTCACCCAAGTTGCCAGATTGCGTGTGAAAATACACTACGTACAATTTCCAACCATCTGTCACCCCTGCTGCTCTCTGCATGTTAGTAACCTTTATCTATTTACAATAATGAACATTTATTTTTAAATGCTCTTTTTCCAAAGTCCATTTTCTTTAGAATCCACACATTTTGATGTCGCTTTACATGAAAGTAGTGTTGACACTATCCTCTCACCCTTTGCCAATCACTACATCTGCTCTCTCTTAAGACACGGTAACATATGCACAAGCTCCCCTCCGGTCCATGAGCGAAAGAGCAGATAAAACATTTCAGTTCAACTTAGGCGAACTTTGACGGGTAAAGTTGCAGCCTCAAACATTAGCAAAGAGCATAAATCAGTCACCCACACTCTTAATTCTGCATAACTTTAAGCCTTAATATCACTTCTATAAAAATTCACCTCAGTACAGTTGTGAGGAATAGTGAAATTAGTTATAGAGACCAAAACTGTTTTTTGTACCAGTAAAACATGTTTCTGCTGTGAAGTTGGACATTTGAACATGGGGACTCTGTAGCCAGCCTCAAGTGGACGTTCAAAGAACTGCAGTTTTTGTTTGTTCTAACACACGGCCACGTTTGATGTACTACAACCAAGAACTGAACCCTGTGGCGGTTGGTAGCGTAGTCGGTTAAGCGGCCGCCCCGTGTGTGGAGGTTATAGTCCTCACTGCAGCTGGCCCCGGTTCGAATCCTGCATTGGACGGTCGATTTACTACGTGTCACTCCCCTTCTCTCTGCTTCCTGTCTCTCTTCAGCTGTACTACTCAATAAAGGCCAAAAAAAAGAACTGAACCCTGATCTTTCAAGCTATGATTCCAAAAAACAGTAAGTAATCACGTTTGATTGATTTCCGTTTTGTTGTGTCCTGTATGCCAATATTCTATTTTTCGTTTCTTCCAGGATGGACTAGAGCTGGTGCTAGAGCTCTCCCTTCATGGATGCACAGAAGGACCTGTTGCTCATTTCTAATTAGCATCTGCTTCAAGAGCAAACTGCATGAAAGACTCAGCTCAAATATATGCCGTGCCTTTCATGTGTTTAAATCACGGCTGCAACTTGTGGAACTTTTGCATTACATTATTCATCACAGTCTAGATTAAGGCAAATCACTGAGGGTTAACACGCTTTATCTTAACCCACTCCGGCAACAGTACGACTTCATGAAAAAGAGCCGGGGTCGCGGATATTTTTCACATTTATTGTGGAAGTCTAGTCCGGAGGTCGCTGTGTATGAAACCAATGAGGCTAATACACTGAGTGAACGTACACCTACAGCATATCTTAAGGCAACGGCAAGAGTTTAAACTGTGGGAACAATGTATGAGTCGAAGCTGAGAGCATTAAGTAGTTTTAGAGGTGGAGCAGGACCGTCTGGGAAATAGAAAGCTCATATCCCACGGGGTAATTTATTAGAAGACCCGGCCTCTTGTTCATTTTGTAAAGGCTTTTCCAGAGGCAAACATTACTTTCATTCTCCTGACACTGGCATAGTCATATAAGTGTGTCTATGTGTGTGTGTGTGTGTGTGAGAGAGAGACACACACTCAGTATTCAGCCTGCAGATGAGTTCTGTTTTGCTCTCAGATTAAACATGGGGGAGTCCCAGGTCAGTTACCTATGACACACACTGTTCCATCTCTCACCATGCACACACACACACACACACACACAGATGCTTGCATGAGGGGGAACAATGTCCAATCCCCCGATGCAACTATTCATAAATATCAAAACAGGGAAGTCGAGCTTCTTGCTATCAAACGCACGATATCATGTAAGGGTAATATGTTTTCAAATGGCAGATGAGAAATGCGCTTATGACAATGATGAAACAAGATAGCAGCCGTGATGGAACAGCCATATATCCCTGGTGTGGTTTGTCTTGCAGCATTGTAATCGCATTTTGCCTAAAGTGCGCGCTGATAGAAGAACTTGTGCGATGATATTGGATCAGTACTCGCTCCAAACTTTACGGGGCCCGGAGAGAAAATCAGAAATAGAAATCAGAAACAGAAGTAGTTCTTGCTGCCTAATGGCCCATGTGCTCAACACATCATTTCTTTCCTCTCCTTGGTTATTATTAGCCTCGTGCTGTTGACACTTTGTTCTCCATAGCCAATTAAACTCTTTCCCTTTCTCAACTTACTTGCACCATTTCTATAATCATGAATCGGATTCCTACCATAAAATGATAATAATGATGATCATATAGTTGGGGGGCCTAAAGGTGTAACTCACCCTGTAGGACAAATATGGTTGGCCATATTGAAAATAGGCATTACCACCACAGAGGCGGTTTTGAGCAAGGTCCTTAACTCCACCAGCTCCAGTGGAGCTGCTCAGTGCTCATCGGATCAGACAGGTGGATGCGTAACTGTGTCTGTGTGTGATCAGGGTGCTTATGAAACAGAGAGCAACGCCTTCAGTGAACCCCACCTTACCTCTCGAAGAGGAGGAATCGCACCTTTCTGTCCCGTTCTTTGTGGAGAGAGTGGAAAGCTCCATGTACCTTGGTGTCCATATCACTGAGGGCCAATGCAAACTGACACGGGACTCACACAGGAGGCGGAACGGCAGTGGACGCGGAGGACACTGTTCCGCTTCCGTTCCGCGTCCGGTGTGAGTTAGCCTTAACTGTGGTGAGAAAGGCAAGGCGGACACTGTTTCAGCTTGGAAAACGTTTGAGGAAATTCCAATTACATGGGACTCACACAGGAGGCGGAACGGCAGTGCCACGGTCCTTTGCCCGGTGTCAACTCACACCGGACGCTTTTCAGTCGCGGAACGGCTACGGAGCGAGCCGGCCGGTTTTACGCGAGATCACGCGAGAATCCAAGCGAGACCCCGCGACAAACAGTGAATAAAGAAAATAACAACAAACCGCTGACTTTGCTTCTCCGACGTGGAGGAGATTATAAAAAGCATCTGTTGTGTCATAAATGATTGTGTGTTGTTCCACTTCAACAATCAGTCTCTCATCGTCCATGTTGAGACCCTTTGATCGATCTTTGATCACCTGGTGCCACCGGTCATGACGTAACGTTGATGTGAAGTTGTAGAACGCTACATAAACTGCGTATTGTGTTTTATTTTGAAAGGGGGCAGAAGTTTATTACGTTGATTCTGCGTCGGGTTTCCTGTCTGGTGCACAGTGCTCTGTTGAAATTTACGAGGTTCAGCAGCGGCTCGCGGAAAAAATAAAAATGCTATGGAAAGCTTGCGCCGTGGCACGGAGAGACGCTTCTGAGACACGCCCGGTGTGAGTGCTCTCATTGACTAGACTGGCTTCTATTTGCTACGGTGACCGCGGCGGTACCGCGCCACTTCCGTTCCGCGTCCGGTGTGAGTTGGCCTTGACTGTGGTGAGAAGGCGGACACTGTTTCAGCTTAGAAAACGTTTGAGGAAATTCCAAGTTTCCCCTCAAGTAATTTCTAATCCTGCGCCATCAAGAGCATCCTGGAAGGAAACATCAGTGTCCGGTACAGAAACAGCACTGCAAAGACTGCTTCAATCAGACATCTATATCCAAAGCTTTATTTCCAAAAGCAGCAGGCATCTGTTTTCAGTATTAAAAAAAAAAGATTTACCCAGTACCTACTACCAAACCCTGTTGTTTCAGAGATGTTAAAGCTCCTGCGAGTTGCTTTTCATTTCCATCAGTGCTTGTTTACATCATGATGATCAATTTGTGATTGCTGAATCTGTTTCAGCGTTTATCCCTGCATGTGAGGAGCGGCGCCATTGTTGGCTCTATTTTGTGTATCAGCGGCAGAGTGTGCATTCTGCAGTCGTGTCGGCTGTCGCATTGTTTACCGAAGCCTCTCTCTTTCCTGTCTCCACCAGTCTTGGTTGACAGGTGACATTTAGTGTCAGGAGAAGACCTATGTGGCTGACCGCCTTATTTTCTGTATTGGTATATGTGTGTGTGTGTGCGTCTGTGACAAATTCGGTGTATTCCCAACCAGTCGGGTCACTCAGAGTATTACATGTGGCCTGCAGGGGCAATGGGCAGACGAAATGAAGGGCTATTAGAGGGAGAGAGGGAGAGAGAAAGAAAAGACTGGCAGAACAGATAGACAGAGAGAAAGACAGAGACATTTAAGCTAGAGGCTATGTGACAGTGGAAACTGTCCAATAACGATGATGTGCTCCTATCAATCTAACCACGGCTGCATAGTGGCACTGCAGCCCACAGCTAGGCCCTCGCAATGCTCAATATCATATTAAACATAGTGTTATACCTAAAACAAATAATAATAACAGTCACGGCAATAGTAAAGGCCGAGTTTACATTCGCCAATGAAGAGTTGAATCACCCGGTTACGGGGTAATCTTTCTTTGTAATGCTGCAAAAAAAAAAAAAAAAGTTCTCCCCAGAGAAGAGGGAGAGAGTTTTTTTTTTTTTTGCGCAGCCACATTTGCATGATGAGAAAGCGCCGCTCATATTCATCTTAGTAAAGTCACAGTAAATGACTCCAACAGCATTATCATCTGTTTTACGCAGGTGTGCGGCTGGGGAAAATCACTCACTTCAATCAAACGAAAAAAAAAAAAAAAAGCTGCAGCTCGCTGCGTAAGGAGCCTCATTTTTTACCATCACACTGGAGGACATAGGAATTAGAAGAGAGAGACGTAGAGGCTGGGAGAGAGAGGGACGTAATAACTTTATTTTCTCTGCGGTGTACAGAGGCCGATTTTACCCACCCGGCTGTGGGATGATTTGTATTAGTGTGTATGTGGGGTTTTTTTATTTATTTTTTTTACGGACATTTGTGGCATAGTAAAACCACCTGACAGTCTTCATCAACCTGAAACCGCTGGATGCTCAACATGGTGAAAAGCTTTTTTCATAAGCGTGATCCTAAATGTTATTGTCACAACCAAAAGGGGAGCGAGACAACCGTGCCCCGCTGACTGGCAGCGTGTAGGGTGGCATGTCGAGCAGGCTTTTTGAAGACGCCTGTTGAGAGATCAGATACACTGCGATAGATCCACAATCAAAGGCAAAAGCAAGAAAAATAAAAATAAATGAAAAAGACATTAGTGGAGTGAGTGGTGGTGTCTAAGTGCGCATGATTGCGTCCAGAGTTTCCTCCATTGGCTTTATGAACGTTATGAGTAATGGTCTTTTTTTAGACGGGGAACGATTACCATGGCTCATAATTCATTTTCAATAAGACGCAAGCACAAGCAGGTGGGGATGTATAATCCAGTGAAAGTGTTGCAGTCATCTCATTCACAAACCCGCCTAAGCTAAGCTTAACATAAACTAGACCATTGAGGTGTTTGCACATAGATGCATAGTTACATATTGACAATAGTACTATTATATATAAATACTAGAGTTGCACGATACCCACGGTATACACGGTACCCCGCGGTGCCAAATCATAACGGTCGCTACTATACTAGAAATTTTACACCACGGTACTACCGTGGATTACTATGTTACCGGTGCCAGTCTCCGCTACATAGCGGCCGCCTCTGCTCTCCTCCCGGCTTCTCGCTGCATGCTACTCACTCATAAACAAACCAACATGGAACTGCAACCGAACTACACAGCTGCTGAATGATTGGCTGTTTGCCTGTTACTGGTGACGTCCAGGAATGTGATAGGCTGTTTCCGCACGCTGGGTCCGCCCGTCTGTTAGCTGATTGGCTGTTCGTGTGTTTCTGCCAGCAAGAACGAACTCCATGAAGACAGCTCCGCTTCGATAGAAACTCGCTTCAAAACAAACAACAAGCTAAAGTTCTGTCTCGCCCAGACACGAGACAACACACTCACCATGGCAGAAGCACCGGGCCCGAGCAGCGAGTCTGCCGTGGCGTCTTCGTCAGTGGCAACACTAATTTTGCTTAAAAAAAAAGGTCGTTGTTTTAAACTAACTTGTACAAATACATTGCAGTTTATAAAAATAATAATAATAAAAAAGGCAGCAGTATCGCGATAATACCCGGAACCGCGATACTTTGTCTGGTATAGTATCGCGGTTACTCATTTTAGTATCGTGACAACTCTAATAGATAGTTTACATTAAGACACGGATTTGTGTAGCTAACTGGTAGTCTAATGCCATTTAGACTTTTGGGTTATTTGAATAGGAGTACCGGAGAGCCACCATTCTTGTATGTCAGGTGTGTTTTTTATTTTAAGAAAGGTGAATGAAGAGGGCAGGTCAAAGGTTAAGGCCCATAAATGGGGTATTTTGAGAAAGGAAGTTCTTTTAGCTATCTGTCCTTAAATGTTTCCTGTCTTGGGGTAAGTTATTTTTGATTATATGCTTTGGGAGTGGTCCCTCGTTTGCAATAAACGAAATCCGCGAAGTGTGTTTTACAATTATTATACATGTTTTAAGGCCGTAAAACCCCTAACCACACACTTTTATACACCTTTTTACATGCATTTTGTACAGTACTCCCTTAGTTAATCAGGACCAGCGCCTGTCCTGGCTACATTTGCGCCCTGGGCAAATCACAACAGCGCCCGAAATTTTTCTTGTGCGTCGTCACGTCCGCTCGTGCACCCTAGTCCTAGATTGCCGCCTTGGATCAGTCTGTCCGCCCTCACCCCTTCGCTCGGCTAACTTGATGAGCGGTATAGAAAATTAGCGAGTTTTTTTTCTTTTTTGGGGCGCTCATGCACCCCTCATGGAGACTGCGCCCTGGGCGGTCGGCCACATTGCCCATAGCTAAGACCGGCCCTGTTTAGGACGCAGAACACATGTGCGGTTCTCCCTCAGCTAATCAGGACGCTAACACAATGCACGCTCATACTGTACAGTACGCTGTAAAAATGGAAAAAAAACTGTCCGCAAAAAGTGAACCATTATAGCGAGGGACGACTGTATGAGGGCTTGCCCTACACAGTTTGAGAGAGTCTTATCATTCAGCCAGGGACTCTCCAAGTAACGTTTTACTTGTTACGATGCGGAACTTGTAATAAATTTGTCGTGCAACTAAGACAGTGTCGGCGGAGTTTCTCTTCAAACATCTTCAACTGCATCACCACTGAATACACGACAACATAAAGTTATGACTATGCTAATTTAGCTAACTAACAATAACAGTCTGTGGTTGGTGCTGCTATGTGTCGTCAACTAACATTTAAATATTTTATTAATTCTCCTCACCTAGCACTAGTCAATATTCATATCTGTGCTTGTTTCCGTGGTTACTGCATGTGTAGCACCTTGCGTTCACTCGCGGATCACTTGTATCCGCGTGAGAAGTGCGCAAGACCTTGCAGATCCGAGCACAGGCAGAGTCACTCATTGTCTTTAGTTCCACAACTTATGAGTGAACGCAGTTCAAGCAAACACATCAAGATGCAGATCCATAAGAAAAGGTGCAATGCAACATGCCTGAGCCAAGTACAGAAGAGTACAGATCATTCTATAACTGGCATTTTTTACTTTAGGTCATTAGCGATTGTGTGTAGTTTTTTCCCATATCAGCAGGGCACAGTAAAGTTGGTTACCTTGGTGATGTGCCACCTGCTCCCTGCAGAGCAGCTCAATAAAAGGTGCTCCTGCTTGTTCCATTACACAACGCAATATCTAAAAACTGGTCTGCTGAAGAATGCGGAACCAGATGTTTGAGACGTATTGATTCGCGACTAAATCTGTGCGTACGCATTAAGACAGGGATGTGTATATGCATCCTGTTCATCAGATTTATGAGGCTGTACATACTCACGGTTCTGTTTTATTAATTTCAATTGTTGTGTAAACGCACATGACCTTCATTTCCACTCCCAGACCTATCCATGAATGCAAACAGAAACACACTTGATACCATATCAGAACCGCCCGTTTCACCTCTCATTAGAAGTGTTGAGAAGAACAAAGAAGAAAAAGTTCAGGTTAAGTGATTTCCAGACAAAGACCATATATAACTCTCATTTTAAAATCCAGGCACTGGTTGCTCATTAGTTTTACAATTGATTTTAAGATTATCCTATTAGTTTTAAATCGCTGAATTCTAGTGACCCTTTTTTTAGACAGAAGATGAACCAGGTCCTTCAGATTCTCAGCAGCTGGACTCTTGGTCGTGGACCTTCACAAAAACATACAGGGAGTCCACCTTTAGTTACTATGGCCCCATCTCTGCACCAGTCTGCCTGTGCATGTGGAGGACCACACCTCTATAGACATAAAACTTAAGATATATCTTTTGAGCCTGTTTTTCGTCACTGCTCGGCTTTTTAAGTCTTGATCATCCTTATTTACCTTATAGGTTAAGCTTATTTTATAATGACACAGCCTAATTTTATTTATCTGTTCTGCTGGATTCTATTCATTGTTGTCTATTTTTTTGGTTTTCATTCGCTCTGGAAAGCACTTTGGGCTGCATGTTGAAAGGTGCTGTGCATATAAATAAAGTTTGAGTTGTGAGTTTGACATATGTACACTGCATTTTCCTGTGACTGCTACAGTAAAAAGTCACCTCATGTTTCACCAGTTGGATACTTTTTTTTTGCTACAATTCAATAATAGTTGCAGGTCTGTTTGACTAATTTAAAACATGTACTATATATTTTTAAATGTATGGTAGAAACAAGGTTCTTCAGCAAAACTAGTTTTAGAAGTGAAGGTTTAGTTTTTGCACTTGTGTGCCTTTTTTATGCATTGATTATTTATGGCTATAGTTTTTTTTATAATCCATCATCATCCATAAATTTCAGCCACCGCTGATACATTTTTCTACAAAGCCTGAAATGATCCATATCTCATCACCCCTTTTGTCCTTTATATACTCGTGGAGCATTTTCTCCCGGAAAAATTCATTAAATCCTTGTTTTTATCATCAGTGTGTAGATGTGTACACTGTGTGTTGATATGTACTTAGGTGTGTGTATTTATCTGTGCGTGTGTGTGTGTGTGTGTGTGGCTGAGTGCTTGAAACTGTTTGAATTGGCAGGTCTCCCAGGAAGCTACTTTACAGGCGGACGTAACAGATGCACCTTTATACACATACAGATACAGTGTTTCAGTTAAGCTCTTGGTTATGTATTCCTTCACTGCTGCTGCTGTGTGTGTGCGTGTGTGCGTGTATATGTGTGAGAGCGTGTGTGGTTTACAGCTGCGGTTTGCCTGTGTCTCTGTATTGCCCGGCTTTTGTGAAGAGAGTGCAAAACAGAGAGAGACAGAGCTAAATCATGCTCACCTCTGCTTTAGCAAAAAAAAAAAAGCCAAAGAATAATGCATTTCATAAATATTTATACCTGTTTCTGATTTCATATTCATCTACAATACAGGAGGGAGGCATGTGTGTGTGTGTGTGTGTGTGTGTGTGTGTAGGGACGTTGGCTTGTAGATTGGGGTGAGCGCAGACAGTCATCCTTGAGTCACACTTTTCAATCTCAGCAGGACATTACTCCCATCTGCGGTATTTGAAACTTTTGAGTAACATGGTGCTTGGATTCAAACACACACACACACACAGACACACACACACACACACACACCCACACACACACACACACACACACACACACACACACACACACACACACACACCCACACACAGATGCACATAATCTAGCTCAAAATGTATTTTACAGATGGTTTCTGCGGCTAAAAATTCCATCGCTTTTGTCAAACCGTGGTGCAATATTCGAACGGATAGATTTGAATAACGCCGCTCGAAACCGCAGTGCATCCAACATAAGTGCATTAAAAACACATAACGCACTTTTTAATCTCATCAGACGTGCGACACGTAACAAATACAGGACGTCTGTGATTTGTTATTAGCTCTAAAGCGTCCCCCCCAAGAAAGCAGATTTCATTGTTCTCCTGATGTCTGTTGCTTTGACATATTACGAAGCGCTGTTTTCTTCATAATGCCGATCATCACCTACCAAAACCTAAAATCCAATGATTGTCATCTCGTGTCAGATTCTGAGAGCGGTAACCGAATAGAAGGGAATATCAACCCCGGGAACATCCTCTCTAATCGTGCTCTCTGTTTTGGCTTCACTTTGCTCGACAGTTTTTCTTCGTGTTCCTTTTTTTTGGGGGGGGGGGGGCAGATACACAGAAAATGTTGCACCCAAGCAAAGTACAAAGAGCAGTCTATTGCCAGCGTGCGGAGCAATCGCCCTGATGAAACATAATTGTGTTTTAACGTGATAGAACAATATCCCTGCCCATAACTCCCTTTAACTCTCACTTTTGACGTGCCGCTGAAAACATATTACAGCATGAGATGCGAGCCGGTATCATTTCTGTCTTTACTCTTTTTTTCTCCCTTTTGCAATAAAACAGTTGAAGCTCTTACCCTCCTTCGATCTTTCTTTATGCTCTCCTCGTCCCTCCCCAGTTCTTTATTCTCTTCATTGCACCTCCTCCTCCTTCTCCTCTCTGTAGCAGAGGGGAAGGAAGGAAGAAGTGGTAACACGTAGCATGTCTTCATTAAAGTGTCACTCCCCATTATTTTCGTGCTATCTCAATTAGCAGCAGGTTTAATAAAGGGCCTCTTCTCTCTCTCTCTGTCTCTCTCTCTCTCTCTTTCTGTAACTCTCTCTCTCTCTCTCTCTCTCTCTCTCTCTCTCTCTCTCTCTCTCTCTGTCTCTCTCTCTCTTTCTGTAACTCTCTCCATCTCCAACTCTTTCTCTTTAACTCTGCAATCAGACTGAATGATGGAGTCGCCGCTCAGAAAGTGATGGGCAGCGCGGGAGGAAGTGAAACATTTGGGGGGATGAGAGAGAAAAGGAAAAAACAGCACTGAATACACCAGATGAAAAAAGAAGGAGAAGACGAAGAAGAAGAGAGGAGGTAGATCTGCACCAGTTTTCTTGCGAGCATCTCTTTCTCCTCTGAGAGCAATTAGACACTGCCGGCAGTGGCTAGTCCCCAGACTGATCTGCAGCTTCTGCTCCTGTGTGTGTGTGTGTGTGTGTGTGTGTGTGTGTGTGTGTGTGTGTGTGTGTGTGTGTGTGTGTGTGTGTGTGTGTGTGTGTGTGTGTGTGCATGTGTGTGTGTGTTTCCACTATAATCACCACAGCATCTCAAAGAGCTCTTTGTGAGTTCAGCAGAAATAAGGTAATGTGCCTACAGGTCAGATCAAGAGGACAGCACACATGCACACACACACACACACACACACAAACACATACACACACACACACACACGCACACACACACACACACACACTCATAAAGGCACTAACAGAAACATCATTGACACAGTGACGTGTCGACGACTGACGTTAAGCTAAAAAATCCAGCACGTGATATAAACCTGCAAACCATCCACTTGAACTTCCTGCTCGAGGACGAGCCGCACGACACGATAATTTTAATAAACATCGTCGTATTTATTGTAATAACATCCAGATTTTTCCCTCCTGTGCTGGCTTTGCATTTTTGTCTGGACTATATTTCAGGGCCTCGTATCTTGGATAAATGTTTGGTTGCTGTAGCTGTTCTCTGTTGTTCCTATTAAGGATACACACAATTTATTTATTAAAAAAAAAAAAAAACTGCGATGAGAGTAAATTTAACAATTTAGGTCAGTGGAAGATTCACAATGGATTCATTTGTTTTATCCATCCAGCCTCCTGTGTAACACTGTCACAATCTGAACCGTGCACAATGTTGCTACCCTCATTGCAAGCAGTGAATATGTTTCATCCAAAGCATCTGGCAAAAATAGATTAACACTGTGTAAACATGTTTTGTGGCAGACGACGTCGACAGAAGAGAAAAGAGAATCTAGCTCAGTCAGTCGCAGTCTCTCTTTCCTTTTTTCTTTTTCTTTTGCCCATTTTATGTTGTGAATGAATCACAGATCTTAGTTTAATGCTAAATCCAACCCCCATCACTGTGGAACATGTGCAGTTACTGCCATACTAGTGCAGCACATACAATAATTTAGTGTATTCACACAAGAACATACAGACCACAGATAGATATACACACACACAAACACACTCATGCTAAGCTACAGTTGCTGCCTCAGATCCACACACACACACACACACACACACACACACACACACACACACACACACACACACACACACACACCTTTTTCTTGTAATGGACTGATTACTATGGAGAGCTCTATCAGTGCTGCCATCTTACATTTAGGTTTCCATGGTTTGGTTTTAACACGCTAACTGAGAGTGCATACATTTACACCTTCTATCCCCAAACTGCTCTCTCTGACACACACACACACACACACGCACACACACACACACACACACACACACGCACACACACACACACACACACTATGTGATGACCAGTGACAGGAGTGGGTGGTTTGGTCAGAGGCTGATCTGTGTGTAATTGGGGGATATTACAGCAGCCATCTCACTTAGCCTCTGGGAGACTGATCTATATTCACTCTGCAACTCATATTCACATGGTTTCCTGCACAGACATTCACAAACACACACTTTTCACCACACACACACACACACACACACACACAGGCACTGAACTCCACTCTTCCGCACAGAATCTACAGACCAAGGACAGGCAATATCTCAGCCAGGAAACACAGCAACGCCGGGGTCCTCGTTGCTGCTGGCACCATGAAAACAAACAGCACATGCAGAGACAATGTTAGTGCCTCAGTGTTTTATCTTACAGTAACACTTGAATCTCCAATAATTCAGGATGGATTGGCAAAATGTCTATTATGTTTAATCTTGCATGCTGAATCAAACATGCTTCTTTTGTCTAATTATAATAAAGTCACATGATATATAATATAAGATAACATGTTTGGACATATGCAATATATCAATGCTTATCAATCTAACAAATAAATAAAACATTATTTTTTTAAATATCGAGTGTAAATTGAACGATTAAAGACTTTTTGGACGTTTGCTGCACCGCTGCTGCACTGCAGCCCGCGTCAACCCTCCTGACTAATGTTATGTAAAATATTGCAGTAATATTAGATTCATAGTCAGGTCGGGAGTCATGGCAATAACTAATAACAATGACTACTGACACAACTTTTAACTATTTTATCTGTCGTTTGTTTATAACAATAATTCATATTTAAATAGATTTTTAGTTTCTAAAGTTACAAATATGAGAATATTTTAGTATAAAATAGAATAATTACTTTAAACATTAGTACATAATGTGACAGTACGCCGAATAAATCAGTTCAAACGTTTCCGTAAGTTGCAATTTGGCGTCATCCCTCGCAATCGCTCGGCAAAACGAAGGTGTCACAGGTTTAAAAATGGCGATGAGCACCACTCTTTATATTTAATGAGAACAACAGTGGAGAGCCAGAGAGCAAGGTGATCTCCTCTGTGCCCCAGAGAGCTCCATGCTAATTTTTCCAGGGCATGGGCCCATTAACATAGGGAAGCTGACACCATTGCTTTAGGCTACATATAATACCCTAATGACCACTCTGCTGTTACTTTGAATCAAGGGTATTAGTTTTGTCTCTGATAAAAGACAGCCGTGATGGCTTAGCCTACTTCCACTGTTGGACGGTGAGTTTCTTTCTTTTCTTTTTTTTTCTCGTATAGTATTTTGTGGAGAAAACCGTTATTTATCTTTGACTACTACAGAGAGTCAACATCTCGTCTTCTCTCCTCCCATCTCATCTCTCCTCTTGTGTCTTTTTGTTGCTCTCCTTCCTCCTCTTCTCTTCTCTCCTCTTGCGCTTTTATTAAAAAAACGCATTTACTACATAAATCAAAGGAATCCAGTGGTGGTGGTGGTTATGGAATAATTACAATGAGCATGCAGCATTTTCCAGACGGAGCTTCGGAGCTTATTAAAAAAGCAGCAACTTGAGATGTGTTTGTCAATATATAACGCTGCGTACAGCGGACCTCGATGTTATCACATGCAGGCGTGTGTCTTTGTGGTTTTCAAGAACATGCAACATGCTTAACAAACTTAAAAAGAAATACACATAAATATGCACAAATATGCGTTTTCATAGTCTCCTCTGAGATGATACATTTGCTACAATGTAGCTTCTATTTGTGTCAAAAATGTCCCATAAATGCATAATAAAGAAGCTCAACACAGTAGTATCAATTTTACTACATGAAAAAAAAGAGAAAATTTCATCCATCAGATTTGATTCTTGCATCCTACTTACAGAATATTCACTTATTTAGAAAAAATCTGTGAATTAAACAGTTAATATGTCATCATCTGACTTCACAACATGACATTTCGAGAAGGTTAAACAGTCCTGATATTAACTTGCAACAGTTCACGGCCTGATTTAAACATCGACATATCTTAGCCTGTGATAAAGACTTTGCTGTCACTCAGGCGGCACAATTATTTAGAGGTTTCGTTTGATTTCATGCAAATAACGGACAGGGATGGAGAGGATCAAAAATTAATGGGGGGGACTTTGGGAAGCACGATAAATTATTGAGCGCGGAGCCTGATTAATTCTTAATAGCCATTGTCAAAAAATCACCGTCTTCTAGTGCCGTTAATTCTCATCAAACCTACTTTGGAGGAGCGTTTCCTGCCTCTGCTTCTACGTGCAGTACAGTGGCACCTCCTCCCCCTCCTCCTCCTCCTCCTCCTCCTCTCTGCAGCCGCCTGCAGCGGGGAGATGCAACTTGTTTCTTACGGCTAGTGTGACCTACTACTACAGTGAGATATTTATGAAACACAGACGGCGTGGAAAAAAAAAGAAGAGGATAATTTCTTGAGTGTTTCCCCTCGATAAAAACACGATTTTACCTCTCAGCTGGCCGTCTATGATTTGTTACAATTTCAGAAAAGATGTGACGGCTATGTCAGCTTTTCAGATGTCTTTATTTCCACTTGACTCAAATTGGAACATTTCTTTTTCTTAATTTGGAGAAGCATGAAGCAAGGACACACTCTTGTATCCCCCCATCGCAGCCTCACTTTCTTCCAGTAGGACTCGTCCTAATAGCGCAGGAACAGACACAAAGTGCAGCAGACAAAGGCATTGTGCTGCGAGGTGCATTTCTGTGGGAGCATCTGTCTATAAGTTTGCTTAAATTGTCAAAAATCACTGTGGAGGTAATGTTTTCATCCGTCTGTCCCTCACTCACGCCGAACTAAAAATGCCACCGAAAAAGGCTCACTGACTTCAGCTGACCCTTTCTGCGTGAATGTGATTCAAACACAATACCAGACGGCGGCAGAGAACCTGAATGTGGAGAGTGTGAAACAGTCATTCAAACGTACAAGCGCTGGAAAAAAAAATAACATTGCTCTTCTGTGCACGCAGCTAAAACAGCTGAAACATGTGCTCCCTGCACGCCCTGGCAGAATCAAAACACAGCATGTTATTTTGAATATCAATTTCAAAACATGTTCCCATGAATTATAGATAACAGATATCAATATGTTAATGAATACACAACATATGGTTGACTCCAATGATTATGGATTTACACCAGTAGGGGGAAGAGTGTGCAAGGAAACAGATCCTGGTGTTATGAAAGCAACAAGAGCGAGCCTCTCGCTTCATGTATTACAAGGAAAAGTTACATGCTCTCGCTCACATTTACTGACATTTACCACTAAAGGCTACATTAGGACCGCACAGAGGACTCCCAAAGAACAGAGAATCAAACTTTTCTTTGCCAAAGGAATCTCTTTCTCTTCAATTAAGAAGACAATCTGTTTTTGTGTCCACGGTGGTTGATATTGATTTGAAATATAATGGGCAAAACAGAGGAAGATGAGATAAAACAGTAGGTTGTAGGTGAGCTTTAAAGGAACAAATACTGCAGCTATAGTACGCCGTCTCACTCCTCACATGGGCTTCTTGGATCATACCTAATATTTTCTTTACATGTGAATAAGCAAGATTCATTTTTAGAGTTTTAGATATAATGAGTGAGGTCAAAGCCAAGCCAAAAAAAAAAAGATGTGTTTATTTTCAAACTGTTTGGATTTTCATAGATTATTAATTATGTTTGGTTTTACTTTCTGTAAATCTTTTTCAGGTATCAGCGCTGATCCTACGCCTCCTCTACGCAGCCAGGGTTCATACTGTAGCGTAAATAACCCGAAGCCTCTATTTATTTATCACTTTGTACGCTGAAAAGTGTTGAAACTCCCTGCACGTTATAGACGACTCATTACAAGTTTACCTGAAAACACAGTCCATAATTCTGCGTTGTATATACTCTGTATATTTCGTGATGTTTTCATTTGTCTAATGTGTCGGTGCACTAGCTGTTCCTGTGTTTTAATGCCTTGTATCGACTCGCCTCCCGTCGCTGCTGCTTTGCCACGTCATTGGTCGTCGACTGATTTATCCGGTTGAATAAAGGCAAAACAAAAAATAAATTAAGTAAATTAAAACACAGAGACCCTTAAACACTGACAGGACATGACATCAGCGTCCTCAGCTACGTCTTCAACCTTTATAACTTGTTTTCTGTATTTTAGAATACATAAAGTGTAACAGGGCGATGTCTCTGCAGGCTGCATATTTACAGTCCACTCCATAAACTATGGCAAAATGCCTTTCAGCAATCACATGTCAGTTGATAAATATGATCGCCGTCCAGCGCGTTTTCATCGGGGCAACCAAATGTAAATCTTGACCTCCATTAGCCCACATGGTTTTGCGGATGGCACTATGTGTTGGTATACATTTAAGCATTGCAGAAATCATAAATGCTGTTTATGCATAGACAGCTTTGGCCTATTTCCAGAGTCAAAACTGCAAGACATGTCACATTTTTTAGCAAATAAAGCTGCTGAGAGCTGGTGATTCCATTCTGGCCAGCAGCTGTAAAAGCACAAGCAGATCTATTATGTGCTCGCCTTTGCTCTCTGCTCCACAGATTCGTACTCTGTGTGAGTGTGTGTGTGTGTGGGCCTGCCACTGACTGTTGACTGGCATGGCCTATCTTCTTTTCTGCATATTCAACAGCTCTTATGAATATCACAGCTACTTGATTGCATTGTGATTATTCACAAACCTCTCTCTCCTCTCTCTCTCTCTCTCTCTCTCTCTCTCTCTCTGTCTGCCCTCTGTACTCCATTACTAGTCAGAACACAGCCCCAGCATCGTAGCATCGCCAGCCCGATCTGACACCATTCCTTTTACGGGTTCAACAGCTTGCTTGTCGTACAGCAAAGTAATTAGTACTGCACGCTCATATTAATTAACAAAGAGCGTTATCACTTTATTAATCCATATTAGAGAGGTGGAGGAGGAAGGGAGGGCGCTAGTCAGTGTTAGTGTAAGGAATTCGCTCTGTGGGAGTCTCTCCCACCACTGCTTTGTAAGCCCTATTGTCCATGACCCTTGGTGCCTTCGAAACATCCCTACGCCAGTGGCACGTAGCTTAGACTGTTCATTAAACCTTTGCAATGCAAATAATGTCGACGGAATAAACAAACAGGGGTGGCAAGGATTGAGGAAAACAGGTGCCATGGTGTGAAAGCGCGCTAAACGATGTGATAGTGGGGGAATTAATTACTACCACGGCGCTAATTGGAAGCAATAATTTGTGTGATTAGCGGGCCCGCTTAAGAAGTGAGACACATCTACCGCCTGTATACACAAGCAGAGAGAGAGGCACGGGCCTATTCAGTGTCTCACACACACACACCAGTCACATATCCACCACAATAAGACGCCGGTCATACATGGATCTGCAGACCTGAACCCTCACGTACAAAAGCACACAGGTACAGGTATGCGGACTGAAGAACGCACACGCTATCAGGACATGAATCCGATTGAGGACACAAGTTTTTCGCAGTTAGATTTTTTTTTATAAGCAGACAAGATCTCCCTGTGATGAGGCATATCCAAAAGGTTTCATTTAAAAACGCTGATGTGGCATGGGCTAATTAACAAAGCGGGAGGGGATGTGAAGGTGGTGGGGGAGGAGGTGCCCCCCCACCCTCCATCTTTATCTCTTCTCTCTCTTTTAATATTAGAGGCTATACAAACCTCAAAGCTTTACACAACGCAGCACTTCTAAATGTAGACTACAATCAAAACAAGCCCCCCCATATTAAACCCCCCCTCCCCTCATTATTTTCCTTTAATTCCTATTAGCCATAATGATCAAAGTGCATAATTAATTTTTCTGCCAGTTCAGGATATAGTTTCTTGTTTTGGTTGGAGTATAGTTCTGTAGGATCTTGTTCCCGTTCTTTTCTGGAAGCCGGTCATCCCCCCACGGTTTCACGGCAGCTTTGGATCAGCGATCCAGTGAAACATTGTAATCTACTAACCGTCGACACATTCCCTTGAATTTCCTGTTATTTAAATCCTTCTCTCTTCGATGATGTTGATTATTATGTTCCCATAAAGCACCTAAACTGTAGATGCAATTTTCCCCCCTGTAGCTGTATAATTGTCCTGACTTTATTACTGCCCCGACGGACTTTGCTGTAACAATAACAATACGTATTGTCATGTTGCAGTCACACCGAGGTCCTGTTCTCGTATGCTTTACCTGGATTTCATTACACTTTTCACTGCTACTGTCCAGCTCAGCTACAGTCTCACAGTACTGAAGGGTTTCCAATTGTCCATGCACATGGAGACGGAAAACAGACTACTTGGACCGCTATGGGGAGATGAACACATTGTGCCATAAACACGACAAGTAAAACGTGAAACGAGGAAACCTCTAAGTGCAGAATTACCTTTTAGAAATGAGTGGTCTGATCAGAGCCCCGAGGTTTAATAAGATAGTGCATTGTTTAGCGGCTATACCTTTAACCCATGCTGCCTCTTTATTGTCTGGGACGCAGCTCATTTTTTTACTTAACCTGATGTATATTGCTGTTGTCACTGCCAGTTCTCACTGGAAGTCCATGTGTCATGTGTTAGCCGCTGCAGCCGGAGCCAACAGATGTTTATCAAAGTGCGGCGTGTGGTAAAGACATTTTAGAGATGCAAGGTTAAATGTCCGGGCAGAATGATATCGCCATGGCGACACCAGCGTTTTCCACCCTGTGTGTGTACCCAGCTTGTTGGCGACTGATGCACTCTTCTATTTGTCTTGGTGAATGTGACATCTGTGAAACACTTTAGAAATGATATGTCACATTATCTACAAACAACTTGTCTGCATAGACGTGTGAGAAATGGACGCTATCCGCCGCTATCCTCAGTGCCATGGAATGTGTCGACACCAATTCGTTCGCAGCGGCCTGATTGATTTCCTGGTCATATTTTTTTTTTTTTTTGAAAAACATGTTCCCTGATGAAACATTGAGCAAGCGGCAGATGTTTTAAAACACGGATATCACAGAGCTGTTATCTGATTCCTTCTGATGAATTAGAGCCCGGGTCCCTCCAGTGCTCGAAGGGAGTCCACTCCGCATGAATTATTACCAAATATAATTTCAGCTATTAGTCCTCTTTCCTGAACATCTGAACATGGAAAATGTGGAATTAGAAATTAATACCTCTGAATATCATGGCAGGGTTTTTTGAGACCGGGGGATTCATTTTCATGTTCTCCTCCTCTCTCTCTCTCTCTTTTTTTTTTTTGTATTCCGACTGAGTTTCTGACACATTTATGTGTTAAGTTGGGCTCAAGCAGTTCTATTACCATACAGATTATCCATTGTGAGCTTTGGCGTGCTGCAGAAAAGAATTAGCATTCAGTTCGAGAGAAAAGGAAATACAGAGGCAAAGAAAAATGGAATGAAAAAAGGGGATTATGTGTATCCTGCTTCCCCTCCTGTTTATGTCTCTAATCTTTACTGGGGTCAATGTTTTATCCAAATTGATTTCTTCAAGCTAAATGTTCACGTTCTCGTTCTGCGGGATGCTTTCGTCCGCCTATCTGTGTACAGTTAAACAGTTTCCTGCTTATCTACATAATGGCGTACAGTACAAGGTGATGACTTCATGTGCTTCAACAACAGGAAAGAATCAACAAAGACTTCCCTCCTTTGGCCTATAATTCATACACACTGTAAGCGCTTGTAACTCATGTAACCATCCAGGTTTATGTAACTTTAACACAATCATATGTTTTCTGAACTAGGTTGTACGACTTATCTAAAGGTGAAATGTTTTTACCAATGGCCACACTTGCTGGTTCCGTGAAAGGAAACGTTGTTCACCCGAATTATACAAATGTAGGAAAATGATACACACTTTAGGACTTTTCATATAGTGCATGCATTAGTCTTGGCTTGCACTACTGTAACTGCAATATTTAACAGCAAAGCAATATGGAGTTCTGTGCGTTTAAGAGCAGGTTGACATTATATGCTAATAAATATGTCAGAGCCACTCCCATGTGGCAACACCTGAGCGATGTTGCCAGGTCCAGAAAAAAACAGTTGAGCCCAAAGCCAGCTGAAAACTTGCCCGCCTCTCTTCTTTCACGTCCTCTTAAGTTTAAGATAACATCTAAATTTATTCCACTTCCAGCGATACAAAGGGAGCGTTTTTATATATCGCTCGTGGCAGCGTGATGCTCTTCACTCAGATGGAGTAAGCTCGCTCTTCTGGCCAGATATTTAAGTCAAAAAGCATTCCTTTGCAAAGTTGCTTTTCTTTTTTCCAACAAAACCTTTTTGGCAAAACCTTCATTCTCCAGTTTCTACCTGCTGCCTGTTTTGACAGAAAAATCGAAAAACCTGCCAATTCTTTTTCCTGACCTGAATTCCCCTCACCTACCACCACACCAAACATCCCTTTCAGTTCATAACACCATACTGGGCTCACCCCTGTCCTTCCCCTCTTCCCTTGTTTTGAATGATACCTTTCTTAGCCACCTCCTTCACTATACTTTGTTGTTCCAGTATTCTCTCTCTCTCTCTGTGTGTCTGACCTTACAGAGGAGAAGTCATGAGGGAGGATCCCATCTGAAAGTTCAGCCAAATGTTAGCAAACGGAGGGAGGGATGTTCCCGAAGAGAAGCACTCTCTCTCACTCAAACACCTCTTTCTCCACCTGGCCTCCTCCTCTTTCCTCCTCCTTCTTCTCCTCCTCCTCCTCCTCCGCCCCCTCAGTTTATAATTTCTCCACTCCCAGCCAAAGACTTGCTGTCTGGCTTCCTCGAGACTGGCGGCCAATAACGCCGGAGTAGTCAGATACCATCGGCTGCCGGAGGGACTGGAGGCAGCCGAGAGGTTGTCTAGCAAACCCAAACACCTGTATTCTGTCATTCATTTGATTGTTATCCCTCACCCCTCCATCCCTCTTCCCTCTCCCCTCCCTCTCCATCATTCACCTCGCTCTGATCTTCCTGCCTGTCTGTCAGAGGCAGAGGAGGGGGGGGGGGATCTGCCAAAATCTCTGCAGCCCGGAGAGGTGTGTGCAAACTGGAGTGTCTAGGTACAGTACATGTGTGTAGGAGTGTGTGATAGAGCGAATAAGGGAGGCGATTTATAAGCTGAGAAAAAGGGTGCCTCTTCAAAAGTTTGGCAGGGTTTGAAAGAAATAGAGCCGCGGGTCTGGAGACAGTATGTCACTGAGGCCTCTGTCGCGTCTTTCTCTCGGTTCCCCCTCTCTTTCCTCCTCTCCTTTCTCTCCTTTTGTTTTTCTCATAATGTCATAGAGGGTGTAGAATTAAAGGGAGTCTGTGATTGAGAAGCAGAAAATGATGAAAACGTATTGCTGTTGGAAAAAAGTGGTGTTTTTTTTTTTGGAATGGTTAACTGTTGTAACGTGGCCAAAAAGTCTGTCTTGCCTGTTAACGACACCTCCAAAGTTCACATTACTGTGGGTGTTAGATGAAACATTAGCGTCTGTAACTCAATGCCATGTCTCATTAAGGGCGTCATTCAGTGGTCATTCTGAAAATGTGAAATCATATCCATATTCTAAGATAAATGAGCACTTGCTATTGCAATTATAACCTCGCTGATTTCAACAGTTAATCAAAGATTTGTGATTTATGATTGCATTAATAAAACGCACTTTTAAATCCAAAGCCAAAAAAAGACCCACAAGGCTCTCACAACCGCAGCTTGTATGCATTTCACATCATCATAACCGCTTCTTCCTTAAGTTCAGCATAAACCCAATGCCCTCTCCCTGTCCTGTCCTCATAACCTGCTACTCAATTGGTCTGTCAAGGTGGTGACATTAAAAAGTGGGAATCTAGTTATTAGGATTTCACTAAAGTTGGGGGGGACTCACAAGAGACAGAGGAGTTAAAATCGATGTGCTCAGGCTGACATATGCTGACTTTTAGTTGCTGGGATGGGTCAAGCTCCAGAAGGCAAGCTTTATTTATATAGCGCGTTTCAAACACAAAGGCAGTTCAAAGTTCCTTACACAGGCAAAAAAAATGACATTTAAAGACAATGAGCCTATAAAAAGCAGAATGAAAACAAGAGTGATGTGGTTAGGTTGGTTCTCGGTAGTTCTGGCAGCAACATTCGGAATGAGCTGAAGGGTTCTGGTTGGACAGATGTATAAAATGCTGATTTAGTTATTACCTCCATGTGGCTTCTCAGCTCTGGAATCAAGCTGAGCACTAACGTTCATTCTCAGCTCCATCAATCCATCCAGTATCTGTAACTGCTGATCCTCATCAGGGTCACGGTGGGGCTGGAGACCAACTGACTTTGGGTAAGAGGCGGGGTACTGGACCAGCCTATACAATGACTGTCTGTCTTTCACCATGTTAGGATTACTCTTACACGGGACTCTCACACAGGAGGCGTAATGGCAGCAGAACGGTAGTGCCGCGGTACTTTGCCCGGTGTCAACTCACACCGGACGCTTTTCAGCCGCGGAACGGCAGCGGAGCGGGGCGGCCGTTTTCACGCGAGATCACAAGATCACGCGAGAATCCGAGCGAGACCCCGCGACAAACAGTGTATAAAGAAAACAACAACAACAAACAGCTGACTTTGCTTCTCCGACGTGGAGGAGATTATAAAAAGCATCTGTTGTGTCATAAATGATTGTGTGTTGTTCCACTTCAACAATTAAGTCGCTTCTCCACTGGCTGGTACCAGCTCGACTCGGTTCGACTCTACTCGGCTTTTTTGCTTTTCCATTACTAAAACTTGGTACCTGGTAGCCGGTACCCGGTACCATTTCTAGTACCACCTTTGCCGAGGTTCCAAACGGGCTGAGCCGATACTAAATGGTGACGTAGTCATTATTGCCGTTACGTCAGTGTCGTTGTCAAGCCGCGTCCATCGCGTCCATCTTTCTCTTAAACATATAGTCTAGCGCTCTCCTCTCTGCGCGCGCGTTAAAGTCAGATACTTTCTGAGAATGTTCCGGTCACCATAGCAACTGGTACCTCAACTATTTTGTAGTGGAGAACGGTAGCTCCCAAACCAAACCGTGTCGAGTCGAGCAGAACCAAACCGAGTCGAGCTGGTACCAGCCAGTGGAGAAGTGACATTAGTCTCTCATCGTCCATGTTCAGACCCTTTGATCGATCTTTGATCACCTTGTGCCACCGGTCATGACGTAACGTTGATGTGAAGTTGTAAAAAGCTACATAAACTGCGTATTGTGTTTTATTTTGAAAGGGGGCGGAAGTTTATTATGTTGATTCTGTGTCGGGTTTTCTGTCTAGTGCGCAGTGCTCTGTTGAAATTTACAAGGCTCAGCAGCGGATCGCGGTAAAAATAGGAATGAAACGAAAAGCTCGCGCCGTGGCGCGGTGAGCCGCTTCTGGACCGCGCTGGACCGAGCCCTTTGTAAGTGCTCTCATTGACTAGACTGGCTTCTATTTGCTATGGTGACCGCGCGGTACCGTGCCGCTTCCGTTCCGCCTCCTGTGTGAGTTGGCCTTGAGTGTATCATCTGCATAGCTGTGATCAGCAACATTATCATCATGTTTTGACCTAGAAGAAGGATGTACAGGTTCCATAGCCATTGGCCCAAGAATCGAACCCTGAGAGACTATCGCATTTCATGGCGATACGATCAGATTTATAGTCACAAGTGGAAAAACTATCGCCTCTGCCTTTTAAATATGATCTGAACCGACTGAGGAGCGTGCCAGATAATCCCATCCACCTTTTCAGGTCTGTCAAGAAGTACTTTACGGTCCATGGTATCAAATGCTGCACTAAGATCAAGCAGCACCCAACTTGATGTTTTACCTGAATCAGTATTCAGACGAATATCATCTAACACCTTTATCAGTGCAGTCTTAGCGCTGCGATGTTGCCTGAGGCCAATATTTCAATACTGAAGGATCCAGATTGCCTTTTTTTTTTTTTAGGAAGAGGCTTAACAACTGCAGTTTTCAGTGATTTGGGAAAAATGCCTGATAGGAGAAGCCATTGACAATTTTCACTGCATCCATTTCCAGGCAACTGAAAACATTTCTGAAAAAGGTTGGTTGGCAGCGTGTCAAAACAGCAGGTGGATGGATTTAGACGCCTCACAATATCCACCAAGAGTTTTAATACTGATACCGCTGAATGTTGACAATCTCGCCAAATTGGTTCGGTTTAATGCAGCAGTGTTCTGGTTTGTTCTACAAAAAAAAAGATGCAAACTCACTATACTTATTAAGGAGATAGGAAATCAGGGGCTAATCACATTGGGGGAGATTAGTTTGCTTTTTAATGGTGGTGAACAAGGCACAAGAAGTGTTATGTCTGTTAGAAAAAGGGATTGTCATGCCTTATTAATTTCCAAACTGTAACTGTGCCTCCCTTTAAAGATATTGCAGTCTCTCGATTTGAACTCAGCTTTCCTCTGATTTGCAGCTTGGCTGTTTTTATCTTTTCAGGTGCAATGGCGTCAATTGCTTTTCGAGTTTTACAGGGATCTAATCAACACGGTCTAATATTAAGTTTGCAGTACCTTTCTTTGACAGATCGATCTGGTTTGGATATCGCAAGAAAACTGGTTTATCTAAGAAAATACAGAAATGATCAGAAAGCCTCATGTTCCTGGCAACAGCACTAGAAATATCAACACTGTTACCAATCAATCAATCCAATGAGAGTCCTTGATTGTGTGTGGGGCCATTGCAACAGATCAATGATTTCAAATTGACCACAAACATCCTTTGCACTTTTGTTAAATGTCCCAGTTATGACAAGATGGTCAAAGCTGTCGAGATAACAAAGAATTTCAACGAAGTTGTCAACAAAATTCGTATAGGACCTTAGAAGTCTCAGACAGCAGGATCTGGTGTGCCTTTCAGCACAGTGCAAAGATATTCAAAGGAGGCAAAATCACTACATGATGCTTGCATTGAAATGAGTCTTTAAATATAGCCTCCCTGCATGATAAATGGCCACGTCTTTTTTAAGCTCCATGCCTCCAGTTTATAACACAGGCTCCATTTGACAAATTTGTTTGCAGATAACCCCGCTGAGAGAAATAGTAAAGTTACATTTTGGACAAGCAGTTTTATATCTTTGTTCCCATTTTTTCCAATTAATTTGATCATATTACTCAAGTTGACAAAAGGCATGACCAATGGAATTGGTATGAAAATAGCTAGACAACTTTAACTGCACAATGAAGTCATTTCTCAATCTATTCCATATTTCTTAGTGAATTCCTGAATGATTGAACTGGAAAATGGAAAATTATGACAACTTAATCCAAGTTGTTGTTTTCGTTTTTCCTTTTTATCAGAGGCTATTTCATTCTTTGGTTTCAGCGAGGTTCACTGATAGACATATTAATTTTTAGCAGAGCTTTTCAGTCTCAAGACACCTGCAACAGGCATTTTCTTTTCAATGTTATCCTTTCACTTTGAACATACAACATTCCAATTCAAGAAAATCATGACATTTCAACAATTTCCTGCATTTTCCTTTATGCTTCATGGTCAAGCCCACCTGTAGCCCCAGGCAACTTCTTCCTTATCCATCACCCCAAACATGACAAACCCTGGTTAGACACAACAAAGCATCACTCTGGCTTTGACGGCTAAAATCGAAACAAACAGCTGAAAACAAGACGGGTTTGTTGGCGTTTGACAGCGAGCATAATAGCGCTGCTTGGGGATTTGGGCTCAGTGTCAGGGTGGAAAAATCTTTGGGACATGTGCTGGGGGTGTTGGATGGTGTTCGACATCAGTCAATGCTGTTTGGGGAGTAAGAGTGGGCGGCTGCAGTCATAGATATTAGACAGACACGAGCGTTATATCTCTTGGGGGGATTGGGATCTGACGGGTGGAGCTGGGTTTTTACCAGTTTCCTTCAGCGCAGATGAATACAGCTGGTGATCTAAAGCTTGTTTAACTTTGGCAGTGAAGAATGGAAAGCCATAGTCTCGTGGAAACACCTTCTGCCAGTGTCCCTTTATCATCTTTTATGAGCCTCATCATCTTTGCACAAAAAGTGGAATCCTGGCATATGAGATAAATACATCACTTAGACAAAATTTAGGATTATGGGGGTGACACATTTAGAGATTTAGGAGGACAGTCAAAGAGACGGATGTTTTGTCAGAGGGGCTGTGGTTAATTGAACTCAATCGACCCTCTGATTTATTAAGAATGTGCCATCGTCACACTGTGGAGTGATGAGTGTAGTTCATGCAACTAGTAACTGCTGTTCATATCCATTGCTATTTCTTATTTAGTCCAAAGATCATGCATGAAATTGCATGTTTTATCCTAACTGCCACTGTATACTTTATTTTCACTGCGTGGCAGATTGCTGACACCTGTTGTGTTGTGCTGCATTCATATGTTGTGGGACACTTCAACTCGCTGTAAAACTACGAGTATTCCGATAGAAAATGCAACTGAACTCACACTCGCATTGTTTTGCCTCATATGTTTATGATACTTATTGTCAGGCCGGACTCAAAACAGGACTCAATCGCAGAGGTGTCAAATTAGCTTATTTATTGATAAAAAAAATCTCTCAACAGAGTGAGGCTATGAAAAAGGGCCTAAACTAGGGAAAACAAAAACACTCCAAGGAGGAAAACTATAAACTACTCTATTAAAGATTATCAAAATCAAAATCACTCACAAGGAGGAAAAACAACAGACTGCAAAACATTAACTGAAGGCACTTCAAAGAGGCTATGGACGCTATGGCTGTGGACAAGGAAACAAGGCTTGGGTGATCGCTTCAAGACCAAACACTTTGGCACAGGACAAAGGGAGACGCAGACAATATATACACAGGGTAATGGGGAACAGGTGGAAACAATCAGGGCGGGGAAGACAATCAGACCGGTGACACATGAGGAAGGGCAAGTGACCTGAAACGAGAGGACAGGTAAATATCAAAATAAAACAGGAAATGACGAGACAGGACAAAAACCCAACTTGACCTCACCGAGGTGTGACACTTATGTGTAGGCATTGTTGGTTAATAAAACCTTGATCATAAAAGATTACTTCAATTAAATCTGAATCTGAACAAAATGGCTACTGGGGCTTCATCCGCGGGTCCAGGCAGACCCTTTAATACCTGTTGGTGTATTGTTTTCTATACGCTCCTGCTGCATACAGTTCATTACAAATCCATACACAGTGTGTGTAATGTGTGTCTCTTAAGATGGTTAATGTGTTTGTTGTTTTAGTGCCGTGTGAAACTTATGAATTAAACTCATAAAAGTAGGTCTGTGAGGAGTGGGTATTGGTTTGCGGTATAAAGCAAAACGCACTAATCACAGGGTTTCATGGTAGTATAAATATGAATATAGCATGATTCCAACATAACATAGACCATATATATTTATGCAGTACAATCCATGCCATGTATACATGCCAAAACTGTGCAGGCAATATACTGTGAATTCATACTTAACAGCGCTTATTTTATTTGTAAAAAGCCAGTCTGGTTCATTCAGTTCAGACCAAGAAAGAAAAAAGTGATACATTATGTTTTCAATTTCAAACCACAGGTGTGAAAGCGCTCAGAGACTGTACAGTTTGCTTTGGTAATGAGTCGGCTATTAATATTATTAATACAGAAACAGAAGCCAAAGCAAACCTCACGTTTGGCTTTTTCACAACGATCCGAGTATGTCGCATTTGAGAACGGACGCACAGCGTGTGGAGAGAGGCTCGAGAGGAGAAAAGACAGGAATTTAAATAGCATTTAGAAAAAAACAAGGCTAGCAGGCTGCACATTTTTATTTCCTGTCCTGCTTAGAACTTATTCTCAGGTGATGCGGTCTCTACAAAACATCTCGGGGTAAATTTAGAATACCACTGCAGTGTGTAGAGACGGCATGTGGCTCACTTTGGGATGACGTTTGAGCATAGTAACTGAGCTATACTGTAGACTATATAAATAATCGTCCTTGGGCTCTCAAACGTAAAAAATGCAAATGGTGCACTTCTGGTGAGTTTCTCTTGTCTAATTTCCCCACTGACCGTGGCTGTGGTAAAATTAGACACTTCCAGATATAGTAGCAAGATGGTGATGAGTCATATTTCAGTTGAACGCTCAGGAGCTGGAATCAAATGACAAATATATGCCCCCCCCCGCTGTGCAGCACATACTTTGCAGCGATCTTGTCGATTTCCACAGACAATCTAGTTAAATTTTATTTTTAAACGGACGCTACAGCTGTCTTGTACATTTCAAAGCCGGAGAAGAGCCTAAACAAGCAGAGCAGAGAGTGTGTTAAGTGTAACTGTGTACAGTGGGTGTGTGTCTCCCAGGTTCTGCTGCTATCCCTATAGGTCGTTGAGCAGATTTATGCGTCAGGCATGTTAACACCAAGGAAGCATGCTGCTCTCTTCCGGCAAGCATCCCCTCACAGACAAACACACACACACACACCTACACACACTCGAAACCCCAAAATCGGCCTCTGTGCGTCCCATCTCAGGAACTCGTGACTCAACTCATGAGACGAGGTACTCACTCAGTCACTCTCTCTCTCTCCTACACGCTCACATGCAGAAAGACAGATGGAGAGTGGAATGATGGCTCCTAAAATTATCCATTTTTAAAATAAATAAAATAAAATAAAGCGACTTCAAAACCGGCACGCTGAATACAGCCACCGCAGAGAACATCGAAATCCTGGAGCGTAAATTAAGAATATGAATGGCATACAGCGCTGTCACTGTCACGGTAGCCTCCCCCTTCCTTCCTTCCCCCTCTCCACCCCCCACCTCCACACAGTGTGTTTTATTACAATCAGTACCCATGTCTGCTTGCACTGGGGAAAATGTGCAAGAAATAATGATCTGGATGGTCTTGGGGTCTGGATTGAAGTGTTCCTGTAAGAATTCTAGTGGTGTAAGCAATTTATTTCTTAACACATAGTTCATATTGTTTAAGACACCCCATATATCTGCCAAGTGTGATGCGAAATATGGCTTTAATACAGCATCGCGCACACCAGGGGACAGGGAAATATTTCTAAACCCCACCCGCACCCACCCGCCATCCAAAACTCACAAGAGAAACTGAAGCTTTAACAGAAAAACCACACTAAATGACCACACATGTTGGTTTAGTCTCCAGAGAAACAGGGGAAATAGATATTAACTCTTATATTTTTGTATAAAATATAAAAAAAAACATATTAAAACATACAGCATATTAGATTTTTTTAAAAGAAGCAAATGTTCAAATGTGTGTATTTTTCCGTTAAACCTGACATTTTATTCTGAAACACGTGAGTTGTGTGTTTGTGGATCAATACCAGCAAACTAATCAGACTCCTCGGGACACTCCCTTGGCCACATTCCCACAACTTCCCAGCATGTGACATGAACGTGTGAGCCGGCAGCAGAAACAATACTCAGTGTCGCCATCAATCAAATGTTGCATGTGAAAAATCGTTTGCTGTTTCCTGCTGAGCAGGAGGTGGATGTCTAATCAGGTCAAACTAAAGATGACTGCAGAGCTAAAGTCAGACGCAAACTGAATGGACATTAGAGACGTAGGCAAACGATCACAGGCATACGTTGTGTTTTATTACATTTTTACGTGGATTTTTTGATTTATCAAGATGTTTCATATCTGAAAATGTTTCTGTATACTGGTGTTTATGTATAATATATGATCGTATACTTAAATTAAATGAATAAATAGATATAAATCTATAGTATTGTAACACTGACGACTTCTCTTTAACCCCTAAATGTCAAAAACTTTTTAGTTTACTTAAACTTTTCATATAGATCGCTCAAAGGCTGTAATCAAAGCCACAGTCAACAACCACGTCTATGTCTAAACCGTGTGACTGTTACAATCGTCCTCATCATTTTATTTGGGAACATCATTGTGCTGCTCTACAATAAAGTTCGGTCCAGTGAATGAACGTAAAGAAATATCCTCACGTGTCTGTGGTCATTCAGCACCTGACCCGGAATGGTCCCAAACAGGAAGCACATGACATGAATCTGCCTGAAACCTGAAACAAAAATAGACATACATATATCAGGTCTCTAAAGACTTTATCAACTTATAAATGTTAGAAAAAAGAATTAATTCATACAGAAAAGTTTAATCTGTACAGTAAAAAATTCAGTTCATCTAGTGTGAAACAAATGTTAAGTTTTCGTCTTTGTACACATTTTAATATTTGTCCTATTTTTTTCAAAGCTGTAAAAAGTCTCCGGCAGTAAACAAAAAGTCATTTTGGTGCCAAATGTTTCACAAAACTTTAATTGCTTGAGGTCACAATAACTACCCCTGTGCAAATCAACAGTTTAAACTGTTATTTCTCACATTTCATTAATAAGAGATGGTCACAGATCACAGGACGGAGGGACCTGATCATGTGAAATAAAAAAATAAATAAAAATAAAATAATAATGATGAAAAAAATACAGTAAGAGCTCAGAGTACAAATGTGCATCTATGTTTTCTTCTCATTGGACACTATGATAGTTTGTACATGCACACTTACTTTTATTTTTGTTTCAATTATTATTTTTTCTTTCTTGAAACCGTTTTGTTTTTCAGTATCATAATTACTTTTTTTTCGTAATTTGGACCAAATTGCTAACTGATCTACTCGCTCATTAGTTATCACAGCACACTAACGTACAATAAAAATATCTTGGCTCCATTCAGCAGTGCCAGTTGTTACGCATATAGAACGTCTATAGAAAGTAAAAATGATGTCAGCCACAGGTTTCTGAAGAGCCGCTGTGAAGCTCAGTGTGTGTGTGTGTGTGTGTGTGTGTGCGTGTGTGTGTGCGTGTGTGTGTCTCTGGCTGTCTTGGCAGTTCTAATCCAAAAATGGGTAAAGACGTGGAGTGTGGGTGGACCTGAGGTGGGCTGAATGAATCTTGAACGCTCAAATAAGCCACCTGTGACGGCACCCACCTGTCAATCAAAGCAGCCGCACTCTTAATTATGCATAACTTTAAGACTTCAGTTGTACAGACACATTATATCAAATTTTAAGCAGACATGATGAACGCTTCTTGACGAGGATGAGTTGGACGTTTATTCACACAGTTTGTGTGCAACTCAGACTTTTGGGTGCGACCTGCTGCCATCACGATGGGTCTGTCGCTGCAGTCATACGTCAGTAATGTCATCTCAGTTTAGTCAGGTGGAGCTTCAGCTGACATTCAAACACAGCTCCCTCAGTCCCCAAGCAGTGAGCTTAAGCAGTGCTCTGTCCAGGCTAACAAACACTCCTCCTTATCAGACCATTGAAACTACTTTTGAAACTCCTCCGTGCACATCTACACAGTGTGTGTGTGTGTGTGTGTGTGTGTGTGTGTGTGTGTGTGTGTGTGTGTGTGTGTGTGTGTGTGTAAGAGAGGGACTCATACTCTCAGTCTGAGTCCATGGACTGGGTCAATAGTGAACCTGTGAACCCTGCTGTGGCTTCCAAGATGAGCCTCTCTCCAGAGAGCAGCAATAGGGAGCCACCAGATTGATTTGTGCAAGTGTGTGTGTGTGTGTGTGTGTGTGTGTGTGTGTGTGTGTGTGTGTGTGTGTGTGTGTATGTGTGTGTGTGCTGTCTTGAGGGAGCAGAGGGATTGAGGTGATGGTGGCTATAGTGCAAATTACCAATCACAAACAAAGGCAATTATTCATTGCAAAAGTCCATTTAATAAAGAACTGAGATTTAGATATTCAGCCTTCCCTCCCAGAGCTGATTATTGGGGATGAGATGTAAAATATTAATGACTGTATTGTTAATAGACTCACATCAAAGAGAACACCAGTTAGCTGCACACCCCTTCTATAATCTCCTACCTGCACCTCCACCCACTCACTTTGCCCCTCTTTTGTGTTTTGGGGAAACTTTCAACCGTCAAACCTTTTTTTTTGTTTTATCCCTTTTTGTAAGAGTTCTGCTGCAGATGTGTGTGTGTGTGTGTGCATCGCAGGAAGAGCGGGAGGTGAGGGGTGAGAACGTAAAAAAAAAAAAAAGAAGGGGTGAGGATATAGGGGGGTTGCTGGTGGGGGTGGTTAAAGGCTGGGGGGAGGGCAGAGTAAACAGGCAGTAATTAAGAGCAGAATATTCGCTATCATTGCAGTTTTCATCCGGCAAAGGACTGCTGCTTCAGAGGCTTTTTTTTTCCTGCTTTCTCTAACACCCAAGGCGAATTTTCCCACACGTCAGCCACTCTCCTCTGCCACTGTAAAACAGCAGAGAGTCACTGTGTGTGTGTGTGTGTGTGTGTGTGTGTGTGTGTGTGTGTGTGTGTGTGTGTGTGTGTGTGTGTGTGTGTGTGTGTGTGTGTTGCTGAGGCCCTGGGCGTCTTTAACGCCAATTAAGAAAAGGGGCAGTGAAACTAACTCTGGCTGAACTCTGAAGCGCTGACAGGGAGGAATCGCAGAAGAAGTGAGAAAAGAGATATGTTATTATTATGATTATGATTATTAGATATAAATATTGCTAGAGACGTCATTTCATTGTGGTGTTGTGTGTCTGTCCAGTGCCATTTTATTTGTTATAATATTTTATTGGTTTGTTTAGTTTGCTAGTTTGGCAAAGTGAGGTTTGGTTTAGGAATTATGTATCCATAACTTTAAGTATGGTCTATGGTATAAAAGACTTATTCACCTTAAAAGAATGTTGTTGACCTGTTGTTCATTTGAGGTTCATTATAGCACTGTGACATGAGTCCAATCCTGCAGAAGCTGTTTGTGAATGAAACTCTTGCAGGACAAAAAAAACATAAGAAGTCAGATGATCATATAGGTTTTAAACAAACAAATACTATGTATTACCAACAGTTCAGGTGCACTTGAAGCCCCAACAGATGGCTGCAAAGAATATTGCACTTGCAACAACGTGTAAAACATCTGCAACACCCTGCTGTGCACACTGAAGGAGCTCAAGAAGTGCAGTCTGCTCAGTCCCCTCCTGTAGACAGCCTCAGTGTTGCACCTCAAATCCAGTCTCTTGTCCAGGTACATAGCAGTTATTATAGGCTTTTCAAGACTCAACCAAAGCAATAAATCCATAAATAAATGAATTATTTAATTGACAACCCGTGACGAGGGGTTGCAAGGAAGGTGACAAGCCAGAAACCACTGCTTTCTATAATCTGGTTTACTTTGTTTACAGCCAGTCTGATCGTCTGTTGGCTGGCTCTGAAACAGTTGTGAGCAGAGGTGTTAAAGTGGCATCCTCTGCACATAGAATAAACATCCAGACAGTCACTACCTGATATTTATGCATGTATTTGCTGAGAGATTGAAATGCAGCAGGCGGGAACAGAGTTGACGTCGAGTCTGGAGTGCGTCCTGTTCCGTGTTTCTGTGATTCACGGCCTCCGCAGAGGTCAAACAGTGTTTGTCAGCAGCTGTTTGACATCCTGGAGTCAGCTGACTGCAGTGGCAGTTTTTTGAAATTGTTATATTATCTATAAGCAGCTGTATTTATGTATGACGAATGTAATTTTCTGTTTTTTGTTTATCATAATAAAATATTGTTGACATCACACGACAACTCTAAAACACATTTGTGATGTTAGAGTAAATCTAAAAAGCAAACAGGTACCCATCCACCACCTTCACCTCAGCACCCTGACTTTCCTCCCCACTACATATGGGACACGTTAATTGTATGTACGCTGGACTTTGGCTCTAGATTAAAATCGTGAGGTGGATGAATCGTCTTTGCTGCCACTAATTTTGATCCAAATCTTTCACTGCCAACTCGAGTGTTAGTAAAGCTGTGATCATCTTATCATCACAGTCGCTTCTCTTTTTTCTCCTGTCAGCGTCTTTTTTCTACTCATGAAGGACATGACTGAGATGTCTTTCTGAAAACTGTGACTGATGATTGATCCGCTCTTGGCTTGAACAATGATCACGCAGATGCTGGCATAATTCAAACGAGCGTTTATCTCTCGTACGCGGCCGTGTATTGTTTGTTTGTTCATTTATTAAATCAAACTCGCAGAAAGATTACTTCTTACAACAGGGTTAATTGAAGTCGGATGAATTATTAATCGTCTCCCTTCGTGTTGTAACATGATTTTAGTGTGGCGGCGGCGGGAAGAGGTAGCGGGATTGTCAGACTTTACATATTCATGAAAACAGACAAACAAAAACATCCGTTTTTATGAATCTGGATGCAAAGTGATACAAATGTGCTATTGATTTCTGAACCTTGGGTGCAAGGTTAAAGGTCTATAAGTCAATTGCTCCTACATGCATGCATGCACACACACACATCAATGAGCTTTCTCTAGCTATCCTCAACCTGGATCCCTAAGGTGATGTTCCAGCACGACATCAGCCAACACTGACTTCTCATAATAAGGAATATATTTTAGCTCGATAAGCTCGCTACCCCCCTACACACACACACACACACACACACACAATCTGATGTATCTTGGTTGCAGTAGAGGAGTGGTAACTATCAACAACAGTGGTGTGCGTAGAGCAGAACTGCCCCAGCTTTAAGAACAGAGGCCAGGGCTGTAATTAGCTTATTGCAGGTTCCCAGGCCCCACTCATTTGTGTCAGCCACCCAGTAATTCTGGCTGTAATATATCTGCTCTGCCTCATGAGTGATGGCAACGCGAAAGAGAGAGGGGGACACGGGACAGAGAGAGAGAGAGAGAGGAGAGTGGCAGGCTGATTTGTGACGCCCAGGCCTGCTGCTTGCATTTCTAATACAATCCTACTACAGTTATTTGTCCATCTGATATAAACATCAGAGTAGAGAGGGGAGGAGGAGGAGGGGGAGGAATCTGCAAGAAGGAGTCAAGAGGCAAGGAAAGGAGAGATGGAAAGTAGAGTTGATCCAGTCTTTGTGATTTATTTTGTTCAGTTTTGCACTATTAAAAAAAAAACTAGAACATTGTGCTTCTTTATACTTGCGTGATTTTTGGGGGGGAGATTTTAGATCCACGAAGAAGCATTAAAACAACTTTTGCCTGACATGACCAGAGGGACAGCTTTGAAATCATTTTGCAACCACATAAGCAGGTGGACGGTGTCTCTGTTCACCAGTTCTTGCACTGCATGTAACACAGTGTGATCTCCCACCACCTATTCCACTTATTTTATTCATATTTTACTTATTTTATGGAGAAAATGTTTTCTGGTTTTCCTCTATATGTCCGCTGGATGCTCTGCAGCAACTGATTTACAGTTTGTTCGCTGAGCTCAGATCAGGGGGAGTGTTAGTGCTTGTACCATGTTTTGGACCAGCAGGAAGAAGAAGAGGAGGTTTTCAGGACCGATAATGCTCATACGCAGCCTCTATGCACATAATCACAGAGGTGAAAAGACTGAAGAGGATGTTGGCAGGGAAAGCTAAGAAGAGAAAATAAGAGCGTGACCAAGGAAAAATCTGCCAACCAAGAGGAAACCTGAGGCTGACTGCTGTTGGACTAGTAAGTAATATCAGCTGGCTGCTACGTCTTTTTCAACGTGATAAGCATTAGTTAATAAGTAATAAAGGCCTTCAAAGATGCTTATAAACATTAATATGTCATTATGACTTTATACTAGAGTATAAAATATGTATGAATACCAATCTAGATAACATGGCATGCTCTTTCTAAATGTGGGAGCTGCAAAAAGCATAGCTGACTATTAATAAGTGCATAACAAAGTATTTATGGGGCATTGTTCCTCGCATAGATCTTGTAGCTGCATGGAGGCCCTGGGAGCCTTATGTACTAATAGTCATTACTGCAGAGATTTTAAAGTGTACAATCAAAGATATATATTAGTCTCATTCTTGCATTATTAGTAGTAGCAGTGTTCCCTTATATCTGCTATAGACAGTTTCTTAGGTGATATTATTAACACATATAGTTTTCTTAACATATGGATGCTTACAGTTAATAAAAATCTTATTACCTGTTAACTCGTTGACGTCATCGCCATCATTGTAGTCATCGTCATCGTCATCATCATCACTGTAGTCATCGTCATCGTCATCATGATCACTGTAGTCATCGTTATCGTCATCATCATCACTGTAGTCATCGTCATCGTCATCATCATCACTGTAGTCATCGTCATCGTCATCATCGCCGTCATCGTCATCGTTGTCATCATCGTCGTCGTCGTCATCGCCATCATTGTAGTCATCGTCATCGTCATCATGATCACTGTAGTCATCGTCATCGTCATCATGATCACTGTAGTCATCGTCATCATCATCACTGTAGTCATCGTCATCGTCATCATGATCACTGTAGTCATCGTCATCATCATCACTGTAGTCATCGTCATCATCGTCGTCATCGTCATCATTGTCGTCATTGTCGTCGTGATCATCGTCATCATTGTCGTCATCATTGTCGTCATCGTCATCATTGTCGTCATCGTCATCATCGTCGTCGTCATCATCGTCGTCGTCATCGTCATCATCGTCGTCGTCGCAGTCGTCGTCATCGTCATCATTGTCGTTGTCGTCATCATCGTCGTCATCGTCGTCATCATCGTCATCATCGTCATCGTCATCATTGCCATCTTCTTCACAGTTCAGGGAATAAAAAAATGAGACCCTCCTGGATCTTCCTGCTGATACTGAATAATGTACCTTTACCACAAAATCTCAAAGTAAACACGACTTTATGGAAAACATAAAGAGGCACTTTCTGAATAAAGAGCTGCTAAATAAACAGCTTTATAGTCAGTAGTGAACTGAGGCTCCAGCTCTGTGGCTCCTGAACGGCTTGGACACCCTGAATTACATCAAACAGCCTAAAAAATAAATATGGATTACTCTTTTATGCGCTGCGACATGAAGAGTTGTTACAACTGGCACCCTGCAATTTTTGTTTCCTCACTCCAGATCAGCAAATAATGGCAAGTGACCCACAGCATCATGTCAGCACAGAGATGACCACAGACAGACAGAAAAATGGCGCATTACCCAAGGAGTCTATTGCAAAGCCTAAAATAGCACTGATGTTGAAATGTGTCATGGGAATCCTGCCGATTGTGACCGACAGGCATCATGGGGGGTCTCAGGATCAGCATCTTGGACATCGATCATAACGCACATTGTGCAAAACGTTACAAAAGCTCCACCTGTGACGCAGGAGGCTGCTGGGTTCAACTGTGTGTTCAATCACTGATTGTGTACTTCTGTACACTTCTGTACTTCTGATTCTGTACTGGCTTTATCAAAACTGAACTTCATTTGACATCAGTGAAGTTTTCAGTTTGTCATAACTTGGTGATCCAGAAGCCTCGAGGCAGACAGTCAGATTACAGATATGCAGGCCTTAATCATTCTGAAAATATTTGCTCTTTATTTGATTTCCACAAGTCGGCTGAATTTCATTGTCTTTTTGAAAAGGTGTGTGTAGCATGTGATACGTGCAGGTCCGACTAATAACAAGGCCAACAGCTTAATTTCATGATCTATGAAAGTTAAACACTCATGTCTGCTCTCTGCTGTTGATGGAGAAGATGTTTGATTAAGAAAGACATATTAATTTTTAGCTGCAAATTTTTGGATTCGAGTCAGTACGGACCAGGGACATTCACAAATTTTTGCAAAATCCTGGCAATCTCTACCCCTCTGCACATTCCTATTCCTATTCCTATTTTATCCAGGCAGGTGGACAGGCACCAGCTGTGGCTTCTGAGGGGCAAGAGAACCATCTTACCAAATGGTAAAACTTAAAACACACTAGATCTGAAGGGGTTCCCTGAGATTAAATGTCTGACTATCCATCATAATTAAACCAATTAAGCTACATGAATGTGAGTTGCATTGCTTTTTTATTTATTTATACACAGCTGGTTTAGTATTTTACCAAAGTGATACATGGAAATTAAGCGTCAACATGTATAATTTCACTGATCGGACAAACAATTGTCAATGTGTATCATAATATATTCTGACTTCGTTTGATTTTACTTTGGCTCTCTCATATAAAGCCTTTAAGCAGAGACAGGATTTATCTTTTGCTTGTAAAACAAACTTTCATGACGCACATGAAAGCTGTCTATTTAATGCGACTCTGATCTTTATTAATAAATCTTGCACGATACACATCCGGCAGCCACAGAGCGACTTCTGAGATCCATGTCCCTTGCCTCCCGAAGAAGGCAACTGCCATATTCGGAGTTTGCACGTTCTCTGTGAATGTGTGGGTTTTATCCGGCAAAGACATGCAGGTTAATTGGTGAGTCTAAAATTAACCATAAGTGTGAACGTTTGTCTCTATGTGTCAGGCTTGTGATGAATTGTCAACCTGTCCAGTTCATAGCCCGCCTGTCGTTCTCAGCCCCCTCCTGCAACCCTGCAAAGCATAAGCGGTTGTAGATGGACCTTTTCTTTTACCTCTGTTTTGGTCCGCAGCATTTTGGTGGGAGTCAGACGCTCCTTTCTCTACAGCGTTCACTTTTCTAACTTTGCCTGTCTGCTGTTAGGTGCTGGGTTGGTAGTACAGTGTGTAAAAAGCAGTTAAAGTAAGAAATTCCAGTAGGAGAAAGTTTGGCTAGCACTTCTGTAACTCTTTTGGCCTGTAGTGAGTCCAGGTACCCTCGGTACTTTATACCATGCTCATAAAGGACTGTTTAGTCCTGGTTAGGTTTTTTTAAAGATTACAACAATAGTAGCATTTGAGGTAGACTAAATGATCTTGCAGAGTTTTGTCGAGGTTGAGGTGGGCTTTTGTATCCCATGGACTGATTGAATGATGAGGAGCAGGTGATGAAAGGCTTGGAGACAAATTCATAGCAGAAAGTGTACATCACACAAACATGTACACAAACTGTGGGTGGGAAGGAGGAGAGGTCAGAAAAAAAAGATGTGATTGGTTGAATTATGGGAAATGTAGGATCCAGTCCTTTGAAGATTGAGCCATCATGTCAGGATATCTCGTCTGCTTCTTCAATTATGACCATTGTTTTCTTTTTAAATCTATCTGAGAGTTCCCCAACTAGATCGTCCAATTTCAAACTGGTCATTTGGAGAAGCTTGGTTGATGTTAATATGTGGCTGGCGGCCACGCAGCTTTCAAAAAACAAAACAAAACAAACAAAAAAAAAATCTTCAACACAATCACAAAGGTGTAAATAACGCGGTTCGGAATTTAATCATCCTGATCAAACCCTGGTCAAATTCTTGAGCATTCTTCCAGTTGCTGCAAAAATTTTGATGAAAACTGGCTTCACCTCGGTAATATCGTGGCCAGTGTTTAAATTTTCCTTCATTTATCGCATTTAGGAAGAAGAGGGATGATGAAGAAGAACCTCACCACATTACATCCTTTCCCCTCACACATTCGCCCTACAGTCTTTGAAAAGCAGTGGCCTTGTAAGACAGAGAAGACTGTTGCAGTATCTTGGCATTCCATGCCAGGTTGTCTCTTTGTAATTGTTTGCAACGTCATGCATGATTTTTGAAAAGGTTAGTGGGCTCCCACACTGTGTATGTCTGTGTGTGTGTGTGCCTGTGTGTGTGTGTGTGTTTTGATAGCTTGGCTGCAGGGTACAGTCTTAGTGTGTCTTGCTCTTGTCGGTGTAAGAACAGATGCTGGAGGCGAGCCCCTGGGCTACCCTCAGGGCTTCATATACTCTGGAGATACACACACCTGACATGCAGCCATGAATGCACACAGACACACACACACACACACACACACGCACGCACGCACGCACACACACACACACACACACACACACAGGCAAGCAAACACAAATCTTGTTAATGCTTGTATTTACATAGGACCTTCTGATCAATGTCATGTGGAGTATTGCCAATTCTTTGAGACAGACTCACACACCAGCGTGCCTATTGTGCAGGCACACACACACACACACACACACACACACACACACACACACACACACACACACACACACACACACACACACACACACACACACACACACACACACACACACACACACACACACACACACACACACACACACACTCCAGTATGTGCCCTCTTCTTTCTTCACTCTTTTCCCTCTTAAGAAAGCTGCACTTAACCTGCTCGGAGGATGAATGCAGCCGAGGTGTAGAAAGGTAGCTGTTAGCTCTACCTAAACACTTATTACCTGGCATTGTAGGTTCAATCTAATTAGATGATTGAGTTGCCTACATGGATTTCTCCTCCGTCTGTCAGTGCGCTAAGAGCAAGCCACTCATTATCACAGCGAGACAGGCTTTAGCTGGAGGTTGTGTTTTACTTTCAACACCCCGAGGTGTCATTATGGCTGTCAGAGACAGTCAAGTGGGTGACACACATGCATAAGGTCTATGCACACACTTTAGGGAAAGCGCCAGGCCTATGCACAGGTATGCAAATTCAACTCAGATCCGATCTGTTTCTGTAGCGTGCGGTGAAACAGTCATTTATTGATACACGACATCCATTTCTGTGTCTGCAACCACTGCAAAGAGTGCCTGTCATGACCTTACATTTAAAACGTGGGTGGAAATGATTTTGATAGAGAAAACAAAGAAACATCACACAGGAAACACAAATGATATCAGTGCTGTAGTTATCTTTTCCAACGTAATTGTTAAAGGCAGAGAAAAAAAAAAGCAATTGTCTGGTCACGCACATCTGCTTTAAGTAAAACAGCTGGCTGCTGTTCAATGTATGATCTACACTGTACGATCGTTGGATTGTTTGGAAGCCCAGCAACGCATTGAGGATCAGTTACTATCAAATCCTGTGTCATATCAGAGGATGTGCATGCAGTCTGTTCATACATGGATTGTGGAGAGAAGGCATTAACAGCAAGAAGAACAGAAACACGTTGGTCTGAGTGGACGAGAACATGGAAGGTATCTGCAGGTATCACTGCATCTCTGTCACCAGAACACTGTCAGCGTGAGCTGCTGTACGGTGTGGGCACTCAGCTCTGAGCCTGTTTGATCACAGACACAGTTTGGGTTTGTTTGATTGGTTTCAATATTGTTTAAAGGGTTAACAACACCGGGACCATGCAGGGCAGCTGTAGCCTTTATGTGATTTTGCAATAAAGCAAGCGGATGAAGTCACACGAATGCACGATGAAGATCTCAACACGGGTGTTTTTGCCAGTTTACCATGGGAGGTGACCCTTGGAAATCAACTTTAAGTTCACGGCATGGTTTTCTGAGGTCAAACTCAATCGTCATAACTCAACAAAGGAAGTAGGACACTTAAACACAGCCCTGTCTCTGTTTGCACTTCAGTATGTAATGTGTTTGAAATCAGTCCATCAAATTCACAATGTTCACGGATTGTTTTATCTTTGTCCTATCACACAGCTGACGCTCTGTGCTCGAAGTGATTCACGCGAACCGTCAGCATCGGTGCTTTTGGATTAACAACCGTAGGCCTTAATGATATTTTTGCCATCATATTCTCGTCACCCCTCCACACACACACTCCCGTGCCCCTTGGCGTAAACTTACTCCTAAGTCGAAACATACGCACTCTGTCTTGTGAATCCCTTTCAAGTGGCGGATCAGATGCGATGGTGCCTGCTGCAGCTTTCTGGCTGGAAATGAGAAGTGAAGCAGCAGTGACCATCGCGCCACAGCGAAGGATCGTCCGTGTGACGTCTTTATCGAAAGAAAGCATGTGTTAAGAGCGGCCGATGGCAAAGAATGTTTTTTATTTCCTTATTAACAATGCAACTTTGTCACAGGGTCTCTTTCTTGACCTCATGACATGTTCCCTTCCTCCTTCACTCGTACATTACATCCTCAACGCCACAGCGCGGAGCATTGTTGTGTTCAGACTGGTTGTTATTAGCCCTGTTTGCGCATGCAAAAAAACACTTTATTTTGAAGGAAAACCTTCTTTTTTTGTGCGCTGTGTAAAGAATAAGAAAAGAGAAGGAATGAGCGGAGGAGAACAAATGAAAGGAGAAAGGAGGAGATAGGGGGTGGAGAGATGAGGCGATGGGAGGAATGACGGCGGTGTGCGGCGGAGGCATATGTCACATCCTATCAGGCGACAGGACGAGTGAAAGATACAGTATTGCCTCTGCCGTGTTAGGAAACACACCGGCACACACACACACACACACACACACACACACACACACACACACACACACACACACACACAGGAGCAGGCCCAGCCATGCTTATCTGGCTCTCCACGGCTGCGCGGCCTCCATGCAGAGCAGCCGTAGCTGTCGGCAGAGGCCCGGATCATTTTGGACAGTATCATTAAATGCCATGTCATTACCCGTTATGGAGTAGTGCTCTCACTCCCTGCTTCTCCCACGGGGATGGTGAAGCCCATCTGATAGGTATGGAGGAGTGTGTGTGTGTTTGCATGCGTGTCAGCCGCGCGCCCGCATTGCCCTACGTGTTTGTGTCTGACGAAAAGGGTTTTGATGAAGGCAGGCAGAGACAGAGGCGAGGGAGGGTACGGCCGGCGTTGCCTGTGGAAACGGGATGGACGGGGTTGAGAGATGGAATTGGCATTAAATTTCCGACGTGGCGCGAGGATTGACTTTGACTGGAGCGCAAGGGGGCTATTAGCTTATCTTTAAGGGCTGTGTTTGTCACAGAGCTGAGGGCAGCTCCGCTAGACAGGCCTAGGAGGAGAAGGGAGGGGAGAGCCCGGGCCGAGCCGAGCGTGGGCTGAACGATATGGATAGGTGAAGGCTCCCGGTGGGACTCGCTGCCTGAGCCGGCGAGTCTACACACTGGGGAAGGAGAGGAAGGAGAGCGGGCTAAATTGAAGGTTTATTTATCCAATTCGCTGTCAAGGTCGGCTTGTCGGCGAGCTGTCCTGTGTGTGTTCACAAAATGCCAAAATCTCGATGCATTGTTTAAAAAAAAAAAAAGAGAGAGAGAGAGCACGCGTTGAGGAAGGTGGTGATGGTGGGGGGGAATCAATGACCTTTGGTTGCGTCAAGCTTCAAGCTGCCAGCACCTCTTAAGGCTGTCCTTACCGGCCATTATGGTTGCCTTTTAAAAACAAGGCAGGGAAGAGAGGAGCTGTCGAGAGAGAGTAGTCCAACATTGACACAAACATACACACACACACACAAATACAGAAAGACAGTTCACACACACACACATTGCCTGCATCCACTACCTGAGAGGCGATTCCTACACTCAACAACAAAAAGTGATTTAATTGTTGTGTTAACTCGCAGCGATCGCCCGAAACAACTCGCGTGTTGTCTGCTGCACTGTTACCAGGCACCGTGCATGATATAGTCTCAATCAAAAGGCCACCTTACCTATAGCTTTTACCCCATTTTACATGATTGGATGGTGTAGCGGCTCCAGAAGTGAGCCCGAGTGCTGCTCATCAGTGATAATCAGTTTATCCTTTTACGTCTCAATGAATAAGATTGGGAAGCGCAGAGCGTCGGGGCTGATGGGCCGTCGTGGTTCAGCATGACTAACCCTGGAAATGCAGGTTGAATAGGAAAAAAAGGGCTTTTGATGTAGAGCATTAATCAGTTTGGAGTTGCTACCGCCGCCGCCGCCGCCGCTGCTGCAGCTGCTGCAGTGTAACAGCGCTATCCTTTAGAGGGACCCCCTCGTCAGAGTTTTGGAAGGCCTCTGTCAACGTGAAAAGAACATGACCTTTAAGATCGTATCAGCATGTTTGCTGGTGCATACACAGCCAAGGAAAGGGTTCAGTGGCCCATCAGAAAAAAAAGGAGAGCAAAAAAACAAAAAAACAAGAAGAGAAAAGACAGGAAAAGAAAAGAAAATTGTAATTCACTCAGAGGGCTTTTTGAAAGAGCAGTTTGCTGACAGTCAAGACTGAGCGGCTTTAATGCCACGAAGGGGAAGTAGGAAATGAAGATGAAAACGACCTCTGCGCACAGAATGATTTGTTTCCTTGATTGCGTTTTTTTTTTTTCACCACAGAGTTCACAGATTCATGCAAACAAAACATCTCAAGAACAATGGAAAAATTGCTCATGGTTACCTGAAATGTAAATTTAGACTCAATAGACTTTGATGAAGCTGTCTGAAGCACATTTGGTGTTAAAATTTGATTTTACAGGCCAAGATGTACTTTTCCATGACATTCTCTAGAGCGCCATCTTCTCTGTTTGCTGCGTGTGTGTGTGTGTGTGTGTTATTGAGTCTTATGAAGAGTTGATAGTGATGTGATGGTGGTCATCAGTCACCTCCTACACCCTGTCTGCAAGTCTGTGGACTGGCTGCTTGCCGTCTGCTCTGTCTCACACAAACACACAAACACACAGATACACCGACACAGTTACCAAACCTGCCCACAGACAGGGGTGTGTGTTATTTGGAGCCATGTTTCTGTCTGTTACTCGTCTTTTTAGCTCTGTTTTCGTGTTAACCAACTGCTGAGGGAAATATTTGGTTCTCCAGTGGCTTTTCTGGCCACTCGAGAAGGTAGAACAAGCCGAGCAGACATGGAGTTATATAAGCGTTCATTTGCGTCATGCAGCTGTCTATAATAATGTAAAAGTCAAAATATCCATTCTATTTTTGGATCTCTAACTTCTAGTGCCTAGTGCAGCTTTAACGCAGACAGCCTGATCCCACAAGCTGGAGTTTATCGCTGCCATTCTAGACAATGCTTGTGTTTAACTCAGCCCGTTTTTGACTACAGAGCGGGTTAAGCAAGACAGGAAGTACATAGAGAAGCTGGTCAATTTTCAGAATAAAATACCCTACACAAATTTCTGATCATAACAGACACAAAATAAACAATTTAACTTACTAATAGAGCTGTACAGAGAGATGTCAAGGTGTAAAAACAGTGGTGGAATATATAATTTACCATATCTGAGCATACCACAAATCACTGTTGTTGTGCTCTCATGCTACACTATTCTGCAGACACAAACACGGCTCCCAAACATTACTGGTCTCTGTCTCTCCGTCCTCTTACAGAACTTCACTGATTCGTTCTGTATCAAAGTGCATATTGATGAGCAGCATTGATCACAGAGGAGGTTTCCTGTCAAAATCCAAATCCTGTTTTTTTCTGAATCAGTTTGTGAATCAGAACTATCTAAAGTTTACAGTTTTTTGGCCTTTTATTTATAGTACAGCTGAAGAAGCAGAGTGACACGCAGTAAATTATTCGTCCGATGCAGGATTTGAACCGGGGCCAGCTGCAGGGACGACTATAACCTCCACACATGGGGCGGCCGCTTAACCCACTACGCTACCGACCGCCCCAAGAGTCTACAGTTTTAAGTACAGTCAGCCATTTCTTTAAGCACATTCCAATATTACACAGCATCAAGTCACCCTCAGCTCAGAATCAAACCTCTGCATGTCCTCTCAGAAGTCCTTATATATTGATATTGAGTGAGCAGTTGCCTACACAAAATGTTTCCTTTCCTACACACCATGAACATGAGACACACGACTTAGAGGGTGTAGAGAGACCCCCTCCGGACCCCATCCAGGTGTGGTTCCCAATTTAACCACTGTGAACCTCTGTGTATAAATTACACCCAAAATACTTAATTCTCTGATCTTGACTCGATGGAGCTTTTTTCAGTCTGTGGAGTTTTTCTTCAGACAACCTGATCCTTTCTTATATATATGCACTTTTTTATACTGATGACACAACTGTGTATTGCTTTGTTGTAAATCATGGTGCGTTCCATGTTCATGGAATGAGCTTAATTCCAAATCCCTGTTTCCATAATGTACAGAGCGTACGAGCTACACAGAGCCTGGAAAAGACACATCTAGTCAAACTGTGTGCAGTGTGTATCCCCTTGGCATTATAGATTAAGCTGCATTAACACATTGTTCCTATGGTCTCGGTGGTACATGCTCTGATTACTTAAAGTGCAATGCTAGTTTCTTTTCAGTTTTTCACAAAGAAAAGTCTCTGGTCGTAATGGGACTTTTTTTTCCCCCCTCGAACGACATTGCATTTCCCCCAAGCATTCTGTGATTACAATTTCTGTTTTTCCCCTCAGCATTCTCTCTTTCTCTCTGTCAGAGTTAAGGAGAGATCACACAAGTCACAGTGAAATTTTTCCAGGGATAAATATCCCAGGGCAGCAACAAACCACTGCCTTTTCCCCCGAAACTCCCCCTATCTGCAATTTGCACTGGCCAACGCAGAATGTTGAAAAAGAGAAGGGAGAATAAAATAAATTAATGCCGCCTGCTACCACGAGGCACACGTCCCCAAAGTGATTCTGTGATCAAGATCCGTGTCACGTACTTGCTGTTTGCAACACTGGAATCTAACACGGCACACAGGTCCCAGGCCTCGTTGTGATAAAAACGTGTAAGGCTGGGGGTAAAAAGAGTTCCGTGTGGACAACACCAATAAACAGAGGAATGCAAAAAAGGAGCCGAGTGGAAAAAGTGATTTTTCCTCTTCGCTGTTAATGCACACCTTCATCACAAAGGACTTGACGAGGAAGAAAATGGGATCTCTTCAAACTGAGTGAGTTTGGTAGCACAGTAATAGGTTAAAGTCACGTTGGTCTTTAAGCGTGATTCCAATTACTACAACTTAGGTCTTATTATCGTATTTCCTTGCTGACAGCAACGATAACATTAAACTCAACATGTTAATTGCTGTGATCTGGGAACCTTGCGACATTGCTAAAAACACGGTCCAAAGAAACACAACCGTCCAGAAAATCCGAGAGGTTTTTTAAGCACGTCAACATGTTGTAGCAATGTCACTGTGTTCCCTGATCTCACCTCTGTGAGTGCAGCGTTATCATAACCAATATAATTGACGGCCACGGCTTTGGCAATAAAACAAAAGTTTTCTTTAAACCAAAGTCATCCTTTTAATTTAAAATCACATTCCATCCTGTGAGTGTCACCTTCTTCCGATCTGAATGACATAAGTTGGTTTGATCGCGGAATCGATAAAGATTCTGTAGCTGCCCACGAGCTGATTGTGAAGAGGATGATCAAATTGTGCAAGTATGCATGAAAATTTGACACATGCTTTGGGATCAGTATGGATTGGGACCAGCAGCAGATGTGTATGTGATCTTTTAGAGCACAAGTGTCTTATTTTTGCTGTTTGGATCCACTAAACATGCTACATATATACAGCATGGGTGTGCTTACATGCATATGTGGTTTGGCTGTGGTGATACATTTTTATTATTGTATGATTTTGATGATTGTTGTGTAGGAGTTGATGCAGTGTGCATGTGTAACACCATGTGTGCATAAGCCTTAGGGTGTGTACGCCTATACAGATACCATGTGTTCACTTGTGTGCATGTACGGTATTAAACATTGTGTGTGTGTCTGTATACGTGCACGTGGAATCAGATGAAGTTTGATGTGGATCCAAGGTTGATTTGGTGCGAGGAGATTTTGGCTCAGTAATAAAGGAAAATGCAAATAGATGGATGGAGTGACAACAGAGAGAAAAAAAACTAAGTAAGGGGGAAGAAGAGAGGAAACAGCAAGGATTAGTCAGATAAACGATCAAAGAAAAATAATTAATGGTGTAAATTTAGAAAGTCTGAAGACGAATGGAGATTTTGAATGCTCTGTAGCATATGTCATTCAGATATCCAATGAGTGTCGACCAAACGGTTTCAATGTGGCTACCATGGATGAAGAAAGCTTCATCCAGAATCATACACTACATGTGCAGTATATAATTTAAGTTTTAGGCTTAAGTTTTTTTACTATACATTTTTGTCAGCTCTAGAGAGGAATCACATCAATGTTTTGCCTTTTTTAGGTGCATTTTGTCAAATGGTAATGTGTTTCTAATGCAGCCATTATAAGTTAAATAACACATGGTGGTTGATGGCCCAAATGAGGCTCTGGAATAACCTGACCAACTTAGCCCTGATTCAGGATCAGACATCTGAATCGCCACTCACATCTCAGATTTCTTTCAGCAATTGAAATAGCCTGCAAATTGCTGCATGTTGGTTGTTTCATAACCGATATGAAGCAATTAGAAAATAACTTTATTTCTCTCCCTCGCTCACTCACTCACTCTCATTCACTGTCTGTGTCGCTCAACCACTGCTCCCTCTCTCTTTCAAACCATCTAACACAAACCAAAGGAAACTTCTTTGTGTCCTTTATTTTGCAGCAAAAACTGCAAGCCAGAGATGGACGTGGAGAAGCTGTGTACATGAAATAAACAAGGTGAGGACACAACTAGGATCATATCATAGTTTAGTCCATGGACGTCACCTGGATAGTGCCCGGTTTCAGTGACATTGCAGGTTGATCGTGGAGCAGCTTGACCAGTCCACCTCAGCGTGATCTGAAGTTGTGTTTCTCCGAAAAGAATGAATCTGGCTCAACTTCTACCTCCTGCAGTACCTCTGTTCAAATGAATGGAAAAACCTGCTTAGTCTGCCTTTCATTCAGTGCCGGCTGGGATAGGCCACAGGCCATTGTAAAAGTGATTAAGTGGGTCAAGAAAATGAATGAATTAAAAATATAACTGTTGTATTTGAGCGGACTGCGTGTGATGAACAGTAGAGGCGGTCATTGTCATGGATGTAAGTGTGTTTGTATTTCAATCACATGTCACTTTATTGGTTTTAGAACATCTCACCAAAGGACTACAGTTGAAAGTAGTCAGCTGGCTAACACTTTAATTCATGTGTATTGTCCAGTATCCAGATATCCAGCCCGGTGTAGATATATTTATTTTTAGCTAATGATTTTTATTTGGAAATAGCTCCAAAAATAGCTTGACTTCTCTTGGCAGAGACTTGCACTTTCACAGCATCTTAATGGGATTTAAAGGATGTTGGGGATTTCTGTGCAAAATAGGCCACTGTGTCATTTACAGGTGACGGCTTGTTCCTGCTCTCATGGCTCAATTAGTTAATTCTCCCCCTTAATCTAATTTTACTATTTAAGTCGAGAGAGGATACTAAAGCAAAGACTACAGAGAAGTCTGTCTGTGATCTGTAAAAAACAAGGCAAACAAAATAAAAGTGTGACTTTTGTATTTTGTTTGCCCCCATCTCCACCACCGCCACTTGTTCTGCAACACATCTTCCCCTGCAACCAAACTGCTCATCACACAGAGGGGAGACTTCCATAAATGTTTAATGATGTCGGGCGCGACCGACGCTTTGAAAATGTGCTGCTCTTTTAATTTCCTTTGCCTTCGTCTTTTTTCTTCGTTAGCTCGCCCTATGCTCATGTCTCTCCGAAATGTCTCACAGTGCGTCCTAAGGGGGGGAAGCCGATGCCAAATTGCGCCGCCGCGATATTGTGCTTTTACTAATGTGCCAATGCTAATTGAGTAAATGATGAGTTCTCCTCTCCTCCTCTGCTCCGTTCGAGCACTTTTCATGGATTTTATGTGTTTCCGTCTTCGTCACACGTTCAGGTCACGGCTGTCTGTCCGGCTGAGTTTAGTGGGTGTTTGTGCAGCCAGTTAATCGAGCTTAGAAAAAAGATGGATACTTTTTTTTTTTTTTTTACTGCAGACAGAGAAAGGGATGGAGAGGCTAAAAGAAGCAGAGAGACATAATTATTCCTCACAAGAGAGAATAAAGATGGAAAGAGGAAGCAAGGAAACAAGAGTCAACAACAGAATGAAAAGAAACAACTCTCCGCTAAACTGAGGTGATTTGTGTAACCTGCGTCAGAATGTGTGAATGTGTTCGCCGGCAGTGGGCAGTGCTATTGTGTTTGCTTAGATGTCTGCCGACTCCTGCGGTGTGAATCGGTGACCTCCATCCCTAAAGATCAAGAGGTTGACCCCCTCCCCCAGGTGCACCCTAACATGTTTGACCTTACCTCCCCTTTGGTCTCTCATAGGGTCATATTGTGCATGTTTACCCATGTACCTGTGTGTGGAGGTGTGTGTTTAGGTTCAGTGTTAGAATGACGGTCAAACCAGAAGGAGGAGGGGTGACTTTAAGCCTCAACTTTCCACCCCCCAAGGTAAGACTGAGAGGATGAAAGGAGAATTTAGCCAGGCCCCTGTGTGTGTGTCTGTGTGTGTGTGTGTGTAGGGCACTCACATCTGCGCAAGTCTTGGGCTCGGCCATAGAGAATGAATGGGTTTAGTGCCGCAGCCGGACAGAAAAATCAATGCTTCATATGAGGAGGCTGCGGGGGTTAGGCCTCCGTGTTCATGTCAACAAGGCTATTGGTTTTCTTAATACTCCAAAGTTGGCGTTTCCCCGCTTCGGGAGGGCCGGTGAGGTGACTTGTGTGGTCAGAGCTTAACAAAGGGATCCTGCCTTCTAGCCTTTGCTGTACTCCTTGGCCGAGGGAAGCCGAGCCAGGATTAATTACCAACTGTGCCGGCTGGATATTAGTTGTTGTTTTCTCCCATTGTCACATGGCACCACTGGACTGAGGCTATTGGAAGCAGCTTGTGTGCTGCAGAGCAGTGGGCTAATACTGTTAGATGGAGTAACGCAGTTAGATGTAATGGTGGTGGGATGGCGGTGTGGCAATCATGCCGCCCACTCAGTATGGCTTTCACAGAATAATCAATGAGCATGATAGTGCCAGAATATGATTATTTAACAAGACAGACAAGCGATCATTTCACTGGACAGAGATCAGACGTCAAATAAAATATAAAAATAAATCTTAATTTATGCACGTCAGGGCTGGAACTGAATCGCTCTTTTCATTATCATCTAATCTGCAAATTATTTTCTTGATTCATTGATGAATAGTTTGGCCTATATGAAACATCACACCATTGTAAAATGATCTTCTAATTTTCCAACGATGTATTTTATTGAAAAGAAAGAAACCAAAACCAATATGTGTTTATGTGTTAAAAATGACTAGATTATTCAAATAATTGCTGATAATTATTTTGTTTTTCATCAAATCAGTTAATCAACTAAATATTGCAATTTATCAATGTCCAGTGGTGTAAAGTAACACCATTTTGAATTTACTTTTGTTTGACATCTTTACTTAACTCCCATTTTAAGAATGAGCTTCTAAACTACACTGGATCGATATATATACAATAAATTAAACTAGGAAAATCATGTGAAGCTAAAATAATGTATACACAATAGGCTTGGTTATCATCACTTCAGCCAGATATAACATTAAAGTGTAACTTCTTTGCAGCAGTAATGATAAACTAATAATGTTTTATGCAACTTGAAGACCTTCCCCACCAAGGATAATAACTCAGTCTTGACATGCAACGACAAACAAATACTGGTGTAGCCACCTTGGTCGAGGTAATAACGTAACACTGACAGGGACCCTCTTCATTTTGATACTTAAGTACATTTAGCTGATATTACCTCTATACTTCAACTTTAAGGCGTATAGAGGATTTAGTGATACATTAAGTTGCTGGTTGCAACCCCCTTGCCTCACCCTCTACTTCCTAGGATGAAGGAGAAACTGCGTTCGAGACAGTTGCCGATGTTTAGGTTGTCCTTTCTGGGCTACTGTAGAAACTTGGCAGTTCAACATCTTTCACGGAAGAGTACCCACAGTGTCTGTTGACACAAAAGGCTCGTTCCAAGGATACAAAAATAGAATGATGCTTATTTTCAGGTGATTATACACTAGTGAAAACATTATGCATATAATAATCAGTCCCCTGATGTATAAATCTGACACACTGGACCTTTAAATGATAAATAATAAAGGTCTTTTACTTGAAACAGTGTTTAGTTACAGTACAGCAGACTGTTAATGACCGTGATGGTATTTTATCAAATAGATTTAAAGTATTTGAACACAAATATTCGCTTGTTTTTTGGATTTAAATCTACCCTTAACTACTTCTAAGTTCTTTTTTTTTACCCAGACCCTTTACCATATCACTGCACACACACACATACACACACACACAAACACACACACAGAAACCAGTCGTTAGCGACACCATGCTATAGACAGCAAACCTATAGGGAGGGGTGTGAGGGTCGACGAAGGCAGGGCCGACCCAGCCGTTGAGCATTGCTCACCCAGAGCAATCGGATGAAAACGCAGTGCAGATGTAATTTGTTTTCAATGGCTGTTTCAAAAGAATAATTGTGGTGACACTGGACGGTCGATAATATGGATTTTTGTTTTTGAGTGCAGTGTGTGTGTGGCACTAAGAGAGGGCAGGAAATACAACGCTGCAGACCCAAATACAATAAAAATGGATTGTGTGTGTGAGTGTGTGTGTGTGTGTGTCTTTGTGTGTGTTTGTAGGGGTATTTGCAGGTCTGGTAACCATCACTGGGCCCTGGACATCATTGGAAGGATTACTAAATGTGTCCTATGGGCTAGCTATAGGCAAGTATTCTCTCTCTCTCTCTCTATCTCACACACACTCTCACTATCTGTCTCAGTTTGCCTCTCTTTCCTTCTTTTCTTTCAGGGAAAAAACACTGACTTGCCTTCAATAAACTCACTTAAGATGAAACACAGCTCGGGAGAGAGAGAGAGAGAGAGAGAGAGAAGAGAGAGAGAGAGAGAGAGAGAGAGAGAGACAGAGAGGAGAGAGAGAGAGAGAAGAGAGAGAGAGAGGAGAGAGAGAGAGAGAGAGAGAGAGAAATGAGAAGTACCACACACAGAATGTGCCAAACATCTCCATCAATTAAACTTTCACGACTATTTCCAAACTTGTCACCACCAGGTCTTACACGGGTCCAAAGCTGGGCCTTCTGTCTGAGTAAATAACAGAAAAACACCATTGGACAATTAGACCAGATTAAAGCACATATTATTTTAATTTTCACAACAAACACTATATATACACATCTTTCTCTGTTTGCAATCCCCTCCTATCCATTTCTACTTTGTACTGTAACCGCACGTCGTGGATTGCATCACTACATCGAGGTTGTTTGAGAAAGCTGCGGTAATAATATACATGTGCATTAGTGAGCTGAAACGCATATAAATGTAAATTACATATATTATTCTAAAGCGTGTTTTTGTTGACTAGAACTGTATTTATGCTGCAATGATGATGTCTGTCTGTGCGTGCGCTGGTAACCGTTACTACAGCTCCCGAACACACTCTTCATGACATTGTCCGTACGATTGTTTCTCATAATAATACTCCCTTTCCTCTGGTTAGTTAGTGCACTTTCTAACTTCTGGATGGGCTAATTTGTCGCTCGTCCCCTACTTTCCCTTTTGTCCTTCCTCCTCCTTCCCTGATCTCCTCCTCGGGCTCCTCTCGATATGGCCTCTCTCTCTCTCTGTTGCCAGATAATGGGCACTTTGACCATTTGCCAAATCAGACACTGTTTTGCTGGGCGATGGAGTCGAGGCAATTCTAATTCGTCACAGGAGGTGGAGGTGTGTGTGGAGGTGTGTGTGTGTGTGTGTGTGTGTGTGTGTGTGTGTGTGTGTGTGTGTGTGTGTGTGTGTGTGTGTGTGTGTGTGTGTGTGCGCGGACATGACTGGGTTCATTGAAGGGGTGGGATTGTGTGACATTAAATGAGTGAAGGTAGAGTTAGACAGCACACTGGGGCCAGGTGGAGAGGGACATACAGTAAAAGGACATTATTCCTCTGTAGTCCAAGCCCCTGCTGACACTCTCCCCCATCCCCTCTCTCTCTCTCCCTCTGTCTTTCTACACTATTCCCTTGCCGCGGGTGGTCACCAGAGACCAGACTGGGGCTGATTTATTCTCCCTCTCTCCTGTCTCCTGCCTGACTGCCTCTGCAATGGAGAAATTTCCTTTCTCCCTCTGTCGCTCGCTCCGCGGCAGTAGCGGTGGTACTAAGGCAGGGGAAGCAGGGGGGGGATGAGAATAGGAGGGCTAACATTAGATCGTCTCCCTAATACACTGTCCCACTCTGTCTACTCCCACTTTCCCACCCCTCGGGTTGCCTCTCGCCAACTACGTCTTCCTCTATGGGCATCTGTATGCGGCGGATATGTGAGCACACCTAAAGCTGGAGAGAGTCATATTTTTTTTTATGTAAACTATATCTATAGAGCTATTTACACTAGAATAACTTCAACTAGAACACTTCCTCTGATGAGATTGTGGAATATATTTCATATTTCACTACTTCCAGTCAGTGTTTGGATCATTTCCCTATCACTTGGATACTAAAAGTATTTACTGCATTTATGCTGAGCGCACATTTTATTCCATACTGTTTAAATTTCTACGTTAATATTTCAGCTGATGAATGAGGTTGTGAGTTATGAATGACCCGAGTCCACAAAAACTGGCTGTCACTCACCTCTATCTTTGTTTTTTTTTACCAGCTTTGAACTACTCATGAAAATATAAAACATTTCTCTGTAAATACTAATTTGTTGAGCATTCATTTGAATTATTATTAAATGAAAAGTAATGCACTTTTGTAGACTCTGTATTTTCTGTTTGATTATTGCCCCACGTTCTGATTTGCTTTAGATCCTAAAGCAAATTAAAACATGGGAAGTCAAGTAAAGTCACTTGGATATATACAGTAAAGCCCCATATTACAAGACAATAAGCAAAATATTATTTCCATATCATTTCTTCCTAAAAAATAATAGTTATGTAATTCAGGTGATCTGACAAAAAACAAAACAGATATTATTTTCTTAATTTGCATATGATGTTACATATCTCCTTCAAAACGGCATGGTGCTGCTCTGACAGTGTCTGACACTGGGTGATATTGGTCCCCCCGGACTCCAATAAACTGGTATTTATTTAAAAATAGGTAAATGATACGGAGTCATTAGAAACACATTGGTTTACAAAGTCCTAAAAAATCGTAATGTTAGAAGAAAGCACATAAATTATACCTCCAGGGCCAGTTGGTAGTAGGAAGCATGGTCTGAGGTGGTCTTGGTCCTTGAGTTTTCATTAGTACAGACTGTCTATATATCTATATATATGTCTATCTATATATGTCTACCTATATTTTTTCTCTGTTGTTTCAGACAAAAGTGTGTCTAGGGCAGATTATGAATTCCTCTCCTTAAACTACAGGATCTGTAGATTTCCTGATCTCATTCACTGAGCAGAAAGCGCAGCGAGCGGTGGGCTTTGGTGGTGGTGGTGACACTCGTTACACCAGCCAGCGTTGGGCTAATTGCCAGTGGGATGAAATAATTCTACAGATGCTGACAGGTGGGAGGGTGCTCAACCATGACCAGCTAAATATTTCTCCAGTGGCCCGAGTGTGTGAGAAGGATTGAAGTGAGCTTCTGTTCACATATGCAAATTCATGCACACAAACACATGCACGTAACAACTTCCTTAAGGGCGCCCAGCATCCATATACATCTCAGTACGTTATGATGTAATAGAACAGGGCAGTTCCTACACTGCATAGCTGGAGTTGGATGATTAAGGCCTGGCCCTTAACACACACAAACACACTCATGCACCTCCTTGCCCACCTCTTCGCTCTGTTGGCCGTCGTCCTCCTCGGACACTTCTCACCAGTAAGACACTGGCACACACACTTTATTGATTTTCATTTAGATAACTTAACGTTCACAGACAATTCACAGCCCCTCCATCACGGACACCCCCAGCCACCAGTTTAGATGTACGAGCTCGCCTCACCGTAATCTGCCACCATATCTCTTTCCTCACGCTCTCTTTCTCACTCTGTTTTTTTTTTTCAGATTCATTTTTCCTAAACTTAACCAATTCCGAATAAGCGGGATATAAATGGAGAGCGGACGCCGCATCGATCAATCAGACTTCACACACACACACAAGCAGTGAGAATACATTTCCCACCAGCAGTTTTCCTTTTTCCGCCGCCCAACATCCCATTACCTCCGGGTAGTTGGCCAGTCAAACAGGAATAAAAATTGCACCCCAAACATCATACGTTAGGGCCGATTTGTCGAGCGGGAAGCCTGACAATTCCCAGAGACTTACACAGCCCACGCCGGTGCTGGAAATCAGGCCTGTTATGGCGTCCACACGTCTATAAAGATTGTTCATTTGGTGGAAAACAGCTACCTGGGCAGGGACAAGGAGAGTGATGCAGAAAGCGTTGTAAATACACAGTAAGATATATGAGCCTGGCTGACCTAGACTGGGACTGTACGGCTGCGGGTATGAATCCAATGAAACAGTCTCGGTGAATGGTCTTTATGGGGTATGGAGTGTTTTTTTTCTTGTTAAATAGAAGTGCAACTTGCCATGAACAAACATTATTTCAGTAAGCAAATAAAAGCAGTCAGTAATAGTAGAAAGTGAAACCAAATGAATCTTAATTCCCAAACGCGGCTGAAATTAAAGCAATAGGGAGTGAAAATAATTATTTGCTTTCTTTCTGAGAGTTCCATGAGAAAAATTATACCACTTTTATTTCAGGGTGACGGGAATAATGATAATAATAATACATTTATTTTATATCGCTCTTGAAAAAGGTATTCAAAGGCACTTTTCATGGAAAGAGACAATTAGCCAAATTAAAAAATATGCCTATCTGCACCTCTGTTCTTTAAATTAATATTCTGTATATTATTTGTTTAGTCTGTGCTCTAACAGAGATGTAATAACAGTTTTACTACAGATGATTACATTGGCCGTAACTTGCTTGATATGTATAACCATGACTCATGTGTTTTTACTCTTTAACTGCATTGTCTTCCACTTTGTACATGTAACATAAGTTACATTGTGTATTTGGGCAATCAGTTCTGCATAACGTGAGTGAGCTACACTCAGTGCTATGCCTGAACTACTGACAGTACAGAAAAACCTTCTGGATCTCTCTGCTTTCTTTTTAATGGCCAGTAGGGGGCAGCTCCATTGGCTGCAACAGTAAAGTCAGATTGTATAGAGTCTTATGAGGAAATGACCCCACCTCTATTAATTTATTACCTCGGTAAATACGTTTCCCGGAAGTTTATGCTCGCAACCGCTGTATACAGCATGATGCTCATTTTGGAAATTTCGGGTCCATTTAGAGTGGAACAGACGGTAAAGTAGGATATGCTTTCAGGCTTGGCTAACTTATAATTGACAAGTCATTCTTAGTAGGTTTTGTCCAGGTCAACTGGGCCTGTTTTGTCTGAACTGAAATATGTTTAGAATCATATTTCAATACTGTTCAGCTGCAATACAGTAACATTTGTGATCTGGCACCATTTTATTTTCCTGCCTGAAAACTACGGTCATCCCGACTCGCAGTACTTTACCCACCAACTCCAAACTTTCAGCCAAATATGGTCACTTCTGGCTCCAAAAAAACAAGGTGGCCATTGTGCCAAAACTGAGGTGCTGTTATCACTGTCATTGTGTCAGAAGTAGTATAGTTAGTGGCTGTTGTCCAGTCTAAAGCCTAAAGTTTCTCTTTTTTAACAACACCTCGTCTTTAATCACAGTTTAATCACAATCAGTATGCCATGCACAATGTCAAGGAAGCATTCTTGTTTATTACAGCTTGGGTCGTACTCACTAAGTCAGGAGTTTGGTGACAGTGCTGTAAAGAATTCAAAAAGGAGAGAGAAGAAAACACGAGCTGTCTGGAGATTAGACAGTTTTTTTTTAAATAAATCTGTTTGGCAAAACCTATTTGGACGAGAAAATGAAGGAGAGTGGTAAAACATATTATTCAAACTGTCCATCCATCACGGATCAACTTCATGATTCAGCTCTTCTTGTACACCGAGGGACTATTACAAACATTTCTGCTGTCCCCATTTACGATGTTACCTCCAGAGAAAGTTGCTTAAATAATCTGTCTTACATTTTTTGGCTTGTTTAAAGCCTGACTGATCATTTTTTGCACGGTTGGACATCATTGTAGCAATGTCACCATGTTCCCAGATATCTAAGTAATTACTTTGGTGAGTGCTATGTAATAATAATTGATGGTAGAAAAAAAAGCCCTGCTATCCTGTTAGTTCACTTACTTGACTCTGTAAAGTCCCCCTGTCCCCTACCACACCCCCCACCCCACCTCCGCCACCGTCAGCTTTTTTCCAGCCCGTCTCTTTCATCTTTCTCCCAGCTGTCCCCTGAGGTGAAGGACGCTCCCGGATGAAAGAATGAAAGAAGACGAGTCACACTGAGGACAGCTCCCGCTGAGCTCAGGCCACCGCGCCGCACACTGCCTGACTGGCCACAGCTTAGTAAGTTAACACTGTACCCCCCCACACACACACACCACACACTGCTTCATCCTGTCGCCTTATGTTCTATCAACCCTCATTGCCATCATCTCCTGGGGACGTTAACTAAGTCAAGCTGGCAGCAGAGGGAGACGGGGGTGACAGAGGGGAACATCAAGGAAGTCGAGACGCCGACCGAGACCAAGAGACATTGTGGGCACAGGAAGTATTTGCGAGCTTGACATGTATTAAAAGGTCGAGACTGGATACATCAAAACAGTGGAAGCTGTGGAGGCAGAGGTGTAATAGAGATGACAGGAATAGGGGAGTCCTTCTAGATGACAGTATTTGACAGACAGATGAGTTAAAGGAACACTGCTGAGAGCTGTCCCTACGATTGGAGGAGAGATGAGTCGAGTGATTTGATTCGCTGGGAAAAGTAATTGTAGCATGATAGGGCATTTAAGGATTATGGAATAAAGAGGTCCTGCCCTGTTTTTAAGCAGGCCTCTGCTGATCTCCGTCCAGATAAATGAGCATCTGCAGCTGTACTGGCAGTGAAATTTTGAACGCACACAAAACCGGTGATCGCATCGAGTGGCAGAAAGACAAGTCATCCTTCATTCAGGCCACAAAATGCGTCAAGAAGACTCTGCTGGAAAAGGAACAGGAAGCAAACAAGACTATGGAACAATCCAAAACATCCCATCCAGCCCATACTGAAGGAAGACAGAGCAGAGAGTAGGGGCATTACATCAACCCCGAAAAAAAGAATGAGTGCCTTTGTGTGCAGCAAAGAACCTCACTGGAAAAGACTGAAATACCCCAAACTTTCTAGGGCAGAAACAGGAGAACACCATGGTGGCTGCTCTGCAGAAGGTTGCGCAGAGTTATCGCATCAAGTGGCAGAAAGACAAGTCATCCGTCATTTAGGCCACAGAAGGTCTCGAGAAGACTCACAAAGAGCAGGAGTAGGGAGTAGAAATAGAGCATCATGAAGTCCCAGCTGGAAGATCTCCAGACCCAGATCACTAAAGAGAAGAAGAATGGGAAAGAAAACTCTTCTAGTGCCCAGATTTATAATGTCACATCCAGGAACAGAGTCTTACACATTAACAAACACACTCACTAATCAGTTGAAACAGTCTTGTGTGCTCACCAGTGTTGGGCACATTACTTTGAAAAAGTAATTAGTTACAGTTACTAGTTACTTACCCCAAAAAGTAACTGAGTTAGTAACTGAGTTACTACACTATAAAAGTAACTAGTTACCCAGGAAAGTAACTAATGCGTTACTTTTTTAAGTTAAAAAATGCCAAATAATTTGGAGTAAAGCAAACAACAGATACCCATACAGGTTTTAATGTATTGGACCTCAACGCAATTACAACTGAACTTCAAGCATTTTCTTTACTTACAAATGTAAGCAGTTAAACAATATGACATGTTTTACACTTGACATGCTGCAAATTAAAACAAACTTTCAATGGCAGCATGTTTTCAACCACATACCTCCCTATCATTTTATTGAGTTCTTGCTGTGTGGTAAGTTTTGGGGTAGAAGCTGAAGCAGAAAAATCCAGCCTTCCTTGTTAGCTAGCTTGCCTTTATCGTGGGGCATGCCGGTGGCCACTAGCTTAACAGACGCGTGTGCAGTCGAGAGATGCTTCATTAAATTCGAGTTGCTTACATTTGACGTGGACAAAGTCTTTGGTCTTAGACACAGTGTGCATGTAACATGTACATTTTTACCTTTTACCTCGACGAGGTTAAAATACTGCCTATACTTCCACCGTGAAAACGCTGTCTTAGACTCAGCCTCGGGACTCGCCATCTCATCTGACATGCTGTGTGTGTGTGTGTGTGTGTGTGTGTGTGTGTGCGTGTGTGTGTGTGTGCGCGCGCTACGACCGTGTGTTGGTTTGTGTGTATACCCGCCCACCGGGTGTCTCTGGTTGGCTCAACATGAAATCTCTGCTTTAGCCAATCGTCATTACGTATCCCGCCCTTACCAAAGGGAGAAAAAAAGGCATTCTTGTATGCGAGTTGAGTGAGGTGCCAGTTTCTAAACGAGTAGGTTGGTTCAGTAACGCGAGGTAACGGCGTGTTGGTACCGGTAACGGCGTTACAACGATAGATGGAGTAACTCGTTAGATTACCCGTTACTGAAAAAAGTAACGCCGTTAGTAACGGCGTTTATTTCAACGCCGTTATTCCCATCACTGGTGCTCACACACCACTAGCTCCGCCAAGGTCCAGTTAAAAAGCGTCCCAGGAGTGGCTCTTCTTTTTTTTTTGATGGACACCGCAAGCAAGCCAGCGCCAATCTGCATAGAGCAGCTTGAGCCGGAAGCCGGACGCAGAAACAGCATAGAGAATCCGGTTGATTTTCACCCTGTGCAAACTGCTGCTCGTAAAACTGGCCAAAAGAGATACAGTTTAACAACATAGCAGAGTAGAGGTCACATCGACACACATGTAGAAGCATATTTAGAAGAACATGAACCAAGGGCAAACGACTAAATCTGAGCAAGTAAACAAAGCCTGGCATGCAAACCACTCTACTTCTAAAACACTCCCAGTGGGGTTGGACCAAAAACAGTGCCAGACGTGCCCATTGGGGTTTCAGAGTAATTTAGGGGACAAGCACTGATCAGTAAGTTCTCAGTTGATCCCAGATACTAATGATATAACTGCCTCCTGTTGAATAATGGTCAGTGTACAGTGTATTGATGTGAAAATGGATTAATGGATAGTAACTCACGCCATCAGGCTGGTTATCACCTGTCTCTGTTGGTGTACAGCTTGTTACGTTACAAGACAGAGTGAGAATCACAGATTAATTATTGAGATGAGATATATAAATGTTCACACGCATAGTAAACATGGTAGAAAAGAGTTGCAGAGATAATTAAAAGTCATATTAAGTGATGCATAATGATGCAAATGTCTTGTTTTATGGCATTTGCTTGATGTTTGCAAAGTTGTGGACTCGTTAAAAAGCTTTTTCTTTTCCAATATTATATTGTTTGTAAAATATTAGACTATTGTGCAGTATGTGTGTGTGTGTGAGTGTTGTATTCATTCTCAGTCCCCCCTTCAAACCCTGACTTCATATACGTACCCTGATGGACTTTCACACCCTGGTAGAGTTGCTAGTGTTAACATGCTTTACTCTACGGTGTGTACTGATCTGTGTGTGTGAGGGAAAGACAGAAAACATGTCGTGGTTGACAATACGTGCCGGGAGCGGGAGTCACCGTATGTAGAAAGTGCTATTTCTTGTGAGAAAGTGGCATTAGTTGGGTAGGTTGTCACACCTAATCATTGTTCACGACTGTTTTCTGTACAGGAGAAATCACGACGCACTGTTATTTTGATGAGGAGTCCAGGTGCTTTTAGGGCCATGGAGAGCTTTATTCATGAAGGCAAGTTCGGGTTAGTCTCAGTCTCACTGCAGTTTCTCAATCAGTGTTTGTTTCTTCATCATCATCTTTCTGAAAAATAAACTTTTCAAACTAAATTAACCAGCTCTGTTTTTTTAGGTGTAAAAACCTTTACAGCATTCAGTCCTCTCTTTAAGTTCATGGCCTCCAAACCCTTGATTTTTTCTCCAGAAGGAGGTCGAGAGTCAGACATTGGAAGATATTACTCTGACTCTGGAAGATATTACTCTGTGCAAAAACTGACCAGCCAATATCACAGCTTCACTTTCAATTTGCTTAATACCCCTGTGAACTATGATCAGCGACGGAAAAAGTACTTTACAGTTAAAGTAGTAACAAAACATTGTAAAAAAGTAGTTTTTAAAGAAACGTCCTGCATGAGACAGCTCCACTAATCAATGTTTTATATTAGCAGTGGATAACTGACTGTATACAATGTGAATTTGTAGTAACACACCCACAGAGGATGATCATCCAACTCTGCAGTTCCCTTCACCTCTACGGAGCATTTAAGTGTCTGTCAGCCCTGCGACCTTTACTGTTTTTGTTCAGTCCCACAGCTCCCATGGACCTCATTTCCAGAGGCAGCTGTTTTTTTGGTGAAAAAAGCTCTGATAAACCCGCCGTACGTTACCTCCTGAGAGCACACGGACAAAGTTTGAAAGTAGCTGGTGAACACAGTGGAGCATAAGCAGCATGGAGGTGGTGGAGACCACAACAGAGGTTAAAGAAGATGTGATTATTGGTGGTACAGTGGCCATGAACAGTTATTTCAGGAATTGTATTTTTGCAGATAATCACGTGTGTTTCACGTTAAAGCTGCATGCACATACAGTAGATACCACATTGGCCTTTGTGGTTCATGGTGCTATGAACCAACGTGGTCGCCACATTGCTGAATGCGTGCATGTCCATCGAGACAGAGGGTTTATCCACAATTCAAATCATCATCTCTTCAGTTTATATTCAAGTGGTTTGAAATGTTTAAATGTGAGATGTGTTCATACTGAAATACTTCAAATGAGTTGAACTTTTGAAGATGAACTCCTTTCTGCTTGTAAAATGGCCACCATGATGTAATTTTGTTGATTGTGATTGAAGTAATTAATGTTTCTAACAGTTTAACAGTTACATATTTTGATGACCAAATCTTAGTTTGTTTAAAGTAAAAATAAATAATTCTGGATTCCAAAGGGATGAACAAAACAAATCTAGCTGTAATCTCATGTATAAATAAATAAATAAATAAATAAATAAATAAATAAATAAATAAATAAATAAATAAATAAATAAATAAATAAAAGTTACTGTGTGCTACATTAGTGCAATGAAACGGGTTAAAGTTTGGACTGTTGAACATTTACCTTAGATATGTTGGCTTAACTCATCAGGACAGTCCCTTAAATGTATGTTATCTTAAAAGAAGGAATACTTTGATGCATCAAATTCAACATGTACACAACACTAAACTATCGCAAACTCAAACCTGTGAAGTGTTATTCTTGGAATAACTAAGAATTGCTCGGTTGGTGTCACAAAGTCTGCAAATTTTTTTTGCTATTTTAACAGGTTGGAACACGGGAGCGAGATGGACGAGGCAATCCTCCTGTAAAATGTGAAGCTGCAACGTATTTGGTAACTGTTGTGATCAAGGAAATGCAGTGATTGTATTTTCTATTAGTGATGTAAAAGTAAAAAGTTCAACAAGAACAAGTTCTTACGAGTATGACGACCTCAGAAATGTTGTAAAGAGTCTTTGTGCTATCTATAGGCTCTTTTTTTTCTTCTTCTTATATGTCTTATATTTTAATTTTCCTCATCCGACTCCTAAAATATATTCATCGACAGAGGGCCAATCTGCAGTGAATTCCCTCTGCGTCTGAATGGGACATTGTGATTTTAGCCCTAGAATCTTTCCCACTGAAACTTTCCTGTTTCATTAGAACTATCATTTTTACAGCTGGCAAAGAACTCCAGTTGTTTGCACACAAAAGTTGGGATAATATATTTCTCCCCTCTCTGTGCAGAGACCGCTGACACACACACACACACACACAGACAAAGAACCCGGGGAGGGAGGGGAACGGGCAGGCTAAGCCGTTAGCATTCCCAGCACGGCACAATTAAGAATGAGCGCTAACAGACAATCCCAGTTTAACCACATTACTCTTAAAAAATGTTACACAAACCAGAGACATCTCTGACAGCGCAACATTATCCCCCCAGTTACAATTAATTACCCACACGTCCTCCCCATGCATCCCATTTACATATCTTAACAAAGGCAGGGGGATCTGCCAGGAGGGGAAATACAGGTTAGTTAGGCATGCCAGGGAGCATGCTGATGTGTCTGTACACAGTGTGTGTGTGAGTCTCTGCGTGTGTGGAAGTCTCAAGCTGAGATGTGATTAAAAAAAAAAGAAAAGAAATAAATTAATAAAGATCAGCTGCTTATACCTGACTAAGGCTGACTGCTTTAGAAAACACAAACTTCAAATTTCTTCCCACTTCTGTTTCCATTCTCACCATTTGTACACCCAGCTTCCTTTTTCCCCCTTGCTGATGTTATATCTTGTTTTGCATCATGTTTGTATATGCGCACATGCATTTTTTTTCTCTTTGCAAATATGTGTAGACGTTTGAGTGCTGCCTCAGACAGACTTTGTGTGTGTTTTCCTTTTTCCTTCTCCTCTTTCTTCTCCATTATTATTATTTTTTTTTTACCTCTTGTTCCCTTCTGTCTCTCATTTATAATGGGGAGAGGGAGGCTGGAGATAAAAGAGGCGAGTGGGGAGACAGAGTGAGCGGTCACACTCTGTGATGCTATCTGCTACCCACAACGCATTGCAAGTGGACGCCTGACATGTTCTATACATCTTTCCACTCTGGCGCTCATTAAACAAATGCCCGTTGATATATAGCTCTCAAGAAATGAATTTTTACCTCTGTGGGCTGGGGACCTGCTCTCTCTCAGTCCTTGCCTTCTCTGTGATCTCTTGGGCCCATGGAAAAACACACACACACACACACACACACTCTCACACACACACTGTGCATGCACAGCCACACATAAAATCCAAAAACAGAGATAACAAATGTGGCCATGAACACACTCACCATGTACACACTTGTTATGTTCTCCCATAGGGCAACTAGGGGCTGTGTTTGCTGATATGACCGGTTACTTATAGGAGAGCCGGTTGCATGCACTGTAAAACAATGAAGCACATATGATTACTCTGATATACAGCATATATAATGACACACACACACCACAGAGTACAACCCATTTGCTACGACCAAAGCCCTTCCCCATTGGCAGTCTGAATGTACCGCGCTTTTCCCGTAATGTTGATAAGGAACAGATAGATTTCAAACAGATTCATTTATTATCCGCGTTATCTCGTGTACTTTTATTCCTGCTAGAAATGTGTTGCGGGCTAAACTCGGTTGAAACTCAGTTCTTCCTACCTTTTTATATGCAGGAGTGGGGTTTACAGGCCTTTTTGGGCTGGCATAAATCATCATGACCTGGATCTATGGCATGCATCATAGAAAGTAATGGTAGCTCTATGAAGATAAGCTCTTCTCAGGGAAACAAAATATAATTGAGTGTTTGTTTTTTTTGTGTGTGAAAGCTTTAGCTTGTGAAAGCTAATTTTTGGAACATGCCTTTTCATTTTAGACCCTTAAGTGGGTCAGTATTGATCTGTATTAGAATCATAATAATAATACATTTATATATAGACAAATGTATAACATATATAATATACAAACTATCTGTCTTGCTGTGATCATTGCATTCTGGTATATAGTATTTGACACAGTTGTTTACTTTATGATCTATTTTCCATCCTGTTTATATATCTGCACACTATATTTACTCCCCTTTTTACATTTACCTGACATGTGACATTATAAAACCAGCTTTACCAAATATGATGCATTGTATAGGGAAATTATAGTGAAATTTCTTAAAAATAAATAAATAAAAAGTCGATTTAATTTAAAAACATTTCTAAATATTCTTATTTACTTACTTTTTTAAGACTCCATTACAGACAGAAACATCTTTAGAAGACGATTTTCTGATTGACAGTATGTTAAGTTATTAAAGTTAACTTCAAGCTTCTAACACCTAAATGTATCAGTAATAATATTCTAATAATCTATGTATCATTTTGGTAAATGCTGCATTGTAATATGAGTACTTTAACTTACTTTTATAAGTGCATTTTACTGTTGATACTCTTACTTTTACCTAAACAGCAATATACTTATATATGTAACAGTGTTTTTATTTTTTATTTTAACTAAAGTCAGGGAACTGATTACTTCTCCCAGCACTGGTGATCATTTAAAGTTCCAGATATATCAGCAAAAGTCCATTTCAGCTCAAGTAAACACTAGTCAAGTTAAGGCAATTCATATACAGCAACATAAGAAATCACAATTTGCCACAGCGTGATGTACAACCTGCGCAGCGTACTGATTAGAGAACACCTTTACATTCCACCTCACTCACTCGATCTGCTCTGAAGCATCTCCGTGTTCGGAGTTGTCAATAACTGACGACCGTTTCTTGTTAGCAGCAATAATAAGAAATTAGTTTTATATTCACACTCCTCTCACATTTGTCTGAAGGGGGGTCATTACTCTCTGGATCTCATATGGACAAGGTTTAATTAAAGTACTAATGTCATTTTCATCCAGTCAATGGGTATTCTAACCAGAACGTGTGGATGGGCTGAGAAATGGAGCCCGGCGTTTGATCTGCCATTTCCACATGTGTGTGACAGAAAAGACCAGGCTGAACAAGTTCACTTGAAAAAGTGGATGGGGGAAAAATCTATGTTGGTGCCATGCAGCCTTACATATTTTTTAAACCATATGGATTTTTACAGGTAAGAAAGATATTCTTTTTTTTCCATTGGCCCAAATTAGGACAGCTGATTACAAGGGTCACATGTTTACCCCACAGATCTATTGACAGCATCACAATACATTTGAAGGATTGCAGAAAGAAGTCGATCATTTGCTCCAGTTGTACAATGGAAATAAGATAACGTTATCAGAAATGGTCACACCATCCAATGCCATACGCACATACACTCAAACTTGCAAATGAAAAACTAAATGTAACTTTAAGGAGCTTTTTATTCTTTTTTTTTAAAATCAAAACTGAAACCAACTTCAAAAGTTGAAGCTTTTTCGACAAATAAAAAGTATTTTCCTCTTACCTGTGCTCTTCATCTATGTAGAATGTTTTGGTGTGAGTTGCTGAGTTTTGAAGACCTCAGCCATAGAGATGTCTGCCTTCTCTCCGGTATACTGTACGTGAAAGTCGGGTTGTGGTGCGTAAAGCCCCTGAAAAATACAAAACTCAACAGTCTCCTTCCACAAATCATGACCCGATTACTAAAGATAATCCACAGACCTGGTCGAGAGCAGTTTCGTGTAGGAACATTTTCTTTCTACTGAACTACACCAGCCAACCCCATCACAGTGCAGAAGGAAGCGTGTATCTATGGAGAGGCTCGTGCACGAGAACGTTGTTTATTGTTTTTATTATTATTATCATATCGGTTACATTTCTCTCATGGTCCCCTTATGGTTTCAAATGTCACGTCACATGTCACTGTGCAGACACAATTCAAAACACTAGTGTACGGCTAATTGGCAAAATGAAATTTTTCAGTTCCATAAGAATATTATATAATAATATAAAATGTGGCTTTAAAGGAAAACTGCAGTCTATACTTATTTTCCATAAACGTGGCTATGGTGGCTTTATGGATTTTGGTAACTTTGTTGTTATGTTGAATGGTAGCAGACCCCAAATGCAAACACACCTGGGAGGTTTGACGGTCTTTTATACTCTGCATGTCGATTGGATGATGGGAAGCAGGTGTTGTAGTGATTAAGCAGGTGAGGAGATCACACCCAGCAGCGCACACTGACAAACACACAGAGGGAGGGGGCACACTGTGGATAACACTGGAATAGTTGTAGAGATTTGGGGAAACACAACTTGCAAGCTGTCCTGCAGCTTTCCACAAATGATGATTTCTACATTAATAATAATAACAGTTGTCTCTTTGCTTACATGAATCTTTAAGATGGAGATGGCATGTAAAATTAGAGTGTATTAGTTGTGTTGAAATGTAGCATAATTTATATAAGCTGCCTTAGATGACCTCCAAAGCCCCACTCCACATCTTTACTGCTTTCTGTCAACTTTCAGCTGTAATAAATAATAATAAAAAGACAAAACTTTATGGCAGCTTGTGTTTCAAAACATCTTTCTAAAAGGTCCACAGAATATGTAATTGAATCGTTGTTTTTTTTGTTAATCTTTTGTCCTGAAATGCTTCAAAATGTAAACGCACATCTGATAAAGTAACATGTGTCTGCAGTAAACATTAAAAAAAAAAAAAAGTTACATGGTAACCAAAAGATCAGTGAGTGGGCATGCGTGGCCTTGTTTGCCCTTGCATGCATTTGCTCAGTGACTGGCCGCTCTCATTACAGCTTGCTAATGCACTTGTAAAACAGTCAGCAGAAACGATAGATCACCGCATGTGGCAGAGACAAGGTGTGTGTGTGTGTGGGGAGGAGGAGGAGGAAGAGGAGGAGGAGGAGGGGGGGGTGGAAAAAAAAAAGTATGAGGCTTTTCTGGGAGAGGGGAGAGCAAAAGTGTGAGGGGAGAAAGAGGGATGGGGTGAGAGAGACAGGCTGAAGAAAGAAAGAGGGCATGTGAAAGAAAGGGGGAGAGAGAGAGAGAGAGAGAGAGAGAGAGAGAGAGAGAGAGAGAGAGAGAGAGAGAGAGAGAGAGAGAGAGAGAGAGAGAGAGAGAGAGAGGTGGTATTGGGTGGAGGTGGATGCTGGTCAGTGGAGATGTCGGTGGCCCATTAATCTTGGCCTCTTCCTGCCTAGTTATTGTGTATTTCTTTTGGCCAGAGATTGATTGTAGCAGGGGAAGATGAATTTGCCCGTGGACCTTCTTTTCTCTCTCCCACTCTTTTTTTTTTTTTTGGTTGTTTTTTTTTCTAACTCCTGATGCTCGGCCAAGGTGATAATGCTCTCTGTCTCTCTCTCCCCCCCGCCTCCTCTTTCTCCCCACACACCCCCTCTTTCTGTGCCCCCCCACCACCACCACAATCCCCTCTCCTGTGTTTTTCCCCTTTAATTTATTTTAGATTACAATCATCATCTATTGCAGCTCGCAGAAAATGTGTTTGTGTGGCAGAAAGAAATGGAGATCAAGGGTGTGGATGTCTGCCTGAGGGGCTCGCAAGGGTGGACATTGACCCAGCTGGACCAAAACGTTAAGGCAGGACCAACTCCACACACACACACACACACACACACACACACACACACACACACACACACGCACACACACACACGCACACACCCTTAGTATGCCTTTCCTTAACCCTTTATTTTACAATCTAGCAGGCAGGTGGATGCACCCATCTACCAGTGGTGCATGACAGGCTGTTTTGGACAATCCTATTTGCTCTCATCCACAGCATTAGCATCATACTGTCATGCACAAACTCTTGTTCTCAGGCGAGTTTTTGCTAATGTGTCAGCCATGACAGCTACACACAGCTACAAACCGAAAAAAAATAAAACAAAAAAAAAAAATGAATGAAAATATTCAGTTTCCTGAGCTTCATGGAGAAGAACTGGAAGTTTAAACTGCCTTCCTTTTTTAATAAATTCTCTCGTATACTACAGTTCTGTGACATGTGTACTGTACATGTGTTTCCTTCTCAAACACACACTTGTGTTTTCATAGGCTGCACAGATTGCACAGTCTCTCTTGCACACTCCTCTTTCACATAGCCTGCGCATCATTCTATCTCTTAACGTCATCGTTCTGTTCCAATTCTCATACAGCACGCTGTTTTGTGTACAGAGATGCACATGTGTAGATCATCACAGTGTGTTTGAGTGTAAGCACGGACTTAATGTGGCCGTTCATGGCTTTAAACAGCCTCTGATACCTCTGTGCTACTGTGCACTCATGCATGTGTTAGCGGTGGTGCACTGCTGTATTAGTGCCAGATCTGCAGCAGTGTATTCCCTGGTCTGAATCCTACTTAACCCTGTGACTTTAGCACGGCCAGACATATGCTCCAGACCACAGGGACTTCCCCTGGCACACACACACACACACACACACGCTCGTACACACAAATCATGAGGATCAATCTTCCCTCAACCACTTTGATATTCCCAAACTGGATGTTTTTGTATAATCTTTTAATAATCTTTTTGTTTAATATGAATGAGCGCGTGGTAGGAACAGTGCAGTGTCATTGTGTCGGGATTATCAGATATGTATCACTCTCCTGACAGGAAGAAAAAGACGTGCAGGGAGTTTTAGTTTGTACGCGGCACACATGAATTAATAAAAACGGTTACATCAGGGCTAAACAAACAATAAACAGAAGCAAAATACAAACTAAGGTAATTTTTCATTCCCATCCATTCACGTTGCTCACTTGGGTTTATTTTAAATGTCACAGACTTGTCATCAAGCTTTGAATTCTATTGCTGTGATTGTTTTTTTTGGAAACCCATTACTGGGCTTCTCTCTGCTGTGAAAGAAAAGTGAAAGAAACTACTGAGCAGAAAACAACAAGGAGTGAAAAATTGCATTACAGCTTACCATGACCAACAACCTAC